>JAUIMM010000300.1:937500-1250000 GCA_031769625.1 Taudactylus pleione
GGCATTGCCAAGTCATGTTGATAACATAGCCATATCCCGGGAGTTTGCTTAACACTTTTGAAGTGCTTGGCTGTGTATAACACTCATTCCTGACCCAGGGGGAAAAGATGTTCCCGAACAGTGGGATTCTGATTCAGATTCTCACTATCCCACCTAAATGGATACTGTATTGTTGTAATTTATACATTACTCATTATCTGAAAGTAACAATTGAATTAATATGGGACATCATAATGGACACCATAACGTATTTGCTTGCAGTGAAAGTAACCTGAATCCTTCAAAAATGTTGGTGCACATCTCTAAATACTCTGGTCTGGCATGACAACCGGGCTCTCGACAATTTTAATCCTCAGAAAATGAAAACACCCACTGTATAAAGCTGCATATGAAGCCAATATTACTTCAGCTACACTGGTTTTGAGTCATACAGCATGGCAATGATTTAACCTTTTAGGCGCTGAGGGTTTTCTCACCCCTATGCTGATGCCATTTTTCTGTTTACGTTCATCACATTCCAACATCAATATATCACTGACATTTTTTATGTCATACACCAATTATACCTTGCTTTTTTTTTCAAAAGCCATTGAAGTCTCAGAATATACCATTTGTCTTTTTGCTCTGCCTAACATGTAAAAAAAAGTGAACAAAAAGCAAACGTGATTTTTATTTTTTAACCACTACAAAGACATACTTTGCATTTCATGCTTCTGCATTAATCCACCTTTCAAATTTGCAACCAGAAGGATTCTAAAAGAAAATTGCACTTGAAAATTATAATGGCTTTTTCTATTTTTGATAGTTTTTGGCATCTTTATTTAAACACTGAATAGTTTAAATAGAGAATAAAATATGGTAGACCAACAAAACATCAAATAGAAAACTACCACATAAAATGAGATGACCTATTTTTATTTGACAAGAAATGAATGTGTCCTAGGGGGTGATTCTGGGGCAAAAGTATGGAAAGCATTTGTGCATGCGTCCTGATGGTTACCGCTGGTAACAGATCGAAATTGCATGGAGAGCCATGCAATTATGATGGCCGTTTCTGGGTGGTAACTGATACTCTATGACGCTGTGATTCAAGAAAGTTTGGGAACCACTGCCTTAACCTATACTTTCATTATTGTTTTACAAAACCACATTCCCGTTTGGCTGCAAAGTCTTTACCGCTTATCTGGACCAATGTTGAAGGTAATTGTTTTTTAGTTGCTCTAGGACCCCCTCGAAGTGGAAGACTAGCAGTTTTATTGTATATGCGGACGTCAAGGCCCACTCATTGCCCACACTAAAGGGGTTAAAATAGCTTGCAATAATATAATGCAAAAGCTATTTTAAAAGCTATACTTAATATTGAGGACATGCTACCAGGACCTGGCAACACCTTTGTTTTCAGATATAAAATTTAGATGGTAACTTAAATTTTTTTCTAGATGCTTAAATGTAGTTATCAACTGTTAAATTGTTAAAAAGGGGTTGGGTAAGGGATCCCAGAAGTCAGAATCCCGACAGAGGGTCTAAGTTAGCATTGCATGCCAGTGCACTACTGAACGCAGATTCCTGATTATCTGAAACCGGAGCAAGCGCAGAACCGTTCTGCAAATGTGCAGAATGGGTCCTGCGTGATCGCATGCAGCCCCTTCTATGCCTCTGTCTGATTGATAGGCAGAGACATTTAAGGGGCGGGGTTGGATGGCATTCCCGGAAACGCAGGCGTGTCTGCCCCGTTTTCTGGGAGTGGCAAGTCCAGGATCTGTGTCCACGGACAGAGTTTCCTGGCCTTGCAAGCCGGCCAGCCTTATTAAGCTGACGCTTACTCAGCTGGCTGGTGGCCCAGTGCCATCCACTAATGCGACCAATGGTCGCGATGGTGATCAGAGTCTGCAACCTTGGTCGCAGTGCTGGGATTGCAAATGCTTACGTGTAGCTTTGCAATTCTGTCCCAAGCTGAATCACCCCCAGAATTTGGTAAGTAACCCTAACCCGCTTCCTAACCCATCTTTCCTACAGCCTAACCCGCCCCTCCTGCAGCCTAACCCACCCGTCCCGCAGCCTAACCCTAACTCTCCCTCAGCAGCCTAACCGTAACCCTCCCACTCCAACAGCCTAACCCTAATCCTCCCACTAGTGCCTAACCCTAACCTCTAAACCCTATCCTTTAAACCTCTCCCCCTAATCCTAATACTTACTTACATCTGAATGTCAGCGGTCAAGATTCTGGAGCCAGGATTCAGACTGCTGTCGGGATTCCGGTGCCGGGATTCTGACTGTCGCAATCCCGACCATAGGGATGCCGACTACGTCCCTTAAAGAGTACAATCATTCTGCAATGCATGACATTGCAAAACTAAGTAACATTTTATAATAATGAATTTGTTCATTTTTGCCAGCATTTTAAAGTGCTGTAATTTTCATTGAGATTTTGTTGAATATACTGTATATTGTACGCACGTCATGTTCAGCACTGTCTTTGTGAACCCTTGTGAACTGCGAGTTATAATATGTTTATGGTTATTATGTATTTTTGGCATATTAAATGCTCCACTCTAGTAATTATTAAAAAGCAAGTAATGCTATATTTCTCAATACTATGTATCAAAGGTTGTGTATTAGTCAACTTAATAATATACCTGAGTAACTATAATGTTTATAATAATGTAACATGCTTTCTTTAGCTTGCAGCTTGATCTCCAACCAGGCAGAGAATAAGGATAATTTATGAAATTGCAAAAGCTTAATCACACAGTCCAAATGGACTTTTGTGATGTTTTGCCCTCCCATGCTCAATTAAACTTTCATCCAGTCTCCCATTTAACATGCCCTTAAAACTAATCTTTTCATTCATGTTAACCTCCTCTTCATCTATCTCTACAGCCTCTGCAGTCCTTTGTATGGCATTACGGAACCCCTCGTGGAACCTATAACTAAAAGAAAAAAATAAAAATGATAATAGTTTGCACAAATGCACAAGTGCTTGTATTTACAGGCCATTTTGGAATCTACTGGTAAACAATAGTTTCTGCGGTTGGTCAGAAACACATATATCAAGACATATATCAAGACTTAAACCAGGTACACACTAGATGATTTGTTGTCCGATCCGGCGGCTCGGAGAGACATATCAGGCACATCGTCTAGTGTGTACCCACTATGTCGCGGATGATGCGCGCTCCCACGCCTCGACAGCAACATCCTCCGTCAGCCAAATGCAGCATGGCCCCCGCTGTCGCTCCATTGCTGCCGGCATCGGCAAGTGTATATACATACACCACACCATGTCCCGTCGCTGACGAGGTGGGGCACACTAGACACTAGTGTGTACCGACCTTTACACCAGTGGTTCCTAAACTCGGGCCTCAAGGTACTCTAACAGTACAGGTTTTATGGATACCCATGCTGTTGAACCTCATTCCATTTATGGAATATTAATCCATCCGTGCTCAACCATGAATATCCTTAAAATTTGTACTGTTAGGATGTCTTGAGGATCAAGTTTGGGAACCACTGACTAAAGTTGTATACACACTTGGTCAATGGTGTGACCAAGCAACGTGGCAATGTAATGTAACAATATATGTCATCGCCGTACGCACAACACGTTACATGCTTCATGTAACAACACCACTTTGTCCATGGAATCATTTGATTAGACAACCAGGATATCCAGTGAGACAATGTAATGAATGGCGGGTGAAAGCAACAGATTAGCGGTACACACTGAATGTGAGAGTTTAGCAGTAACGTTTCACATTGGTCGAGTTTTATCTTAAAAATGGGGAAAAACCTGGAAGAGAGTTTAAATCGTGAGAGTTTTTTAAATCTAAGAATATGCAAGTTTGTCTGTTCTCAGACTCTATTACATTGGCCAAGTTTAAAAAGTGTGAGAGGTTACTGCTAAACCCTCACATTTTCTAAACTCTCTCCCTATTACATTTGGCACTATTTAGCATATATTGGCCCTGATCCAGACCCCCTCGCTCCTGCAGGCAGCTCGCATGGTCTGTGGGCGGTTGTTTTTTATGTCTCCAGGCCGCTCGCAAAGCTGTGGGTGTCCACCCACAGCTTGTGCGAGCGGGCTGGAGACCGTCGTGATTATCGCAACCATCGAGCTTGCGACGCGACATTGGGGTAGGGGCTTGGCTGCCACAGGCCAGAGTGGACTCCCTGCTCTAATAGAGCAGGAAGTCCACTACTGACATCAGTAGTGATGTCAGTAGGTCCTCCCACAAACGCCAGGCGTTTGTGCAGCCACCCCCACTACCCGCCTACAAAACGGGGTGAGCTGTCACTCACCATCGACAGCCGCCCCGTCTTGTAGCAAGCCCCGTAGTGATTGATGTTCAGTCACTCGGTGGGGCTCGCGAATGCGCACGCCGGACGTGGCGCATTCGCAGTAGCCAAACATCGAGCCGCTTGTGAGTGCTGTGGGCTCACGAGCGGCTCTGAATCAGGCCCATTTTGCACCTAGCTTTACACTAATTAGTGCTTACTATTACTTTTGCCATTATTCACAGATAGCTAAACCAAACTATGGGCCTGATTTAGAGTTGTGCGCTAATCCTGTCGTGATATTTTACGCAGCTGCTATGTGAAAATATGCAAATGCTGCAGGAAATTTAAGCCTCTGCATAAAAACTAGCAGCAGCTGCGTAATATGTTGCAGCATCGGTCACAGATCAGTCGATCATCGGCCTCCCGAGTAACCCTATGGCTACTCAGAATGGACGACGGAACTAAGATGTCCAGCAACAGTGAATCTGCGCACAAAAACGCAGTCACTGGATCCGGCTCTCCAATAAAACGCTTGCGACGTGCCCGCATTTTTTTAACCACCCCTCCGTTACCACCGGTTACCACCCACAAATGGCCCATAAACGTCACTCACTTTGTGTCTAAATCCTCTCTGCGTGTGTCGGTATGTGTGTGCCGTGCCACTTAGACGCATGCGTTGTAATAAAGATATCGGCCAACTGCATAAATATCGACATAGCGTATTAGTCTGAATCAGGACGATTATCTGCATCTCTGACAACATACATTTCATTTATCTATATTTCTATCAATTATATATATGCATGATAAAAATTGCATCAGTCTTCGTGCCTGTCGATTTCAAATTCAGTTTGAAGTGTTACTCATTTTATAATAGCTGGTTAATGACTCTGCAGCTATTACACTAGTAATGAAATGTAGAAATAATATGGAGCCATGGGAATGGCTGTGAGAATCCGGGATACAATTTGGCATGCTGGCTGGACAGTGCTTTATAGAGCTTATGAAATCCACTCTTAAAAAGACAGATTGTTGGAAGTTAAAAGTATTGATCCAGAAACTCTGAATGCTTCTTTAGGTCAGGGAACAAAATATTATTACTTGATAATCATTTTTCAAATAGGACGCACTTAATATAAGCTTGAGATGAGCAAACTTTTTGGACTTCCAGCTGTCAGCTAAGTAGGTCTATTTTTGACAAATCATCTGGTCTAATTGATGATTGATCTTGAACTTTGCATTTATGACATCACTTTTTTTTGTCCTGATATCCAACACTATCTAGAGCAGTTTTGTGTCCATGAAAGGAGACAATAGAAGATTTAAATAAATACAGGATTCTCTGGTTACATGCAAGCGTTAGACTTATCTGTCATGGTGGCCTTTCTATTAACGTCGTCTGATAATCATGCGGTAACCATTGCTTCTGCTTAATTTCCTAATATTCTGTAAGTACTGCACCCTACCTATTTATCATGGGGACAATGCCATCCCCACATGGGGACATTGTGATTGTGCTATTTATCAAACTTTGAAAATGAAAGGTTACTGGAGCTTGACTCCGATAGTTAGCACACTATTTCCATTTAGGTTCCTCCGCCACCACCAGCACTCACAATACTCACATGACCTAAGGTCATGGATGCGCATAATAACCATCTTGGGACAGAACCTGGCAGTGTGCACTTACACTGCTGCCATTAGCGACAAAAATAAAATTTTTAAGATTCTCCGAGACAGCTGCTTTTCACGATACAGTAGCTGTTCCGATTAATTGCTCTGAAAAAGGTTTTCTCTCTTGTTGTGAATCATGGTGAGAAGGAATGTTCATTAATGGGCATTTACTTGGCAGGAAACTCTAGGTTGCTCTCCTTGCAATGCTTTTATACAGACCTCAGAATACAGGAAAGAGAAAAAAAAAGAGGGATAGAGGGGCCTAGTCTTCATTGGGGGCCATTCTGAAAAGCAGCTGTCCCAGCGACTAGTAGCACAGCTACTAATGTAGCTACGTTACTTACCTATCCGACGGCTGTCTTCTGAGCATGCATCTGCAAAGTTGCCGGGCAGTCAATGATAGGGCAGCGGAGGGTTCCCTCATTGCATCCCTGGAACGCCTAGGAAAGAGCGGAGCTACGAGAACAAGCGCCATCTGAAGATAGCGCTTGTTCTCGTAGGCAAACCGAAAATTTTTCAGAGTTTGCTGAATATCAGGTGGTCCTATTCGGACCCCTGATGATGAATGGCCCATTAACATGGTTAATGGGCAATTTTTATTATGATAAATAGGCCCCAGAGAGAATAAAGGTGAGACTACATTCACTTTGTACACTATTCTATATATAAAACTCATTTATTTCATATAAAACATTGGTTTTCTTTTTAAACCTGTTTAAAATAATAAAGTTCTTTTTCTCCTGGCTGCTACTTCCACCTGAGTTGCAGTTTTCAAATCTTTCACTGCCGGCTGACATGATGCCTTATTACTGTATCTGATTTGAGCAGTGAGAGCAGTTGAAGTGGAAGAAGGAAAGATATAGTGACATCCGTAGAATTAACAAGTGCCAAAAGAGAAATCTAAACTTTATTCCGTGAATTGGCTACACCCCCTCTAGGTTGTCCTCACCTTCTTTCTGGCTGTCTTTGTGGGGCACACATACTTTTTCATGGGCCCCTTCCATTGCATTCTGCCAGTCTGCCCTTCATGTCCCAGTTCGACACTGAGTTTAATGATAAATAATTACCCTTATCTCTCCAGCTGTCTTGACACTATTTGCGGGTGCTGGACAATGGGGGTTACAAAATGGCGGATAAATGAGAGTTCAGTAATGAGGTATAAAATGTTCATGGACATAAGGTGTGAAAAGTAGCTGGCACGATGTACTGTGCTGGCTAGAGAGGATTAACATCTTCAAAACTATTCAGTGTAATATTCACTTCATCCTGCATGTGCCTATACCCAGTAGGATTTACCGTAAAGCATACCCAGTCCTACTCCAGCACACAACACAACTAATTTAGTTAAACATCATTGTCCCAGCTATTTTTTTTTATAATTTCCCGGGAACATGTACAGAATACAGGGTCTAATTCAGAGTTAGTCTGATTTTCACAATCCTTGTCTCTATTCAGCCTCAAGACTTGAGACTGTTGGTGACTAGTATGGTGAGATCAGGGCTGGAATAGATGTAGAGTCATGGGAAGTGGGCGTGCAATTGCAGACAGTGGGAGTGCATGCAATCAGACTGGGTACTATCAACCCGAGCGGGGCAAAATCCATGCCCCCTCCAAAAAAATCTTAAAAAACTATTATGTGCACCACAGCATGCTCAGCACAAGAGGGCGACAAGAGGGGCAATAAGTGGGATCGCCCTCACCTGTAATTTCCTCTTTGCTCACTACTGCTGAACGCACCTATATATCAGCATGGCTGCAGCAGCACATTAGGCAGTGAGAGAGCTGCAGCAGTCTCCTCTCACTGCCTGATGTGTGCAAGATGTGTACAAGAATCTAACAGAAAACCAAACTGGTCAGAAGTTGAAAGTTCTAAGATCTGCTTACTACATCAGTAAATGTACCCCTGAATGTAATATGAATTTGTCTAATTCAGAGAGGGCCATCAACATTGCTACTGAACACCATTTTTATCAGGGATTTGATGGAAATTGCTTTAGTTTGTGCAGTGTGTCCAGTGAAATGTTGACCAAAAGTCTGATTTTTCATGCTCAGAGTCTTTTCTTGTGGACTGAATCATATTTGAACAGTTGATGCTTTATTTGTTGAATGTTTTTGCCTAACCCGCCATATTTCCATTATAGGAGAGAGGCATCACATGTTGTGCGTAAAAAGGAGAAGCTTCAGTTGCGCTAAACACAGCAGCCCTACATGTCTTTGACCAAAAAGCGTCATCCACACTTTATATACTGTATACAGATAGCTAAAAAGCAGAGGGAAAAGTATATAAAAATATATATATATAGTGTTCATATTTTATTATTAAAAAACTGTATTACACTATATCAGTTTTATATATACACTACAGTTCAAAAGTTTGGGGTCACTTAGAAATGTCCTTATTTTTGAAAGAAAAGCACTGTTTTTTCACTGACGATAACATTAAATTAATCATAAATACACTCTATACATTATTAATGTGGTAAATGACTATACTAGGTACAAACGTCTTTTTTTAAAAGGAATATCTACATAGGTGTATAGAGGCACATTTCCAGCAACCATCACTCCAGTGTTCTAATGGTACATTGTGTTTGCTAAGTGCGGTAGAAGACTAATGGATGATTAGAAAACCCTTGAAAACCCTTGTGCAATTATGTTAGCACAGCTGAAAATGGGTTTGCTCGTTAGAGAAGCTATAAAACTGGCCCTCCTTTGTGCTAGTTGAGTATCTGGAGCATCACATTTGTGGGTTCGATTATACTCTCCAAATGGTCAGAAAAAGAGAACTTTCATGTGAAACTCGACAGTCTATTCTTGTTCTTAGAAATGAAGGCTATTCCATGCGAGAAATTGCCAAGAAACTGAACATTTCCTACAACGGTGTGTACTACTCCCTTCAGAGAACAGCACAAACAGCCTCTAACCAGAGTAGAAAGAGAAGTGGGAGGCCCCGTTGCACAACTGTGCAAGAAGACAAGTACATTAGAGTCTCTAGTTTGAGAAATAGATGCCTTACAAGTCCTCTACTGGCAGTTTCATTAAATGGTACCCGCAAAACACCAGTGTCAACGTCCTCAGTGAAGAGGCAACTCTGGGATGCTGGCCTTCTAGGCAGAGTGGCAAAGAAAAAGCCATATCTAAGACTGGCCAATAAAAGGAAAAGATTAATATGGGAAAAAGAACACAGACATTGGACAGAGGAAGATTGGAAATAAGTGTTATGGACAGACGAATCGAAGTTTGAGGTGTTTGGATCACACAGAAGAACATTTGTGAGACACAGAACAAGTGAAAAGATGCTGGAAGAGTGCCTGACACCATCTGTCAAGCATGGAGGAGGTAATGTGATGGTCTGGGGCAGCTTTGGTGCTGCTAAAGTGGGAGATTTGTACATGGTAAAATGGATTTTGAATAAGGAAGGCTATCACTCCATTTTGCAACGCCATGCCATACCCTGTGGACAGCGCTTGATTGGAGCAAATTTCCTCCTCCAACAGGACAATGGCCCAAAGCACACCTCCAAATTATGCAAGTACTATTTAGGGAAGAAGCAGGCAGCTGGTATTCTGTCTGTAATGGAGTGGCCAGCGCAGTCACAAGATCTCAACTCCATTGAACTGTTGTGGGAGCAGCTTGACCGTATGGTACGCAAGAAGTGCCCATCAAGCCAATCACACTTGAGGTGCTTCAGGAAGCGTGGGGTGAAATTTCTTCAGATTACCTCAACAAATTAGCAGCTAGAATGCCAAAGGTCTGCCATGCTGTAATTGCTACAAAAGGAGCATTCTTTGACAAAAGCAAAGTTTGAAGGACAAAATTATTATTTCAAATAAAAATCATTATTTCTAACCTTGCCAATGTCTTGACTATATGCTCTATTAATTTTGCAACTCATTTGATAAATAAAAGTCAGTTTTCATGTAAAACACGAAATTGTCTGGGTGACCCCAAACTTTTGAACGGTAGTGTATATATATATATATAGATATATATATATATATATATATATTGGAGGGAGTATGAGGCAGCACTCAAACAAATTTCATCAAGGGGTTGCAAGATCCTGAAAAAATGGACATAGAAACGCTCACTTTCCCAGAAAAGTGAAAAAAAGAGCCAGCACTCACGTTTAGATGAACAAAGATAGGTTTATTCACATAGTCCAAATAAACAGAAAACGCCTCCTCAGGGGCCTGAGGAAGACTGAAAAGCACCAGTTGAAACGGACGTTGGGCTGCTGTTGTATTCTGTTTTTTTGGACCATTTGAATAAACCTATCTTCGTTCATCTAAACGTGAGTGCTGGTTCTTTGTTTACTTTTCCTTGCAGGGAAAGTGAGTGTTTTTATATATATAATTATATATATATATATATATATATATATGTATAGCATGGTAAGTAATCACTAAATAGGTGTAGTGGGGGAACTGTAATACAAAGATAGAAGAGCTTGTCAGATAGGAGGGGAAAATATAAGTGAATTTAAGAAATTGAAATGTACAATACAAAAGATAAAACTAGCACCACAAACCTGGGTATGTATAAATAATGAAAGATATCACAATTATGTGGGCCACCAGGGGATCAGCAATTGCAATAATAGGGTAGGGTTACGAATTATATACCCGATAAAAATCAAATGATAATGCAACTGCTAGAGATCACAGAGCCTGTGAACTTATGTGTATAGAGATCTGCTTTCCTCCGTTACACCTGAGCAGTGAAACGGAGAATGAGAGTCACCAAGCACATAGCAACATCTTAGGTTTATTCTGGGAGGGAGCGTGGCCACGCCTTCCGGAGCTCTCAATGAAGAGTGAGATGCAGCTCGAGATGTGTATACAATTTACACTGAATCGGTCCCAAAAATGCAAATGGTTTGGGATTGCATTTTGCAGCTTGACTGAATACGGCCCACAGCGTTAAACTGCGTTCAGTGAGATATTTGTTTAAAAGCGGAACACAAATATTGTATCTCTAGAAATGTATTTCAGCCAAATGCAAAATGAGGGGAGTTATTTAAAAAAAATGCTGCTTATGTCTACTAGAGACCCATTTGGTATTAATCTGGATCTGCAGATAAATTCAAACAGTGTCACATTAATATAGCTCCTACAGGATCACTTACAAAACATGGCAAGTGCATGCCAGAATAATTACAGCAAATGCAGCACAAGCACTAGGGAACGAGCATTCAGAACACCATAAAAACTACATTCATATGATAATATAATATTTTACAATTGAGAATATAGAGTTTTGTTCACATTCCAGTCATTACGTTTGTATCTCTAATTATTCATTTTATATTGCGGACTATCTATGAATAAATTATACATCATAATACATGGTCAATTAACAATAGGCAAACTAGGCCAGATGAATATATTCTGCTAGCAAATTGATTTCAAGGACAATTCTGTTTCTCTGCAAAAGATGAAAATAAAAGTATATTAATGAATAAATATAAATGACATTACTGATAGCATGCCTTGTTGCTGTACTGTAATGCAAAGCATTACTGTCTTTGGATGATTCAGTAAATAAGAATTTCCCAGTAATTTCCTGCACTTACTTTTATTGCATTAGACTAAAGGTGAGCAAGCACAAAGCCAGATCCATACTGGTAATAGCATTATTCTGTAGAAAGTAAAGGACATTATAATCAATGTGGAGTAGTTAATATGGCTGAGAACCAAAAGGTGTAATCCCTGTTAATTTGTCCTTTGTTTCTGTAGGTAGGGGGCTGTGGTCACTGGAGGCAGTGGCAGGGCTGTCTTACCAGGAATGTAAGCCCAGGGCAAAGCATTGCACTGGGGCCTCTACTTACCCATTCATGGGACTAAAATTGGAAATGGCTAATAAAATGTAACCTTTAGATGTATTGGTACTTTCAACAAAATCAATGTTTATCAATGTTTAAAAAACCATGATGTAAAGTGAAAATGATGGACTCCACCTCCCTCTTCTCGTCTCCAGTTAGCAGTGCAGCAGTGATGACTGATGAGGTAAAAGGCTGGGGAGGCACTGGTTAGTGTCAGAGCCAGATTAACAGATACATATATGAACCCGATGGTTCATGTGGGCATTATACAAAGGTGCAGCAGTATATATAGTGTTGGAAAATTGGTGTTTTGATCAGAAATGTGCGGAAAGGTAGACAGCGGAGGCAGTGCCTCACCTGCCATACACATTTTACTCCAGAGTTGTGACTATAAAAATGATTATAATAATACAAAGAAGATATTTATAATATTTTCTTTCAATTTGTCTTATAATTTTTATAGTAAAAACTGTGGAGTATACTGAAGTATGACAGGAAAGGCTCTAACTCACCTGACCGCACATCACCGCAGTGCAGATCCTGCTCTGCACTGCAGCTGTGATTAAACTATTGATGCCCAGTGGCGTCACAAAGTGGGTGCGGGGAGGCCACACCTGGGTGTCGCCTGCCGAGGGGTGACACCAAAGTGCCGACTCCTCCTCAGTGACAGGAGACGGGTGCTGCACTGTAGTATTATGTACAGCATTTGGTTCCTGACAGAGTGAGGGAGCCGGCACTGAAAATACGCTGGTCCCCGGGGACAGTCCGCATTTACGGCACCCCCAGAGTGATTAAAGCAGGGGTTCAGGCTGCGTGGCCACACCCCCAACCCTCTAGGCCATGCCCCTAACCACAAGACCACACCCCTTTTTACCGCCGCACGACTTCGCTGCACTCACTACTTTCCTGCCTGCACCCATTGACACCCAGGAGAAAGATGCCACTGTGGTGGCCCCCTTAATCTGATTCTGTGACTGGAGACTGGGAGCCAGGTAGAGAATGCTGCCTGGCTGCTCTGATTGTGTGTAATTCACAATCAGAGCGGGCGGGGAGCAACTTTCTGTATCTGTCTCTCAGCCGGCTGCACTATGCATGGAGAGAGCTGCCACACACTCCATGTAGATTCGCCCAGCCCACCCCTGCTCAAAGGTCTCTAGAATCTTGCCCATACGTTAAGATGGCCCTCAGCAGTGGCGGATGGTCAAGATGGCTGCAGCGATAGAAAGTTAGGCTGTGCATACACATTACATTACTAATTTTATGACGTGGAATAGTTGGTGCTAATTTGGAGCTCAGTCCTCGTGAACTGAATGAAGTGAACAATGGGAAGATAACATGGTGGACAGTGACAATACTAGACTACCACTAGGTGAATCTAGGTGGTCACATGGGGCACCTAAAATACTAAGGGGTCTATTTACTAAGCAGTGTTCGGAGCCAGAGTGAAAATTGATAAGGTGCCAGCCAATCAGCTTCCAACAGTCATTTTTCAAACACAGCCTGTGAGATGGCAGTTAGGAGCTGATTGGCTGGTACCTTATCATTTTTCACTCTATCTCATAACACTGCTTAGTAAATGGACCCCTAAGGGTCTTATGCAGTTTGTAGCACTATATGTATCAGACTGTCCGGCGGAAGTATATACTTCTTTTGTTGTTACTATCACTTCCTGGCTCATGTTATGTATCTGTTCTGTACTAGTAGTTATTGTTGATTGTTATCCAATAGAGAAGCACACAGTATTGCTCCAGTGTGAGTGTGGCGTTATATATGTGCAGACCGATCTTGTAACTCTCTGCACTGTTCAAACATCCAAGCTGAGTATATGAAACTATGACCAGCTGCAGGTGATCCCGTACACATCTCAGCTGCATCTCCACTTGCAGATCATTGGGTGTAACTAACTAGGTGGCAATAGAGGCATCTGCACCTATTGATGACAACTACTTGGACTAATGGATGGGAAAGGGACGGTGCATATGAGCAAAAATTCACATTTATTTCTGTGCATGAAATGCAGCTGCACTTGCGGCCCACTTGCTTGTAACTCTGAACCAGCCCCTTAGTGTCTTATTCTCACTGCTTTATGGGCCTATTCATCATCAGTTCATTTCATTTCTGAAAATTAATATTTACACCTGCAATTCTAAAATTAAGCTTTCGGGCCATTCATTAACAAGGTGCAGCAGGAGATATCACAGCTATCTCCTGCTTACCTAACTCTCGTGGAATGTCCCGCTGTCCCCATACACTAGTATCACAGATATATCCTACTTACCTTTCTCTGGGGGAATGGCCCACTGTCCCCATACACTAGTATCACAGATATCTCCTGCTTACCTTCCTCTCGTGGAATGGCCCGATGTCCCCATACACTAGTATCACAGATATCTCCTACTTACCTTCCTCTCGTGGAATGGCCCGCTGTCCCCATACACTAGTATCACAGATATCTCCTGCTTACCTTCCTTTTGCGGAATGGCCCGCTGTCCCCATACACTAGTATCACAGATATATCCTGCTTACCTTCCTCTTGTGGAATGGCTGCTGTCCCCATACACTAGTATCACAGATATATCCTACTTACCTTCCTCTGGGGGAATGGCCCGCTGTCCCCATACACTAGTATCACAGATATCTCCTGCTTACCTTCCTCTTCTGGAATGGCCCACTGTCCCCATACACTAGTATCACAGATATCTCCTGCTTACCTTCCTTTTGAGGAATGGCCCGCTGTCCCCATACACTAGTATCACAGATATATCCTGCTTACCTTCCTCTGGGGGAATGGCCCGCTGTCCCCATACACTAGTATCACAGATATATCCTGCTTACCTTCCTCTTGTGGAATGGCTGCTGTCCCCATACACTAGTATCACAGATATATCCTACTTACCTTCCTCTGGGGGAATGGCCCGCTGTCCCCATACACTAGTATCACAGATATCTCCTGCTTACCTTCCTCTTCTGGAATGGCCCACTGTCCCCATACACTAGTATCACAGATATCTCCTGCTTACCTTCCTTTTGAGGAATGGCCCGCTGTCCCCATACACTAGTATCACAGATATATCCTGCTTACCTTCCTCTGGGGGAATGGCCCGCTGTCCCCATACACTAGTATCACAGATATATCCTGCTTACCTTCCTCTGGGGGAATGGCCCGCTGTCCCCATACACTAGTATCACAGATATCTCCTACTTACCTTCCTCTTGTGGAATGGCCCGCTGTCCCCATACACTAGTATCACAGATATATCCTACTTACCTTCCTCTGGGGGAATGGCCCGCTGTCCCCATACACTAGTATCACAGATATCTCCTGCTTACCTTCCTCTTCTGGAATGGCCCACTGTCCCCATACACTAGTATCACAGATATCTCCTGCTTACCTTCCTTTTGAGGAATGGCCCGCTGTCCCCATACACTAGTATCACAGATATATCCTGCTTACCTTCCTCTGGGGGAATGGCCCGCTGTCCCCATACACTAGTATCACAGATATCTCCTGCTTACCTTCCTCTCGTGGAATGGCCCGCTGTCCCCATACACTAGTATCACAGATATCTCCTGCTTACCTTCCTTTTGCGGAATGGCCCGCTGTCCCCATACACTAGTATCACAGATATATCCTGCTTACCTTCCTCTTGTGGAATGGCCGCTGTCCCCATACACTAGTATCACAGATATATCCTACTTACCTTCCTCTCCTGGAATGACCCGCTGTCCCCATACACTAGTATCACAAATAACTCCTGCTTACCTTCCTTTTGCGGAATGGCCCGCTGTCCCCATACACTAGTATCACAGATATATCCTGCTTACCTTCCTCTGGGTGAATGGCCCGCTGTCCCCATACACTAGTATCACAGATATCTCCTACTTACCTTCCTCTTGTGGAATGGCCCGCTGTCCCCATACACTAGTATCACAGATATATCCTACTTACCTTCCTCTGGGGGAATGGCCCGCTGTCCCCATTCACTAGTATCACAGATATCTCCTGCTTACCTTCCTCTTCTGGAATGGCCCGCTGTCCCCATACACTAGTATCACAGATATCTCCTGCTTACCTTCCTTTTGCGGAATGGCCCGCTGTCCCCATACACTAGTATCACAGATATATCCTGCTTACCTTCCTCTGGGGGAATGGTCCGCTGTCCCCATACACTAGTATCACAGATATCTCCTGCTTACCTTCCTCGCGTGGAATGGCCCGCTGTCCCCATACACTAGTATCACAGATATCTCCTGCTTACCTTCCTTTTGCGGAATGGCCCGCTGTCCCCATACACTAGTATCACAGATATATCCTGCTTACCTTCCTCTTGTGGAATGGCCGCTGTCCCCATACACTAGTATCACAGATATATCCTACTTACCTTCCTCTCCTGGAATGACCCGCTGTCCCCATACACTAGTATCACAAATAACTCCTGCTTACCTTCCTTTTGCGGAATGGCCCGCTGTCCCCATACACTAGTATCACAGATATATCCTGCTTACCTTCCTCTGGGTGAATGGCCCGCTGTCCCCATACACTAGTATCACAGATATCTCCTACTTACCTTCCTCTTGTGGAATGGCCCGCTGTCCCCATACACTAGTATCACAGATATATCCTACTTACCTTCCTCTGGGGGAATGGCCCGCTGTCCCCATTCACTAGTATCACAGATATCTCCTGCTTACCTTCCTCTTCTGGAATGGCCCGCTGTCCCCATACACTAGTATCACAGATATCTCCTGCTTACCTTCCTTTTGCGGAATGGCCCGCTGTCCCCATACACTAGTATCACAGATATATCCTGCTTACCTTCCTCTGGGGGAATGGTCCGCTGTCCCCATACACTAGTATCACAGATATCTCCTGCTTACCTTCCTCGCGTGGAATGGCCCGCTGTCCCCATACACTAGTATCACAGATATCTCCTGCTTACCTTCCTTTTGCGGAATGGCCCGCTGTCCCCATACACTAGTATCACAGATATATCCTACTTACCTTCCTCTGGGGGAATGGCCCGCTGTCCCCATATACTAGTATCACAGATATCTCCTGCTTACCTTCCTCTCGTGGAATGGCCCGATGTCCCCATACACTAGTATCACAGATATCTCCAGCTTACCTTCCTTTTGCGGAATGGCCCACTGTCCCCATACACTAGTATCACAGATATACCCTGCTTACCTTCCTCTTGTGGAATGGCCACTGTCCCCATACACTAGTATCACAGATATATCCTACTTACCTTCCTCTCCTGGAATGACCCGCTGTCCCCATACACTAGTATCACAGATATCTCCTGCTTACCTTCCTTTTGCGGAATGACCAGCTGTCCCCATACACTAGTATCACAGATATATCCTGCTTACCTTCCTCTGGGGGAATGGCCCGCTGTCCCCATACACTAGTATCACAGATATCTCCTACTTACCTTCCTCTTGTGGAATGGCCCGCTGTCCCCATACACTAGTATCACAGATATATCCTACTTACCTTCCTCTAGGGGAATGGCCCGCTGTCCCCATACACTAGTATCACAGATATCTCCTGCTTACCTTCCTCTTCTGGAATGGCCCACTGTTCCCATACACTAGTATCACAGATATCTCCTGCTTACCTTCCTTTTGCGGAATGGCCCGCTGTCCCCATACACTAGTATCACAGATATATCCTGCTTACCTTCCTCTTGGGGAATGGCCCGCTGTCCCCATACACTAGTATCACAGATATCTCCTGCTTACCTTCCTCTCGTGGAATGGCCCGCTGTCCCCATACACTAGTATCACAGATATCTCCTGCTTACCTTCCTTTTGCGGAATGGCCCGCTGTCCCCATACACTAGTATCACAGATATATCCTTCTTACCTTCCTCTTGTGGAATGGCCGCTGTCCCCATACACTAGTATCACAGATATATCTTGCTTACCTTCCTTTTCCGGAATGGCCCGCTGTCCCCATACACTAGTATCACAGATATATCCTGCTTACCTTCCTCTTGTGGAATGGCCGCTGTCCCCATACACTAGTATCACAGATATATCCTACTTACCTTCCTCTCCCGGAATGACCCGCTGTCCCCATACACTAGTATCACAGACATCTCCTGCTTACCTTCCTCTTGTGGAATGGCCGCTGTCCCCATACACTAGTATCACAGATATATCCTACTTACCTTCCTCTCCTGGAATGACCCGCTGTCCCCATACACTAGTATCACAGATATATCCTACTTACCTTCCACTGGGGGAATGGCCCGCTGTCCCCATATACTAGTATCACAGATATCTCCTGCTTACCTTCCTCTGGAGGAATGGCCCACTGTCCCTATACACTAGTATCACAGATATCTCCTACTTACCTTCCTCTTGTGGAATGGCCCGCTGTCCCCATACACTAGTATCACAGATATATCCTACTTACCTTCCTCTGGGGGAATGGCCCGCTGTCCCCATACACTAGTATCACAGATATCTCCTGCTTACCTTCCTCTTCTGGAATGGCCCACTGTCCCCATACACTAGTATCACAGATATCTCCTGCTTAACTTCCTTTTGCGGAATGGCCCGCTGTCCCCATACATTAGTATCACAGATATATCCTGCTTACATTCCTCTTGTGGAATGGCCGCTGTCCGCATACACTAGTATCACAGATATATCCTACTTACCTTCCTCTCCCGGAATGACCCGCTGTCCCCATACACTAGTATCACAGATATCGCCTGCTTACTTTCCTTTTGCGGAATGGCCCGCTGTCCCCATACACTAGTATCACAGATATATCCTGCTTACCTTCCTCTGGGGGAATGGCCCGCTGTCCCCATACACTAGTATCACAGATATCTCCTACTTACCTTCCTCTCCCGTAATGACCCGCTGTCCCCATACACCAGTATCACAGATATCGCCTGCTTACCTTCCTTTTGCGGAATGGCCCGCTGTCCCCATACACTAGTATCACAGATATATCCTGCTTACCTTCCTCTGGGGGAATGGCCCGCTGTCCCCATACACTAGTATAACAGATATCTCCTACTTACCTTCCTCTTGTGGAATGGCCCGCTGTCCCCATACACTAGTATCACAGATATATCCTACTTACCTTCCTCTGGGGGAATGGCCCGCTGTCCCCATACACTAGTATCACAGATATCTCCTGCTTACCTTCCTCTCGTGGAATGGCCCGCTGTCCCCATACACTAGTATCACAGATATCTCCAGCTTACCTTCCTTTTGCGGAATGGCCCACTGTCCCCATACACTAGTATCACAGATATATCCTGCTTACCTTCCTCTTGTGGAATGGCCGCTGTCCCCATACACTAGTATCACAGATATATCCTACTTACCTTCCTCTCCTGGAATGACCCGCTGTCCCCATACACTAGTATCACAGATATCTCCTGCTTACCTTCCTTTTGCGGAATGACCCGCTGTCCCCATACACTAGTATCACAGATATATTCTGCTTACCTTCCTCTGGGGGAATGGCCCGCTGTCCCCATACACTAGTATCACAGATATCTCCTACTTACCTTCCTCTTGTGGAATGGCCCGCTGTCCCCATACACTAGTATCACAGATATATCCTACTTATCTTCCTCTAGGGGAATGGCCCGCTGTCCCCATACACTAGTATCACAGATATCTCCTGCTTACCTTCCTCTTCTGGAATGGCCCACTGTCCCCATACACTAGTATCACAGATATCTCCTGCTTACCTTCCTTTTGCGGAATGGCCCGCTGTCCCCATACACTAGTATCACAGATATATCCTGCTTACCTTCCTCTTGTGGAATGGCCGCTGTCCCCATACACTAGTATCACAGATATATCCTACTTACCTTCCTCTCCTGGAATGACCCGCTGTCCCCATACACTAGTATCACAAATAACTCCTGCTTACCTTCCTTTTGCGGAATGGCCCGCTGTCCCCATACACTAGTATCACAGATATATCCTGCTTACCTTCCTCTGGGTGAATGGCCCGCTGTCCCCATACACTAGTATCACAGATATCTCCTACTTACCTTCCTCTTGTGGAATGGCCCGCTGTCCCCATACACTAGTATCATAGATATATCCTACTTACCTTCCTCTGGGGGAATGGCCCGCTGTCCCCATACACTAGTATTACAGATATCTCCTGCTTACCTTCCTCTTCTGGAATGGCCCGCTGTCCCCATACACTAGTATCACAGATATCTACTGCTTACCTTCCTTTTGCGGAATGGCCCGCTGTCCCCATACACTAGTATCACAGATATATCCTTCTTACCTTCCTCTGGGGGAATGGCCCGCTGTCCCCATACACTAGTATCACAGATATCTCCTGCTTACCTTCCTCTCGTGGAATGGCCCGCTGTCCCCATACATTAGTATCACAGATATATCCTGCTTACCTTCCTCTTGTGGAATGGCCGCTGTCCCCATACACTAGTATCACAGATATATCCTACTTACCTTCCTCTCCCGGAATGACCCGCTGTCCCCATACACTAGTATCACAGATATCGCCTGCTTACTTTCCTTTTGCGGAATGGCCCGCTGTCCCCATACACTAGTATCACAGATATATCCTGCTTACCTTCCTCTGGGGGAATGGCCCGCTGTCCCCATACACTAGTATCACAGATATCTCCTACTTACCTTCCTCTCCCGTAATGACCCGCTGTCCCCATACACCAGTATCACAGATATCGCCTGCTTACCTTCCTTTTGCGGAATGGCCCGCTGTCCCCACACACTAGTATCACAGATATATCCTGCTTACCTTCCTCTGGGGGAATGGCCCGCTGTCCCCATACACTAGTATCACAGATATCTCCTACTTACCTTCCTCTTGTGGAATGGCCCGCTGTCCCCATACACTAGTATCACAGATATATCCTACTTACCTTCCTCTGGGGGAATGGCCCGCTGTCCCCATACACTAGTATCACAGATATCTCCTGCTTACCTTCCTCTCGTGGAATGGCCCGCTGTCCCCATACACTAGTATCACAGATATCTCCAGCTTACCTTCCTTTTGCGGAATGGCCCACTGTCCCCATACACTAGTATCACAGATATATCCTGCTTACCTTCCTCTTGTGGAATGGCCGCTGTCCCCATACACTAGTATCACAGATATATCCTACTTACCTTCCTCTCCTGGAATGACCCGCTGTCCCCATACACTAGTATCACAGATATCTCCTGCTTACCTTCCTTTTGCGGAATGACCCGCTGTCCCCATACACTAGTATCACAGATATATCCTGCTTACCTTCCTCTGGGGGAATGGCCCGCTGTCCCCATACACTAGTATCACAGATATCTCCTAGTTACCTTCCTCTTGTGGAATGGCCCGCTGTCCCCATACACTAGTATCACAGATATATCCTACTTACCTTCCTCTAGGGGAATGGCCCGCTGTCCCCATACACTAGTATCACAGATATCTCCTGCTTACCTTCCTCTTCTGGAATGGCCCACTGTCCCCATACACTAGTATCACAGATATCTCCTGCTTACCTTCCTTTTGCGGATTGGCCCGCTGTCCCCATACACTAGTATCACAGATATATCCTGCTTACCTTCCTCTGGGGGAATGGCCCGCTGTCCCCATACACTAGTATCACAGATATCTCCTGCTTACCTTCCTCTCGTGGAATGGCCCGCTGTCCCCATACACTAGTATCACAGATATCTCCTGCTTACCTTCCTTTTGCGGAATGGCTCGCTGTCCCCATACACTAGTATCACAGATATATCCTGCTTACCTTCCTCTTGTGGAATGGCCGCTGTCCCCATACACTAGTATCACAGATATATCCTGCTTACCTTCCTTTTCCGGAATGGCCCGCTGTCCCCATACACTAGTATCACAGATATATCCTGCTTATCTTCCTCTTGTGGAATGGCCGCTGTCCCCATACTCTAGTATCACAGATATATCTTACTTACCTTCCTCTCCCGGAATGACCCGCTGTCCCCATACACTAGTATCACAGATATCTCCTGCTTACCTTCCTCTTGTGGAATGGCCGCTGTCCCCATACACTAGTATCACAGATATATCCTACTTACCTTCCTCTCCTGGAATGACCCGCTGTCCCCATACACTAGTATCACAGATATATCCTACTTACCTTCCACTGGGGGAATGGCACGCTGTCCCCATACACTAGTATCACAGATATCTCCTGCTTACCTTCCTCTGGAGGAATGGCCCACTGTCCCTATACACTAGTATCACAGATATCTCCTACTTACCTTCCTCTTGTGGAATGGCCCGCTGTCCCCATACACTAGTATCACAGATATATCCTACTTACCTTCCTCTGGGGGAATGGCCCGCTGTCCCCATACACTAGTATCACAGACATCTCCTGCTTGCCTTCCTCTTCTGGAATGGCCCACTGTCCCCATACACTAGTATCACAGATATCTCCTGCTTAACTTCCTTTTGCGGAATGGCCCGCTGTCCCCATACATTAGTATCACAGATATATCCTGCTTACCTTCCTCTTGTGGAATGGCCGCTGTCCCCATACACTAGTATCACAGATATATCCTACTTACCTTCCTCTCCCGGAATGACCCGCTGTCCCCATACACTAGTATCACAGATATCGCCTACTTACCTTCCTCTTGTGGAATGGCCCGCTGTCCCCATACACTAGTATCACAGATATATCCTACTTACCTTCCTCTGGGGGAATGGCCCGCTGTCCCCATACACTAGTATCACAGATATCTCCTGCTTACCTTCCTCTTCTGGAATGGCCCACTGTCCCCATACACTAGTATCACAGATATCTCCTGCTTAACTTCCTTTTGCGGAATGGCCCGCTGTCCCCATACACTAGTATCACAGATATATCCTGCTTACCTTCCTCTGGGGGAATGGCCCGCTGTCCCCATACACTAGTATCACAAATATATCCTGCTTACCTTCCTCTGGGGGAATGGCCCGCTGTCCCCATACACTAATATGGGGACAAAGTTCATCAAGGTCCGAAAATATTTTTAGAGCTTGATTGCGCCAGCATTCGCCATCTTCAACCAACATCTGTAAATATATCAGTCGATATGAAAATATATCTTTTAGGTGTGTACCCAGCTTTATGTGCCTATTTATAAAAGGAAGAAGAGTCTTCAAGTAACACACCATATTATTAAAAAAGCAAAATACAAAGGGGCATATTCAATTGGGTGTGCGAATAGCAAAAATCCTGCACCTGCAAGGTTTTTCCTGCAGGTGCGGGATTTTTGCAATTCAATTAGGTGCGGATTATTTTCAATTTAGAGCCCCGGGAATTTTTTTTCTCACACCTCCAGAGCAACCAAGTATGTTTTATTCTAAAATCCTTTGTTTTAGAAAAAACACTGGGACTTGCTCTGGGACGGCGGCGGCACCCCCCCCCCCCCGAGGACTAATTAACCAATTTGAAATTTCCAATTAGCTTAATTAGTCCATAAATACTTACCTTCTGCAGCGCTGCATCTTCAGTGTGTGCGAGTGTTTGTAAGTGTGTATGAGTGAGTGTGTGTGTATGAGCGTTGAATGTGTGTGATCCCCAGTGTGTGTGCCCCCCCCAGTGTCTGTGTGTGTCCCGGAAAGGGAGCTGGGAGAACTACATCTCCAAGCAGCACTTGCCCCTCCCTCCAGCCGCTGGAGCCTTCCAGCAGCCCCCGGGACTCCCAGCAGCCCCCTCTCCTGTGAGAAGATAGAGGGGAGGCCACCGGGATGCACGGAGACCATCGTAGACCCCTGGGCAGGTAAGTGCAAAATATATATATATCTTTTTACGCGGCACGAGGTTTTCAGTGCTGAAAACCCCGCAACCACTTTTTTTAAATTGGATACCGCGTGTACCGGGAGCGCAAATACCCGCAGTACTCCAAAATCAGGCTCAAGGGGTGCAAGATTTTTCCTTGCTAAACCACGCGTCCAATTGAATATGCCCCAAAGTATGTAGCACTATGGGATTTTACTTTGTGCCGTTCCTGATTATCCACTGATACCATAGGAACTTATTTTCTCTCACATCTATGAATGGACAATTTGGGGAACTGAAAACAATTGCAATAATAAAATAGATAGGACTGGCCTACATTCAGCGCAAATAATAACTAGAATTTCAAAAGTTAAAACTGCAAAAGATTCAATATGTCAAAATGATTGTGCAATGCGTAAAACCTCTGAGTGTGAATGACATTAGAGATAAAAGATGGTTTGGATGGGCTTGAAATCCAAATAATGTATCTCTAACATGCATGTTTTACTCCATCTAGTTAATGTGGAGTGTAATGAAGTACCAACCAATCAGCTCCTGTCATTTTTCAAACACAGCTTGTAACATGACAGTAAGGAGCTAATTGGTTGGTACTTTATCTCTCTCCACTACATCTCTCTCGAAGGCTTAGTGTATCTCCTCCATAATCTTCATGGACTAAATTAATGCAAATTCAATCCTGACTTGCACTCTTTTTATGACCACGTTCGTCTGACCTGTGTCTTTGTGGAAAGGCCAATAAAAGCAGTTTAAGATGTATGGGCTGATTCTGAGTTGGGAGTAAAGCACATAATCTCACTTATACCCCTTTTCCACTCAACCCGGCAATCCAACCCTCTCCCCTTTTACACCAGGGAGCTGCCCAGGTTACCCCTTTTAGCTCCGGTGTAAAAGGGATATAACAGTGTACTATATTTTCATGTTACCCTGCCAATGTTACCTCTCCTGTAGGTATAACTTATGTAAACTTAAACCTCCTAACAATAAAAAACACGGACAACAGTGCTGGCATTTTAACATTTTTGTAAATTTTTATTGTTGACAAATACTAAATTATAAACTATAAATTTAGTGGCGGCACAAAAGAACGGATGAGAAAATAAAATAATCAAACAAACACACACAAATCAAGTGTTGGTGGCAGGAGTGTATCGAACCCTTAGCCAAGATGGTACTCGCCAGAGGCGCCGGCCAAGGGGGGGCGCTGTTCGGTGGTGCCACCCACAGCCAGGGGTAGAATCCAGGGCCAGCCCTATCATTATGGCAGATAAGTACGCAGCTGCTTTGAGCGCACCCTGTGAAGGGTGTACTGGTAGAGATCGGTGGTCGGCGCTGGTACCCCATGCTCCACTCCTGCACGGGCTAACAATCTTCATAGCATTGCCCGCCTCAGGGTGGATGGAGCAGCAGTGGTGGTGGTGTGCAGGGTGGGTTCGTGGGCCTTTCCAGTGGAGCAGCAAAACAGGAGTGCCCCTGCATAGGTGGCACAGAGCATCCCGGGCAGTGCAATGTAAACCCTGCAGGCACACAGTCTCTCCCCGAGCAGATGGTACAGCAACATTACTGTACCACTCCACACTGTCTTTCACCATGGAGTCCCGAGGGGCCACCCGGTTCCGCCGCCAGCAGCTGCCCGTCCTCCGCTCCCTGTCCCCCCTACAGGACAGTGTCACTGACAGTGACAACTACTGCCACCCCCCCCCCCACCCGCTATATCATTAGCTGCCATGGTGAAGCTGCCTCACTCATTCCCTACACGGCCAAGATGCAAAGGTACCTGCCACCAGTAGACTTACTGCCCACTGTGCTGCTTCTAACTGCTCTGCCACTGCAGGTCTGCAGCGAGAGGGCAGGGGAGGATGTATTCCTGGCATCAGCAACAACAGGGGTACTGCCAGCATCATAACTCTCATCATCAGCACAAAAGGGGATACTCCTATCAGCAACATGGGTACTCCCAGCAGCAGAGCCCTTCTCCAACCACAGCCAGTGCCTCCTGCAGTGCAACATGCCCACCAGCTGGTTGCAGCCATCACATCTCTCTCTCTCTCTCTCTCTCTCTTTTGCTATGAACAGGTCAGATCAGTTTCCTCTGGGGGAATGGGGCAAGTCATGTGTGTATTATTGTTTTTTCTGTGGGGGCTATGTATGTGTTTTATCTATTCCTGTGGGGAAAGAGGAAGAAGAAGAATTGCATATATAGCTGGATGTGGGGGGAAGCTCCGAAATTTCTTACAGGGTGCTAGTAAACCTGGGGCCGGCCTAGATGGTGTGAAGGAAGAAACACTCAACTGATGGCAATGGAGAAGACTGAGAGCTTTAATAGGGGATGTCTGTGTGATGAGGGGGAGCTATGAAGGGTGAGAGCTGTGTGATTAGGAAGGGCTGTGTGTTTGGGCTGAGCTGTGAGGGGAGGAGGGGCCGCCAGTCCCTTACTTTACCAGGGGTGCTCAGAACCCTAGATACACCCCTGGTTGGTGGCCAACTCTCCATTTACTGTAACCGACCTGTTCAGGTGTTGTAACCATTTCCCGTTCAGGACAATTGGTTCCCGACATACCCCCGCTTGAAGG
The DNA here is from genome assembly GCA_031769625.1 of Taudactylus pleione. Classification (NCBI taxonomy): domain Eukaryota; kingdom Metazoa; phylum Chordata; class Amphibia; order Anura; family Myobatrachidae; genus Taudactylus; species Taudactylus pleione. The sequence continues at coordinate 963,636 of JAUIMM010000300.1, forward strand.
AGTGCGCCCCCACTAAGCCTAAAATATTAAGTGAAAACTACTCAAACTACAGTTCTTTACCGCACACACAAACACAAGAACACACAAAGCAAAGAATGGCAAAGAGGCAGAATCCTCTGGGCTATTTCACATTTGCTGGTTTTGGCCGGGGGGCAGAAAGCCACCCAGTTTTTAGCCGGGCTTGAAAAATAGATAAAAGGGAAGCAAGTGGGTCCTTTCACACGGAACGGGCACGTCACGGTCGCCGTGTCACAGCCGGGAGTATCCACTGTGCAGGACGGCGGCCGTGCCGTGTCCATGCCGTCCCTGCATGCCAGTGGTGTAAAGGAAACAATGTTTACTGGCATCTGCTGTCCGGGCTAGTGCAGCAGCTGCTGCTGTGCATGCCCAATTAGTTTAAAAAAAAAAACACATAAAAAGCGTCTCTAAGCCGCTGCTTGTGAAAGGCACACAGTGCCTGCATAAATCCGCCCGGCTACCGCCAGGTTCTTCCCCGGCCAGCCGAAACCGGCAAATGTGAAACTGGCCTCTGCCTCACATCACTATGAACCTCTAAACTCCTTCCCAAACTTAGCTATTGGCTGTCTAACAAAACTGAACTTAAAGGGGCAACTACCAGCAAATTTACCTTCCTTTTCCGGAATGTGGCAACACTCAAAACCAATTGTGGTTTAATGTCCCTTCTGCTTAAATTGTCAGCCTTTGGGAGAGTAAAGCAAATAACTTTGTATCGGGAACAAACCATGTTGCAATACAAAGGTTCAAATATATTGATTTATTTTGCTGCTTTTGAAAGTAGCCCACAAAAGCTGTTCAGCAACCCCCTTTCCAAATCTAAATATCTCTCTCTGCACATTTTACATCTGCCCCACCTGCAGTACAACATGGTTTTACCCAGGTGCCCTGTTATTTTCTCTTTTTTGCTTTGTTCCCAACTCAGAATCCCATAAGGCTGTAGTATACTGTACCTTTGGTAACTCAAACTTAAATGTAATCCCCATATTAAGGTCACTGTTCATATAATACATAATGTTACTAAGCTTCTCATCTGTACTGTATGCTAACAAATAAAATAATATATAAAACTAACACTGCACAACAATGAAAATGTTTCCGATGTGAAAATAGTTACTTCTAATTGATATCAGCATGCAAAGAATGAATATGACATTCAAAACTGTCAGTTAGCTCTGAGTTCCGAGATATAGCCCATTTATGACGATGTAGGAGTATTCCTGGTGAAGTGGACAGAATGGAGAGAATCTTAACAGCAATCTGCGTTCCACGCAGAGGGGGCGGGGCCTAATGACCCAATTACATGAATCAGTTATTTGTCCCCTCCCCTATTCAAATATATGCGAATCACGGGATTACCCACACAAGATAACTGTGGTGCACTGAGTGACAAGCATAGTGAGCGATTCCACCAAGACATTTCAGCAATGGAACAAAGATATCAGGGCAGGTGACTCACTACTGTTGGACAGTGACAAGAGATGCCCCAGAAGAGGAGTACAAGCGACAAGCAAAGAGAAAGCACCCCCATGAATAGGCCACTATATTAGATAGTATTTTAGTGTAGCTCAAAAAATAGAGCTAGTAAAAACATTCTGAAATCATTTTAGTTTTTCTTGACCTCAAATTATTATTGTAAGACTATTTTTAGAAAGGAAACATTAAAAGTATTAATTTGTTGTACACTGTAATAGGAAATAAATCAAATTGATTTGTTTGTCTCTTTTGCAATGTGTGTGTGTTATTGTAACTTTATGTGCTACTGCAAGTTATTAGGGATATTGCGAATTTGCGAATCATCTTTACCAGTGGTTTTGTGCTTTCATACTGCATAGTCATGGATCAATTATTTTGGAGGAAAGAGTAAAAACATTCCTTCTATGTCCAACCTATCATCACTTTAATTATCACCTCCTTCATTGGTTTGTTTCCATTTTCTCTTAAAATCCCACTGAAGCTAATTTACTTCTTCTGGTCTCTTTATGTCACAGAGTTTTCTATATTTCAAAGTTTTTAATACTTTGTTCCAATGCACCCAGAAATGGGCATTTTACTGTAGCAATTGAAAATGTACAATGAGGCCCAATCAATTTCTTTTGAAAGGCGAAAAAAGCTGTGTACCCCCTCTCCATCCCAGAAAGCAGGGAACTCCCCTCTCAATTAACTCTCTCAACTGAAAAATCTCATCTCATAAAACTGTGTTAAAGACCTTAAAAGGAGTTGATAGAAATTTAGGGCCGCCATGAAAAGTATGAGGTCCCTGACACTTTAGAGGGGACGTGCCAATTAGAGGGATGAGGTCATAGAAATGCTATGCTGTCGCTAAGTGGCTGTGCGAAGCTGGACCATGCAAAATTGGGGATCTCACTATACCTCCTTGGCTGGCCTGGCCCTTTGTAAAGCCCCCACATTCCCATGGAACTGAATCAATCATGAGATCAGAGAAGGACCAACAATCAATTTCCTTCCACTACAAAAAATATATATTATTTACATGCAACAAACTCGACACTTGTAATTGGAAATAGCGTCTTAGTATTTGTATAGACCTCTGAGAATAATTCTTTCTACGTTAAGTCACAAGAGAAAAAGTTGTAGTCCTGTTACCTGTCCATCACAGGCGTCTTGGCTTCTACCATTGTTATCCCTCCTGCGGCTTATATCCAGATGTACTCTGTCGGTGCTGCTTTAGTGTTCAGTCTTTGAGGTGAGCAGTTACACAATATAAGTCTTTCAAAAGATTGAATTTCATGTTACTGTGCTCCCTCACTGTGTTATATTTCATCTAAGCTGTGTATTTGCGATGCTCACTAAACCAATAGAGCATGTAGTTTGGCCTGCTGTGATCATCTGTACATGTCTATTGGAGTGAATCATTGTGATGCTGTTAATGGAATCCAATGCAAAAAAAGAAAAATTATCTCAGTGTTTGAATATTTCTGGCTCTGAGAACATCTGGAACGGGAGCGAATCCTGCCAACAAATCTCTTTTCTCTGGACTGTGCCTCAATTCCACATTAACACTTGTTACGAGCTTAGATATTTTTGGTCTGTTAACATTGTGATACATTCATAGGTATATAGCTGGCTGTGTAAGCAAGCATGAAGGATATGAGGAAATGCTCTGTGCTGTATTTTCCATTATAATTGTGTATTTCTACCCTTTGTGTAGAAGAGTACAACCGGTATCCTCGGCAGCACCACTGTGATAAATACACAGCTATGAGTCTATGACTGTGGCCCCCAAGGAAAAATGAAATTCAACAATGCTGTCATTTGCATGCTCCTGGGGTTGGCTTTACATAATCTACAGCTTGTTTTTTCTTTATGTGTAGGGAATATATTAAAGCAAGGCATAAAAGTTATGAAAAGTAACTTTTTTTTAAAGGTTTTAGGGGTCTATGCATAGAGCAGAGAAAAGCCCTGTTTTGCGGTAAACAGGGCATTTCTCTGCCTGGTGCTATTCACAGAGCGGGTTACCGTGGAGAAGTTCATTACTTCTCCAGCAGCACCCCTACTCAGTGGCTGAAGCGCATAACCATACTGTATTATGCTGACGGCGGGATGTACTAAGGGTAAAAAATGCGGCTAAAACTAAGAAGCAATCACTGGTGCCCTGGTGTTAAGCCTCTATTGGGGGGTAAGAAGCAATCACTGGTGCCCTGGTGTTAAGCCTCTATTGGGGGGTAAGAAGCAATCACTGGTGCCCTGGTGTTAAGCCTCTGTTGGGGGGTAAGAAGCAATCACTGGCGCCCTGGTGTTAAGCCTCTATTGGGGGGTAAGAAGCAATCACTGGTGCCCTGGTGTTAAGCCTCTATTGGGGGGTAAGAAGCAATCACTGGTGCCCTGGTGTTAAGCCTCTATTGGGGGGTAAGAAGCAATCACTGGCGCCCTGGTGTTAAGCCTCTGTTGGGGGATAAGAAGCAATCACTGGCGCCCTGGTGTTAAGCCTCTATTGGGGGGTAAGAAGCAATCACTGGCGCCCTGGTGTTAAGCCTCTGTTGGGGGGTAAGAAGCAATCACTGGCACCCTGGTGTTAAGCCTCTGTTGGGGGGTAAGAAGCAATCACTGGCACCCTGGTGTTAAGCCTCAGTTTGGGGGTAAGAAGCAATCACTGGTGTCCTGGTGATAAGCCTCTGTTGGGGGGTAAGAAGCAATCACTGGCGCCCTGGTGTTAAGCCTCTGTTGGGGGGTAAGAAGCAATCACTGGTGCCCTGGTGTTAAGCCTCTGCTGGGGGGTAAGAAGCAATCACTGGTGTCCTGGTGATAAGCCTCTGTTGGGGGGTAAGAAGCAATCACTGGCGCCCTGGTGTTAAGCCTCTGTTGGGGGGTAAGAAGCAATCACTGGTGTCCTGGTGTTAAGCCTCTGTTGGGGGGTACGAAGCAATCGCTGGTGTTGTTCCTATCCCTCCCAGGACCCCTGGTGGCTGGTGCAGAGGGATTCTGGGTCATAAACGGAAGTCTCTCTATCGCAAAGGACAGCTCTCATTGGGAGCACTGTCCTTTGTGATTAGAATCGCAATTCTAGGTACATACCAGCGTTATAAAAAGCCGGTATGTACCCACTAAGTGGCGGAATGTACCGCTTTGCAGATGTGATGCTTAGTAGACCCGCCTTGAGTCTGATTCATTAAAGGACAGCTTTCTGCTTATCCTGTGTCCTCAGATTCGCCATCTCTGGATGGCGCATCCTGAACACCGTGACAAAACAGACAGGCAAGTTGATTACTTCTCTGTGTTTCTGTCACTCTCCGGGACCTAGCTATGCCCCTTTATTTCCCAGCTTTCCCTGCTGTGGATTGTGCTTGATCTCACAGCACTTCAGGCAGACAATAATAGAATGCGCTGTTTAGTGATAAGTAAATCCAAGACAGCACACTTTTACATAAATAGACCTCATATTGATTAAATAGAAATAGTCTTCTGTGTATACAGTATGACATTACCCCATTACTGGCAGGGGGAGAGGTGGCGTACAGTGTAAATTGTACCTTAGCTAAAAGAGAGGCCCTGGTGATGACACCTTTCCACAGTAGACAACTTACGCTCACTAACGAGTTTCTAAGAAGCACTTCTGCACTGTTCTACTACTGTAGAGGAGCGGAAAGTCTGCATGTGGGGTAATAAATACTAATTAAAAGGTTTTATGTTGCCTATTAAGAAGGAGATGCGTGTTCATTTTTTAGTAAGTTTTACATTGCATGAGACTAAAAAGACATCACTATTTCCTGATTACAGCGTGACCTCTCCTTTGCCCGGAGATTCACGTTTAGCATTTTACAAGCTTCATTTCCTTCCAAGTGATAAATAGGAGGTCAACTTAGCGGTGAAAGGACTTTGAAAAAGCACATTTCAATACATGTCTCCTGAGTTACCAAGGACCATAATATGTCCTTTACAAAGGGGCAGTCACTCAGTGTATTATCGATAAACGAGCTTGGCCCGTGAATGCTTCACAATTATGCTTCATACTTCAGAGAACACATGTAATTGAAACATAAATTAGATTTCATTTGTATCCGTGTGTCATATGCAACAAGAATCAAGTCTCTGTGGGGAGAGCTGACACACACGCACCTGCCTTGCTCCTCAAAGACCTCTCTCTTCCGGCTCTCGCCTTTACTGTCCAATCCATCATATTGATATTTATATAGGGTTTTTTTTTTTTTTTTTTTTAATAATCCTGTTAGGCTATAAGAACTCTATTGGTATTGCTTTGAATTCTCTGCCTGCTTCTCCTGTATTTACAGCCATCTGAATTGCGCCCTATATTTTTCCCTTTTTATTGATGCTTTTGACAATTTCAGTGAGGTATACAGTACATGTATTACACCAACAATAATAAACCCAGCATAGCAGCTGCAGAAATAATACTGTAAGTGGAAACCCTTATGGGTGAGAGAGGGTAACAAAAATCAAAGATGCAGTGATTTAAAATACTTTTATTACTATCATTTTTTATTAAGCAGATATTGAAACACATTGTGCTGATTTCAGAAATATATGCTGTATTGCCATGCCAACAGATAATCCGGAAGGTAAGATGGTGCTTACAGAGGAATAAATGGCATACATAAATAGTATATATGAAGAGAGGATGGTATAATGCTCTGTGTACAAGGCATAAAGTATTGGGACTATACTGATTGTTACCATGATGCACAGTATACTCCAGAGCTGGGGTTGGGTGTTAACCATCTCGGCTCAGGTGCACACGAAATCAGTTAAAATTAGGGGTGAGCGGGTTCGGATTTCTGAAATCCGAACCCCCCCGAGCCCCCCCGATCCGAGTCCGATCCGAGTCAGGCTCGACTTTTCCCGCCTGACTCGGATCTGACATCGAGGCAAAACGTCATCATCCCGCCTTCCGAGTCTCGCGGGTTTTGGATCCTATATAAGGTACCCGCGTCGGCGCCATTTTCTCACTCGGCTGTGGACAGTGAAGAGGGAGGGTGGGAGTTAGTGCTGTGTAGTGTAGTGTAGTGTAGTGCTGCTGTTGTCCACTACTTCAAAGTCCATAGGGGCTGGCTGTGTTGTGCTGTGCTGCTGTTGTTAATAGGGGCTGTGTCCACTACTTCAAAGTCCATAGGGGCTGGCTGGACTGTGTTGTGCAGTCAGTTCTCCATAGGGGCTGTGTCCACTCCAAAGTCCTGTGCAGTGTCCCAGTCCTAAAGGGGTGCTGTAGTGTTGTCCAGGGGGTGCTCTGTCCATCAGGGGTGCTCCCCCCAAGTGCTAAAAAAATAATATATTTTCTGTGTTTGTGAATTGTGTGCGCAGTAGCCGCACGTGCATCAACAAAGTAGTGCCAAGCGTGCGCCTGTGTCATAAGTAAAGGGCCGGCTGGCTTGATCGTTAAGGGTGCTGTAACCCCCGAAAGTACACTCCAGTCCAAACCAAAAAAAAAATTATTTTCTGTGTTTGTGAATTGTGTGCGCAGTAGCCGCACGTGCATCAACAAAGTAGTGCCAAACGTGCGCCTGTGTCATAAGTAAAGGGCCGGCTGGCTTGACCGTTAAGGGTGCTGTAACCCCCGAAAGTACACTCCAGTCCAAACCAAAAAAAAAATTATTTTCTGTGTTTGTGAATTGTGTGCGCAGTAGCCGCACGTGCATCAACAAAGTAGTGCCAAACGTGCGCCTGTGTCATAAGTAAAGGGCCGGCTGGCTTGACCGTTAAGGGTGCTGTAACCCCCGAAAGTACACTCCAGTCCAAACCCCAAAAAAAATTATTTTCTGTGTTTGTGAATTGTGTGCGCAGTAGCCGCACGTGCATCAACAAAGTAGTGCCAAGCGTGCGCCTGTGTCATAAGTAAAGGGCCGGCTGGCTTGACCGTTAAGGGTGCTGTAACCCCCGAAAGTACACTCCAGTCCAAACCAAAAAAAAAATTATTTTCTGTGTTTGTGAATTGTGTGCGCAGTAGCCGCACGTGCATCAACAAAGTAGTGCCAAGCGTGCGCCTGTGTCATAAGTAAAGGGCCGGCTGGCTTGACCGTTAAGGGTGCTGTAACCCCCGAAAGTACACTCCAGTCCAAACCTAAAAAAAAATTATTTTCTGTGTTTGTGAATTGTGTGCGCAGTAGCCGCATGTGCATCAACAAAGTAGTGCCAAGCGTGCGCCTGTGTCATAAGTAAAGGGCCAGCTGGCTTGACCGTTAAAGGGTGCTGTAACCCCCGAAAGTACACTCCAGTACAAACCAAAAAAAAATTATTTTCTGTGTTTGTGAATTGTGTGCGCAGTAGCCGCACGTGCATCAACAAAGTAGTGCCAAGCGTGCGCCTGTGTCATAAGTAAAGGGCCGGCTGGCTTGACCGTTAAGGGTGCTGTAACCCCTGAAAGTACACTCCAGTCCAAACCTAAAAAAAAATTATTTTCTGTGTTTGTGAATTGTGTGCGCAGTAGCCGCACGTGCATCAACAAAGTAGTGCCAAGCGTGCGCCTGTGTCATAAGTAAAGGGCCGGCTGGCTTGACCGTTAAGGGTGCTGTAACCCCCGAAAGTACACTCCAGTCCAAACCAAAAAAAAAATTATTTTCTGTGTTTGTGAATTGTGTGCGCAGTAGCCGCACGTGCATCAACAAAGTAGTGCCAAGCGTGCGCCTGTGTCATAAGTAAAGGGCCGGCTGGCTTGACCGTTAAGGGTGCTGTAACCCCCGAAAGTACACTCCAGTCCAAACCTAAAAAAAAATTATTTTCTGTGTTTGTGAATTGTGTGCGCAGTAGCCGCACGTGCATCAACAAAGTAGTGCCAAGCGTGCGCCTGTGTCATAAGTAAAGGGCCGGCTGGCTTGACCGTTAAAGGGTGCTGTAACCCCCGAAAGTACACTCCAGTCCAAACCAAAAAAAAAATTATTTTCTGTGTTTGTGAATTGTGTGCGCAGTAGCCGCACGTGCATCAACAAAGTAGTGCCAAGCGTGCGCCTGTGTCATAAGTAAAGGGCCAGCTGGCTTGACCGTTAAGGGTGCTGTAACCCCCGAAAGTACACTGCAGTCCAAACCTAAAAAAAAATTATTTTCTGTGTTTGTGAATTGTGTGCGCAGTAGCCGCACGTGCATCAACAAAGTAGTGCCAAGCGTGCGCCTGTGTCATAAGTAAAGGGCCGGCTGGCTTGACCGTTAAAGGGTGCTGTAACCCCCGAAAGTACACTCCAGTCCAAACCAAAAAAAAATTATTTTCTGTGTTTGTGAATTGTGTGCGCAGTAGCCGCACGTGCATCAACAAAGTAGTGCCAAGCGTGCGCCTGTGTCATAAGTAAAGGGCCGGCTGGCTTGACCGTTAAAGGGTGCTGTAACCCCCGAAAGTACACTCCAGTCCAAACCCAAAAAAAATTATTTTCTGTGTTTGTGAATTGTGTGCGCAGTAGCCGCACGTGCATCAACAAAGTAGTGCCAAGCGTGCGCCTGTGTCATAAGTAAAGGGCCGGCTGGCTTGACCGTTAAAGGGTGCTGTAACCCCCAAAGTACACTCCAGTCCAAACCAAAAAAAAATTATTTTCTGTGTTTGTGAATTGTGTGCGCAGTAGCCGCACGTGCATCAACAAAGTAGTGCCAAGAGTGCGCCTGTGTCATAAGTAAAGGGCCGGCTGGCTTGACCGTTAAAGGGTGCTGTAACCCACAAAGTACACTCCAGTCCAAACCAAAAAAAAAATTATTTTCTGTGTTTAGCCGCACGTATATATCAAATCGATATAACATAAATGGAGGACCAAACTTTCTCCGATAAAAATAAAATAGAGAAAGATCAAGAACCACTTCCTCCTAGTGCTGAAGCTGCTGCCACTAGTCATGACATAGACGATAACATGCCATCAACGTCGTCTGCCAAGGCCGATGCCCAATGTCATAGTAGAGGGCACATACAATCCCAAATGGCAAAGTTCAGGAAAATGACCTTGAAAAAGACATTTAAATCAGCTGAAGAGAAACGTAAACTTGCCAATATGCCATTTACGACACGGAGTGGCAAGGAACGGCTAAGGTCGATCCCTAGTATGTTCATGACTAGTGGTTCAGCTTCACATGACGATGGAAGCACTCCTCCCACTAAAAAAATCAAAAGAGTTAAGCTGGCAAAAGCACAGCGAAGAACTGTGCTTTCTAAGAAGATATCACAAATCCCCAAGGAGAGTCCAAGTGTGGTGGTGGTTGCGATGCCTGACCTTCCCAGCACTGGATGGGAAGAGGTGGCTCTTTCCACCATTTGCACGCCCCCTGCAAGTGCTGAAAGGAGCACCCACAGTCCACTTGCTGATATGCAAATTGAAGATGTCACTGTTGAAGTACAACAGGATGAGGATACTGGTGTAGCTGGCGCTGAGGAGGAAGTTGGCGAGGAGGATTCTGATGGTGATGTGGTTTGTTTAAATCAGGCTCCGGGGGAGACAGTTGTTGTCCGTGGGATGAAAAAGCCCATCACGGTCATGCCTGGGCAGAAGACCAAACATTCCACCTCTTTGGTCTGGCAATATTTCTATCCAAATCCGGACAACAACTGTCTTGCCATATGTACCATATGTAAAGGTGAAATAAGTAGGGGTAGGGACGTCAACCACCTAGGAACATCCTCCCTTATACGGCACCTGCAGCGCGTTCATAAAAAGTTACTGTCAAGTTCAGAAACTTTGGCTCAGACCGTAAGCAGTCCAGGGACACCTAAATCCCGTTGTCCTGTTGTATCCAAGCGCCTGCAAACCACACCGTCAACTCCCTCCTCGTCAATTTCCTCCTTAGTCAGGATCGGAAGTAGTCCTGCAGGCCATATCACTGGCATGACTGACTCTCCTATCCGGGATTCCTCCGGAGGATCCTGCATTGCTACGCCTACTGCTGCCGCTGCTGCTGTTGCTGCTGCTGCTGGGAGTCGTTCATCATCCCAGAGAGGAAGTAGGAACACCACTACTTTTACTAAACAATTGACCCTCCAACAGTCCTTAGCGAGGAGGATGAAGTACGACAGCAGTCATCCTGAAGCAAAACGTATAACTGAGGCCTTGACTGCTATGTTGGTGTTAGACGTGCGTCCGGTATCCGCCATTAGTGCAGTGGGATTTAGACAATTGATGGAGGTAGTGTGTCCCCGGTTCCAAATCCCGTCTAGATTCCACTTCACTAGGCAGGCGATACCGAGACTGTACAGAAACGTCAGAAAAAGTGTCCTCAGTGTCCTGAAAAATGCTGTTGTACACAATGTCCACTTAACCACGGACATGTGGACAAGTGGAACAGGGCAGACTAAGGACTATATGACTGTGACAGCCCACTGGGTAGATGTATCACCTTACGCAGCAACAGCAGCAGCGTCACCAGTAGCAGCATCTCAGAAACGCCAGCTCGTTACAAGGCAGGCTACGCTGTGTATCACCGGTTTCAGTAAGAGGCACACCGCCGACAACCTCTTAGAGAAACTGAGGGAAATCATCGCCCAGTGGCTTACCCCACTTAGACTCTCCTGGGGATTTGTGATATCTGACAACGCCACCAATATTGTGCGGGCATTACATCTGGGCAAATTCCAGCACGTCCCATGTTTTGCTCACACAATAAACTTGGTGGTGCAGAATTTTCTGAAAAGCGACAGGGGCGTGCAGGAGACGCTTTGGGTGGCCCGAAAAATTTCTGGCCACTTTCGCCATTCAGCGACTGCGTGCCGAAGACTGGAGCGCCAGCAAACACTCTTGAACCTGCCCCGCCATCACCTGAAGCAAGAGGTTGTGACGCGGTGGAACTCAACCCTCTATATGCTTCAGAGGATGGAGGAGCAGCAAAAGGCCATACAAGCCTATACATCCACCTATGACATAGGCAAAGGAGGGGGTATGCACCTGACTCAAGCGCAGTGGAGAATGATTTCCGTGTTGTGCAAGGTTCTTCAGCCCTTCGAACTTGCCACACGTGAAGTCAGTTCAGACACTGCCAGCTTGAGTCAGGTCATTCCCCTCATCAGGCTTTTGCAGAAGCAGCTGGAGAAAGTGAAGGAGGAGCTAAGACGGAGCGATTCCGCTCGGCATGTGGGACTTGTGGATGAAGCCCTTCATTCGCTTTGCCAGGATTCCAGGGTGGTCAATCTGTTGAAATCAGACCACTACATTTTGGCCACCGTGCTCGATCCTAGGTTTAAAGCCTATGTGGTGTCTCTCTTTCCGGCCGACACAAGCCTGCAGAGGTGCAAAGACCTGCTGGTGAACACACTGTCAGCTGAAGCGGAACGTGACACGTCAACGGCTCCTTCTTCATTTTCTCCCGCAACTGGGGCTGCCAGGAAAAAACTTAGGTATCCTAAGCAACCCGCTGGCGGTGATGCAGGGCAGGCAGGACCAAGTTTGGACATCTGGTCCGGACTGAAGGACCTGGCAACAATTTCTGACATGTCTACTGTCACTGCATATGATACTGTCACCATTGACAGAATGGTGGAGGATTACATCGGTGACAGCATCCAAGTAGGCATGTCAGACAGTCCATACCTGTACTGGCAGGAAAAAGAGGCAATTTGGAGGCCCCTGTACAAACTGGCTCTATTTTACCTGAGTTGCCCCCCCTCCAGTGTGTACTCCGAAAGAGTGTTTAGTGCAGCCGGGAACCTTGTCAGCGAAAGGCATAGGAGGTTGCTTCCACAGAATGTGGAGAAGATGATGTTCATCAAAATGAATTATCAGCTCTTCCAGGGAGACCAGCCTCCAGAACGTACAGAGGGACCTGTGGTGGTGGATTCAAGTGGGGACGAGTTAATACTTTGTGAGGATGAGGATGTACACACTGAAGAGGGTGAGGAATCGGTGGATGAGGAGGATGAGGATGACATCTTGCCTCCGTAGAGCCAGTTTGTGCAGGGACACATTAATTGCCAGCTTGTTTTGTGGGGGCCCAAACGAACCAATCATTTCAGCCACAGTTGTGTGGCAGACCCTGGCGCTGAAATGATTGATTTGTTAAAGTGTGCATGTCCTGTTTATACAACATAAGGGTGGGTGGGAGGGCCCAAGGACAATTCCATCTTGCACCTCTTTTTTTCTTTGCATTATGTACAGTTTGGGGCCTAGTTTTTCTAACTGCCATCCTGTCTGCCACTGCAGTGTCACTCCTAGATGGGTCACGTGTTTGTGCCGCCCACTCGTGTCGCTTAGCATAGTCATCCAGCTACCTCGGTGCAACCTTTTGGACATAAAAACACTATTGTGAGGTGTGAGGTGTTCAGAATAGACTGGAAATGAGTGGAAATTAAGGTTATTGAGGTTAATAATAGCATAGGAGCAGAAAAACCTACAAATTCTGTGATTTTAGCTGTTTTTATGCTTTTTTTCAAAAAAATACAGATCCAAAACACAAAACCCAGAACCCAAAACACGGAAGGGTGGTTTTGGCAAAACCAATCCAGATCCAAAACACGAAGAAAGATCCAGATCCAAAACCAAAACACAAAACACGAAAAGTGGCCGGTGCACACCCCTAGTTAAAATGTACCTTTAGTAAATATAGCCCCTTGCCTCTGTTAACTATATGACTAAAACATCTGTGCCTGCTAAGGTTGTTAACCCTATAAACCAGGGATGGGGAACCCCAGGCCTGGGGGCTGTATAAGGCCCGCTGAATCATTTGGTCTGGCCCTCTGAGCTTTTTTCTGCTAGCCTCTTCTGGCTAGCAGGGTGCCTAGAATGGCACCCTGCAGCCAGAATCTATGCAGCAGTGCCACCTGGAGCATCCTTAGGACACTACAGATGGTCACACTGCTGCCCATACAGCTCCTCAGAGCATCCTCAGGATGCTACGGTCATTGCTGTAATCACTGGCTATTGTGACCCCGCCCCGGTGTGATGTCACATGGAGGGGGCGTGGCCTGCAACAGGCCCGCAAATAATGTTATATATATCAAAATGGCCTTCGGCAGAAAAAAGGTTCCCTACCCCTGCTATAAATAATATACCACCAGGGTGATAGTAAGTTGAATACACTATTTTATCTCTCGCTGTGAACTCCAATAACCAGTCCAAGGTGAGGGGGTGTAAGAAATGTATATATTGTCACTAGTAACATGTGGATACACACAAAATATTAACATACACGGAAAATAGCAGACTAGGTGGACGTAGAGGTTCTTCTGTGCCATCAATTTCTTTGTCTATTTTAGAAGTTAATGGAGTCTGCCCACTGTCTGCCGGTCTACTGTATATGGGATTTACAGTATAGCCATTAGCCACCAGTGAACTGTAAAGTTACAATCCCAACATGCCCCAGTGAGTATTCACAGTGAGTGAGTGGGATCTGTATTCTCCACCACCCACCATCAAGGAGTCGGTTTTCTATAATGAATGCTAGAAAGGCATCTATATACTAGTTACCACATGTATTTGTGCACAGAATATCAGTATTGATGTTTTGCCGCATTCAGTTCTAATCACATGAGCCAGATTTATATGAGATTGCTCTTGTGGTATCTCTCAGCTACAACCAAACTTGGAGAGAAATGGATCAATACAAAAAAAGAAGTAAAATAAATGTAAAAAATATTATGTTGAATCACATTCCACCAGTGCGGTACCAAGGCACTGCCCTCCCTGAGCATGTGACATCATGATGTCAGAGAAGGCGGAGAGCAGGGAGCTTGGCACTGGGCATGTCCTTAGGATGCTCCCTCTGCCTCTCTCACTGCCTGATGTGCCTCTGCGGCTGCACTGCTATACAGCGGCCAGTGGTAGTGGGCAGAAGAGAAGTGGCTTTGTTAAAAAAATTGTTGGAGGGTGACACGCCTCCATGATTTTATAACGCCCTCAGGACCCAGGTCTGTCTGATCTTTCGATGGCCCTGATCACACACACTGCCTCCTGCCCATTTTGCTTTTTTCCTTGCTGATCATTTCCTCGCACACCTGAGTTTAGGACTTCTCCTGTGCTGCTCCATTCATCTGCAATGCCCTTTCCCAATCTATTCGCCAAGTCTACCACTCTTCCTCCTAAGCCTCCATCCTCTGCATTACTCTGCTCCCCTTTCCATCTGTGTGTCCACCTATAGCCTGTCTAGAATATAAGCTCTTGTGAGCAGAGCTCCCCTTTTTCTGTTGTCACCATGTAATTATGTAATTTTGTGAATTATTATTAAGTACTGTATGTATATACAGTATGTAAAGCTGGTCAAGTATCTTTAACAGCTATGTCTGATCAACTATGTAGTACTGTATGTAATTTTGCTCTATGGTCCATCCACTATGTATGGTTCTATGAAACCCTTGTGGCGCCATAGAAATAAAAGATGATACTACTACTAGTACTACTACTACTACTACTACTACTTCTACTACTAATCTTTGGGAGTGGCCTAGATGGTCCCCCTCCTCATGGAAGTCACCACCATTCTCTGATGATTCTTACCTTAGCAGGTGGGACATGACATTGGCAAACTTAGACCATCACAGACACATGTAAGAAGCTTATATCTATTTATCCTCCATGTCAGTGACCAGTGTTCTCTGGGATGCACCACAGAGGCATTAAAAACTATCCTATTGGATTGCTCAATGGTAGTACCTGGTCTGCAAGAGCTGTCAATCTAATTCTTACTACTCTACCCCTTCACCGTTGCTGTCATGCCAGCTTCTTCATTCACTAGATATTGTTTAGCCTTTAGCTGTTTAGTCTTATTCTATACTCTGCTACAGATGAGATGGTGCCTTGGTCATGAATTGAACTCAGGACCACAGGACTGTGCGGCAGTATTGTTAACCTTTAAATCACTGTGCTACTTTGGAAACTGCAATTTCTGGGGATGGAATAAGGTCACAGTTCAAACTTTATTAATGGGGTTGAAAACTTCCAACCAGAAGAGTCAAGGAAGACCTCTTTTTTAACAAAGATGGGTTTCAGAAAGTCTATTATTCAATTAACATTCATTATTAATAAAGTGTGCTTTTTATTTACTTATATATTAGAATATTGGCAAGGGTTCTAAGTGATCATCTTTCTATTATACTAAGACCTTTGGGGTGGCATTTGGCAATCCAGGGTTCAGATTTATCACTTATTAGTTTAAGTACCCCAACAGTAAACATGTTGACATTCACAATGTCAACATGGTCATTTTGTCAACATTGTGAATGAAGACAGTCACAATGTCGGCATTACAGGTTTACGTTTAGAATTAGGTTAGGTCTAGGGTTAGGTTTAAGCTGTGATTAGACAGAGTAAGGTTTAAGGTTAGGCTGGTTTTAGGCTAAGACCTTTGGGGTGGAATTTGGCAATTCAGGGTCCAAATTTTTCGCTCATTAGTTTAAGCACTCCCTAATATCATAAAGGCTCCAGCCATGCACTGACCAGGATGGTATCGGTTTCCTTTCCCATAATATGCAGTATGGTGTGTAGTCATTATGTCAAATGTCAACCCAAGAATGTCTACATAGTCTGAATGTTGACAGTAAACATGTTAACATTCAATATGTCAACATGGTCATTTTGTCAACATTGTGAATGAAAACAGTCACAATGTCAGCATTACAGGTGGTTAGGTTTAGGATTAGGTTAGGTTTAGGCTGTGATTAGACATAGAGTTAGGTTTAAGGTTAGGCTGGTGTTAGGGTGGGGTTAGGCCCTACCACTAGAAAAACGTTATGACAACATGTCAACTGTCGACATGCACAATGTCGAATTATGACCATGTTGACAATATGACCTTGTCAACATTCGGAATGTTGACTTAACATACCACAACCTTCTATCCAAGTCTGTCTCGCTTGGTACTACTGTAGCTTCTACTTTAATAGGGGAACCCATGCTGTATTTTAATTGGAACGGGTACAGGCTGTCAAGTGCTGGAGCTGGTTATGAACCTTGGGGGTGTGGGGGCACACACACTTAAAAAAACCCAAAGAACAATAACACGCAGCAGTCATCATTATCAACTAGTTCATTAGGGCATTCAAAGAGCTTGGTCCAGAAAAGATCCAAGCGGATGGTGATGATAATTGCTGCATATTTGCTCAGACTCTGTATTTTAGATTGAAAGTATGTTAAAAATTTTACATATAAAACGACAGGAGCATAACAAAAGTGCGTTTCCCTATGCGTTCTAGATTTATCTTTAAGTCCAACTTTAAATAAGGACCAATATTTCTAGTTGTGAGGTGGGCAAAATAAACTCTACTGTAAATGAGCATAAACATATGTACATGATATACACACAGTATACAGTGTATTCCAATGTGTGCCAACAGAAAACTGCTGAAAATTACATGATGTTTCCTCCAATTTACTCTCTATTGGGGAAATATAATGCTAAAACATAAAGATGGTTTTGGAAATGAAACACGTGATAGCTGGCTCATCTCTTGCCTTTTTTTCACAGGATTTTAACGCTATCTAATTTGTTTCACACTTCAAACTTGCTGATGACTATAATCTTTCCTAAAATAAGTAACACTTTTATTCCATATGTCATCTTAACACTTACTTCATGGTTTCTTAGAAATGCAATCTATATTTAGCTGAAGAGCTACTAAACTAGGTTATGTTTTGATTGCTTATGGAAAATAACATTTATTATGAGAATCCTGAATGAAGCCATGTTTTGCACAGCATACACAATTTTAAGCTCATTACATTTTTAAACTTGCATTTAGTAAAGTGACTGTAATTCCTTCTAAAATAAAAAATAATATTTTGATTGCACATGTGATTATAGCCCTTCATTACATGGTTTAAAAGAGGAAGAATAGGTTAGCTACCCCAACAGCTTGGATGGGGAAAGAAGTTGATGATGATGATGGCGGCATCTTTGCATTTATGGCGTACAGATGCGTCCAGAGACATGTACACTACAGGTATATATATAGGGATGTGTCGATTTCCCTGAAATAAGAACACACCCAAACTCAGGGGTTCCAAGGCGATTTGAGTCCTAGCAATCACTTTGGGGCTCCGTGTCAGATCAAGTCCCAGTTCGGTTCCGCAGTTAGTTCGGATCTCGGATTTAAATACCAAACTTGGGTTTTGGATTGCATTTAAACAGGTCCAAAATAGCTGTTTTATTGATTTTTTTATCGATATTTATCAATTTTTTTTACCGATTTTTATTGATTTTTAAGGAAACCAAAACCGAACCAAACTCTTTAGGCTGGTTTTACTAAAACCAAAAACACAATGACGAATTAGAGCCAAAACACAGGGATCCATGCACATCTCTAGTATATAGCTTACTTTAGGCTCAACTTACTATGCAATGCTCCCGCACTAAGCTGACTAATTTACTGCCGATCAAAATCATAGGGCCTCATTTAAAGTTAGGAGTGAGTCCATCTTAAAAGTGCAAATTTGCATCTGGACAAACCATGTTGCGATACAAGGGGTGAAAATGCAATGTACTCGTTTTTCTAGGACAACCATCTCTAAATCTGCCCACACATTTATATACTGTAATAAGTAGAGATGAGTGAGTCCGGTTCTCTGAGAACAGGAACCACCCGAACTTCCAGATCTGAGGCGAGAACTGAGCTAGGCTCGGAGTTTCCCGTCTGACTTGGATCCAAAAACGAGGCAAAACGCCATCCTCCCGCTGTTGGATTCTCGCAGGTTTTGGATTATATAAAGATCCCCGCGATCGGCGGCATTTTCACGCTGTGGAGAGAGAAGCTAGCAGACATAGTCAGTCACTGTCAGTCACTCAGTGTGTGTGTCCAGTCGGGGTCTTGGCCTGAAGGCTGTTGCTGTGTTGTCCATAAAGGGGCTTAGGCTGCAGTATATAAAGGGGGGGCTTCCTTCAGTGGGCGCTGCAGCTGCTGTGTCACTTGTCCTGTCAATTAAATGTGGCTGCTGCTGTTTTTGTCCTGTCCATCAAGGGGCTAGGGCTGCAGTTCATAAAGGGGTGCTGTGTTGTCCAGGGGAGGCGCTCTGTCAATTAGGGGTGCTCTTCCCCAATGTAAAAAAAAATAAAAGTACTTTTTTTTTGTGTGTGTGTGTGTGTTAGCAACTTAGCTGTGCTATTATCGTACGGTGACACTGCCACAGTTTATCGTCCATATATTTGTGACTCTGCAGGTGGTCTGTCCGCACTTGGTAGGGGTGTTTTGTTGTCCATAAAAAAGGGGTGATGTCTGTGTTGTTCCTCAAGGGGCTGCTGCCTCATTCAGGGGTGCTCTTCCCCAGTGTAAAAATAAATAAAAGTGCTTTTTTTGTGTGTGTGTGCGTTAACAACTTAGCTGCACTATTATTGTATGGTGACACTGCCACAGTTTATCGTCCACGTATTTGTGACTCTGCATTTGGTCTGTCCGCACTTGGCAGGGGTGCTTTGTTGTCCATAAAAAATGGGTGCTGTCTGTGTTGTTCATCAAGGGGCTGCTGCCTCATTCAGGGGTGCTCTTCCCCAGTGTAAAAAAAAATATTGTTCGCTGACACTGCCGGTTAGACTGCAGTGGAAGTTTGTTGATATGAAGGACGATCAAATGAGAGGAGAGAAGGAACCACATACCAGTCTTGTAGCTGCTGCCAGCAGTCATGATGATGATGCAAGGCCGTCAACATCATCTATGAAGACCAATGCCCAAGGGCTTAAGTCAAAATCAAACAAGCAATGTTTTACAGTGTTAAAGAAAAACAAATTAAAAGCTGAATTAGCTACAGAGAAACAAAAAATTGGCAATATGCCATTTACTACACGAAGTGGAAAGGAAAGGCTAAGGCCTTGGCCTTTATTTATGGCTGGTGGTTCTGCATCTTATGACGATGTAAGCCCTACTCCCTATAGAAGTGTCAAAAATATTTAAAGCACATGAACCAACTGTGTGCTCAGAAAAGTCACAGATCCCCGAGGAGAGTCCAAATGTGTCTGTGATTGCCATGTGTGAGCCAGACCTTTCTAATACTGTACTTGAAGAGGATCCTCCTTCCACCATTTGTGTGCCCTCTGCAAATGTGGGGATGAGCAGCACAATTCAACATGCTGATGTACAAATTGAGGATGCTTATGTGGAATTGCACCAGGAGGATGAGGAGGATATTTCTGTAGTTGGCACTAACAAGGATGATGAGGATGTTGATGCCGAGGATGTTGTTTGTGTAAATCAGGCACCAGTTGTTGCACATGGTATAAAAGAGCCCATTGTTTTCATGCCGGGGCAAAAGACACGTGTGGAATTATTTCCACCCAAATCCGGACAACAGTTGTCAAGCCATCTGTAACCTTTGCCAAGCAAGAGTGAGTAGAGGCAACCATTTAGGAACCTCCTCCCTGTTACGTCACTTGCAGTGCATTCATCAAATTCAAAAGAGTTTTTCAAATTCAGAGACTTTGGCTAAAAATGTAACAATCAGTCAAGTGTCACCTAGCTGCTCCCTTCTCTCTGTTAGATCCAAGCAGCTGCAATCTCCACCACCAACACCTGCATCATCATCAACATCCTCAATCATGATCGGAAGTAGTCCTGCATCCAATTACATAAGAATGACTAACTCCTCTCCTATCCGTGATTCCTCAGAAGGATCCTTGAGTGCTACGCCTGTTGCTGCTGCTGTGAGTGGATCTTCATCCCAGAAGGGGACCAGGAATAAGACTAATTTTAGTAGTTTAATAAAACAATTGACTGTCAAACAATCCTTTGCAATGGGAAACAAGTATGACAGCAGTCACCCAGTTGCACAGCGGATTACTGATGCCCTAACAGCTATGCTGGTATTATGTGCGTCCAATATCCACCATTAATGCAGTGGATTTTAGACAGTTAATTGAGGTCCTGTGTCCCCGCTACCATGTCCCTTCTAAGATTCCACTTCACTAGAACAGCAATTCCCAGTCTGTACAAGGACATTAAAAAAAAACCTTATTAATGTCCTCCGAAATGCTATTGTGCCCAATAGTCACTTAACCACATATATGTGGACAAGTGGGACAGGGCAAAATAAGGATTACATGACTGTGACAGCCTACTGGGTAGGTGTATTGCCTCCAACAGTGCAAACAGCAGCAGCAGCAGCAGCAGCAGCATCTAACAAATGCCAACTCATTCAGAGACAGGCTACTCTGTGTATCACTGGTTTCACTAAGAGGCATACCACTGAGAACCTCTTAAAAAAACTTGGGATGTTTTGCTCACACAATTAATTTGGAGGGGCAACATTTTTTTTAAAATGACAGGGGCATGCGGGTGCAGGAGATGTTCTCGATGGCCCAAAAGATTTTGGGACATTTTTGACATTCAGCAACTGCGTATTGAAGATTGCAGTACCAGCTAGAACTGTTGAATTTGTCCTGACATCAGCTGAAGCAAGCGGTAGTAAATTGGTGAAATTCTACCCTCTATATGCTTCAGTGGATGGAGGAGCAGCAAAAGGCCATCCAAGGCCTATGACATAGGGAAAGGAGCAGGAATGCACCTTAGTCAAGCGCAGTGGAGAATCATTTCCGTGTTGTGCATGGTTCTCAAACCCTTTGAACCTGCCACATATGAAGTTAGTTCAGACACTGCCAGCTTGAGTCAGGTCATTCCCCTAATCAGACCAAAATTAGAGAAAGACATAATGTGGGAGAGAGAAACAGACACACACAACACAGAAGCGGCGATGCACACACATACAAAGTGGATGACAGAGATTCATATAGAGAGACAGACATAGACAGAATGGCACAGACAAAGGAACGGTTGAAACACTGGCACAGACAGGACCATCTCCTATATTTAGATGTTTAATTACTGGGAGGCATGTGAGTTTGTGTAGTAGGGGTTCTGGACAATAGAGTGTGCAGCTGTCTGTATACTTGTATCTTGTGTGTAATATGTGTGTAATCTTGGAATAATGTTTATGCATCTGAATCATTTGTATAGGCACTATATATATGATTATATGCAAACCTCACATTCTTTAATCGCACGTTTAATTGTTTGTATAATTGTCACGTAAAAATTTATATGTTTTTAATATATGCAATTTTATATGCGGAATGGCCTTTAATAAATCTCACTTTATCCAAACGGCACATGGATTTAATTCCAAGCACTTCATACTGGTTTCACGAAACAGAGAATACAAGATCCAGGAAAGATAGTTCAGTGTGCAGAAACCATTCATATGAAAAATTCATATCCATTTGTTCCACCTGGGATTCTTTTAATAAGTCTAAAGGCATCCTAATACTTTTTGCTTAAGTATATCCCTGATCCCCAGCCTTTTTATACAGATTCAATTCATAACCTCTCACTTCATTCAAAAGACAGTTTTCCATCCCTATGATGAAATCTTCTTAGATTTTGCGCATATTTCAATGTAAATTGTTTACTCAGGAATCATGATTCTGTATTTTTTATTCTTGTTTTGTACTATTTGTACCATCTCTCTCTGCTGTTCCCCCTCTACTTCTCCCTTCTCTGTTTGTCTGATTTATTTTAATGTAAGAGCTCTGGAAAGAATGTGAAGAGATGCTCTTTAACCCTTACATGAGAATGTGCTTTTTATGTTTTCATGATCAGATCAATTTTGCCATTTACATAACCCCTGGAAACCTTGATTTTTGCTACATATAAACAGTGTGGGTTTAAAAAATATATAGTGCCATTCTGGTCTCTGTGGACAAATTAAGGGGCCTATTTATCAATTTAGAGAGGCTAATTATCAATTTCCGCAAGCTGAGACAGTTGCTCTAATAAGATGTCCTTTGAACCCTAAAGGGGCACATCCACTAGCAGACATAGAAATGACGGCACGATTACGACATTGTAATCGTGCAGTCGTTTCACAGTCTGGTGCTGTGCCTACAGTGAACGATAAGTCGTACAGTATAAGCACATCAATCACCCCCTAACATGCTCAACCTGACATTATCGTCAGGTTGACCAGCATGTTCGGGCGATGAATGATGTTGGAAACGACCGGTGGGAGCGCGCATCGCTGGTCGTTTCTGACATTTACATCCCCGATGTGTGCCTGATTACTGAACAATTGCATGATTACGATGTCGTAATCGTGCAATCGCTCTATGTAATCGGGTAATGGATACCCGTCATAACAGTTTTATTGCGCATGCTTGAACTTAGCTTATGCATGCTTCCTGTGAGGGCTGGGGAAGGCAGTAGGATACAAAAAGGTTTCCTCATTGCAGTACAGATTTTCTTTCCATAGCAAGAAGAGGGGTAACGGCATCTGAGGATGACGTTAGTTCCCACATTCGTGTCTGAAAATACCGCATCTATGTGCTAAGTGCCGTGCATTAACTCAGTACTGATCAGCCTATTGTACAAAGTAGTGGCCACACACAGTTTCTGATGGCACAGATGAAGATATGGCGCACGCTACGGATCAGAGTGCAAACATCTGTGGGGAATTCCAAGTAGTAATCATCTCAGTAGGAGGTCATGTGGTGTGGAAGCCGGCTGGTAAAATAACATGCAATCCCAAAGCGTGATTCTGGAGCGCACATCTGCATCTAGCGTTTTAGTGCAATCTGCTCATGAGCTGCAGCCGGCATACGCATCTTAGAGCAGTTTTTGACTCGTATGCACCTCAGACGCTTCTTACCGATGTCTGAATGGGCATTACTGCGTGACATGGGCAGTAACTGGGTGTTCACATGTAAGAGAAGTGTGCCACAGCTGTGCTGCCAGAGTTGTGAGCTATACTGAGTAATTATGGATTGTGTAGGCAATTTTCATCTTTGCATTTATGGCGTACAGATGCGTCCAGAGACATGTACACTACAGGTATATATATAGGGATGTGTCGATTTCCCTGAAATAAGAACACACCCGAACTCAGGGGTTCCAAGGCGATTTGAGTCCTAGCAATCACTTTGGGGTTCCGTGTCAGATCAAGTCCCAGTTCGGTTCCGCAGTTAGTTCAGATCTCGGATTTAAATACCGAACTCGGGTTTTGGATTGCATTTAAACAGGTCCAAAATAGCAGTTTTTGACTCGTATGCACCTCAGACGCTTCTTACCGATGGCTGAATGAGCATTACTGCGTGACATGGGCAGTAACTGGGTGTTCACATGTAAGAGAAGTGTGCCACAGCTGTGTTGCCAAAGTTGTGAGCTATACTGAGTAATTATGGATTGTGTAGGCCATTTTCAGTCGCATCGTCTGCCCTAGCATGAGCTAAGTGTAGGGGCCGTTACTAGTGATGGGTGCTGCTCTTGCAGCCACAGATCTAGGGGCAGTGTGACCGCATACATGCAGGGGTGCCGAGAGGGGGGGGCGGGTACAAATTATCCGGGTCCGGGCTTGCTGGAGGGGCCCGGTGGGGGCCCGGGTCCGGTACTGTTCCCCCCTCCTCTTTCATCACAGCAGCCCAGCGCACGCTGCTGTGTGCTGGGCTGCACTGGGAGACTGCTCACGGCTGCTATGAAGCAGCCACAGCAATCTCCTATGCCTGTGGGGGGAGCGATCAAGCTGATCACGCCCCCCACTGGTTATGTGATGGGCGTGGCCACGCTGCCGCGATTAGGCCACGCCCCTTTACCCGCGCCCGACGCGGCTCTCGGCGTGCCTGCATACATGCGTACAACCTAGAATACAGGTGTATAGTCACAGTAGGAATTGTGGCAGCACTACGATCCACTCAGATTAAGGGGTCTATGTACTAAGCCTTGGAGAGAGATAACGGGGATGGAGATAAAGTACCAACCAATCAGCTCGTAATTGTCATTTTTCAAACACAGGCTGTAAAGTGACACTTAGGAGCTGATTGGTTCGTACTCTATCTCGGTCTACTTTATCTCCCTCCAACGCTTAGTACAGAGGGCCTGATTCAGACCCGCTCGCAAGCGCTATGTCCTCGCAAGCAGGTCGATGGTGGGAAATTCTCTCGCTGCTGGGCTTGCTACAAACGGGCGGCTGTCGATGTTGATCAACAGCTCGCCCCGTTTTGTAGGCGGGGAGGGGGGGTGGCTGGAGAAACGGAGGCGTTCCTGAAGGAACGCCTGCCATTTGTGGGTGGCCCTACTGACATCACGAGTGATGTCAGTAGTGAGCTTTTTGCTCGATTAGAGCCGGAAGCTCACTGGGGCTTGCGGCAGCTGAGACTCTACCACAAGGGTCTTGTCGCAAGTCCGATGGTCCCCCACAGCTTAGCGAGCGGCCAGGAGGCTGGCTTAAAAAAAAATGATTCAGAGGGAGCACTCGCTTTTTGCGAGCGGCTCTGAATCAGGTCCATAGACCCCTATGGCCCTTATTGTCTGCTTTATGAAAGGTGTCACCTGTTGCACATTATGGCCTTACACAGGGGGTCAGGTAGCCTGTTGCATTTTGTCATGCATGCTCCTGCATGGAATCCTCGCGTGCCGGGATGCCAAACCCAAATAGACCTCTGTAGAAGGTAGTTATAACTTTTACAGCTTGTTCACTCACACACATTATAATAAAACATGCATACATTTACAGTATGTGGAGATGCCCTTTAAGGTAAAACTCAATCAGATAGCTCATTAATTTTAATGTGTTGGATAAACAGTGAAAATACTTAATAGAACTTAATTCATGTGGTGATAGCAGCACTCCTTGCCATGCATTTTATTAACACGGTCTTCAATTATTGTGAGTACTGTTCTTCCCTGTTTAAACAGAACTATAAGATGATCGATCTGTTTTGATTGATTTCTACAATCTGGCAACACACTTATTTTTTTGTGGGAATAGTACGTGAATAACAAAATTGTGCAGGGGAAAAAATAAATATACTGTATTGTGCTGCTGTACCCAAGCCAAATATTTTAATTATGCAGAAAACTAATTACTGTATTATGAGACCTGTTGGTAAATACACTCGGTAGGTTGATTTGTACATGCCGTCATCTTAACAGGGTTGTTGTAAATTATAATTTGGTCGCTCACATCTCATCCAATTTGACCGCTTACTATACATGTGGACAAATTGCTTAAGAATCCTCTCAGCCTATGGGCAGTGTAGTTGCATATTACAGGAAGAAGTAAGATTGCAGTAGAAGTAAATAGAGAGATGACCACTTCAACTATGATATAAAGCAGGGGTGGGGAACCTTTTTTCTGCCAAGGGCCATTTTGATATATATAACATTATTTGCGGGCCTGCCGCAGGCCACGCCCCCTCTGTGTGATGTCAAATGGGGACAGGGCCACAATCGCCAGTGATTACAGCAATGCCTGGAGCATCCTGGGGATGTTCCGGGGAGCTGTAAGGGCAGCGGTGTGACTGTCTGAATCTTCCTAAGGATGCTCCAGGTGGCACTGCTGCATAGATTCTGGCTGCAGGGTGCCATTATAGGAACTTTGCTATCCAGATAAGGCTAGCTGAAGAAAGTTCCGAAGGCCAGACCAATGATTCCAGGGGCCTTATACGGCCACGGGGCCTGAGGTTCCCTATCCCTGATATAAAGCAATTAAACCAGTTTTTCCATTTTGTCATAACTTTCTGGGAGCTATTTACAACATAGCTGCATACAGAAGCTTTATGTAAATGTACGTGTTTTGTCAGAATACGTTCAGTATCCCGGCACTGGGGATGCCGGCGGTTAGCATACTGGTGTCGAAAACCCAACATCTGTCAGAATCCCGGCGCCGGCATCCTGAAGGTAAGTTTTACTCCTACAGCAATTTTTCTTTGGATTTCAGTTTTGACAGACAGGGCCATAGCAGACAATACTCCACACTGTGCCATTCCAGGCACCCTGCAAACCAAATACAAATGCTAGCAGGCAGTGAAGGTGGTCCCTGCCCTGGGCGGGGTCACCGCTTGCCCTCCCTTAGTTATGGCAATATCTTCATCTATGGGCAGTTGTGCTAGAGAAGGTGGGAGTGGGGTGGCTGGCCTACTGAGTGGACACAGTCCAAACCCCCAACGTTTGCCCAGTATTCACAATGGGGTGTAAACAAGCCCAAAATGCTTGGCCATCCATGAAGTCCAGCAGTGGTTGTGGGTGGAGATCACTAGTTGGTAACTAATAACTATGGCACCAGTGTTACGGTTTTTGATCTCCCCAGATTGTAGATGCAGCCTTGGCAAATATACAGCTCATGTACCTAAGGGGCTGTGACCTAATGGACCAGTAGAGAGCCACTGGCCTTTGCAGTCACTTCCTCTGCATATAGCTGGGATTAGATGGGACAGTAGATGGTTTATTTCTTTATTATTAATTTTTTATTGTGATTTTTTTTGGACAGTGGTATATAGTGATACAGAAAACACTAATGTACTGTAGGGATAATATAAAATTTTGTGATTAAAAAACATATACGCATTGTTTACAAACTTTCTTTGCAATACTATTAAATTAGATTATTTATTAATCTATGTAATATTATATTACTAATTATAATGATATAATTAAATATTAAAAGTCTGAAATATTAATTTTGAAGCAGATGAACTTTCTTGAAACCATTTTAACTTCCATATATGTTGCAAAAAGGAAGAAAATGTATATGTCAGGTTTTCAAATAGAACAGAAAGGTGGAAAAATGGATGGGCAGAGAAATTTCATCCATAGCTGGAGGGTATTGTCAAGGCAATATTTGCCAGTGGGGAATATGCATCCAGTTTATTTATAAAGCGCTATCATACAGTATTATGCAGGACTGTAGATTGAGGGGGTCAAAACACATACAAATTATACACAATGATTTGAGATACTGTATATAGTCTGCAATATTGTAATTTCTCACTTGCCTCAATAGAAGGAACTACACAGTGGCGTAAATTCATTCCAGACACCCGGAGGCAAGCTATAATTTGGTGCCCCCCTGTCACAGCCGCTGGCACTGTAATGTAGCAATTCGCATGCAGACAGGCTATAGATAGACGAAGGCAGCAGCTGATGGTCTGACATGGAGCTCTCCACTAGTGTATGGTGGCTTCTCAGGTGCCGGGAAGGGATGCCATGTATTGGGCGGCCATAACGGTATACTCCGGGTACATAGTTAAAGCCCAAAGTGGGGTGAATATGTTGTGGACAATAGAGGAAGTGCCCCTATCAGAGCTGGAGCACGGCGGCAGGCGCCTCCATTGTTTCTCATAATTCTGCCCCTGGAACTACAGGAGATCAGATGCTTACAAATTGTCCAGTTCAGGCTTCACATACAGTAATCTATTATTTATCATTTAGACTCTTTCGGATAAATTGTGGCCAAACTGGTCCCTACAGAAACATTTGGGAGAGCTGCCCTAAACTATGGGCTTTCAGGTCAGACGTTAGAAATCTAATTTTGGCTTTGCTTAATGTTCAACTCTCAGACTCAACCAAAATTTATTTACTCCTCTTCCTGGTTCAAGATGTCTCGAAATATTCCAATAAGTTCATAAAACACATCTTCCCAGCAGCCACTTGCCTGATCTCTTCCACATGGAAACCTCCTGACCCTTCTGAGCTCTCTTGAATCAGCAGAAAATGGTCTGTCCATACTATTTATAATGAGGATATTGGGATATACAGATAAATGTTCAAAGCATCTACACTGCTCTAGATTTCTTAAAAACATTATTAGACCATTTCATATAACTGATTTCCCAAATTATTTATACAGTAGACATATAGAGTCATGTTTCACTTCTGTCAAATACTGTACTGTGTTGACTGTCCCATTTCTTCCTAAGCCCTTCCTCTTTTCCCCCTTTCCTATCCATGGATATTAATAAAAACCACAATATACTTGTTTTATCTACAGTAAATAGCTTTCCAGAAGGCTGATAATTAATTTGTCAGAATTTTTATATTTAATTTTAGAATTCATAATTTTATGTAATATAATTAATACGGGATGCAGTCATGATGCCGGACATCAATGTACCAACGATGGAATCCCGACGCCCGTCAGAATGCTGATGCCGCCTTCCCGAAGGGTGCGGGAAGGGGGGGTTAGGTTTAGGCACCATCGGGGGGAGGTCAGGGTTAGACACCACCGGGGAGAGGTTAGGGTTAGACACCACCGGGGAGAGGTTAGGGTTAGGCACAACTGGGGGAGGGTTAGGGGGAGAGGGGGAGGGTTAGGCTACTTACCGGCCCCTTTTAGGATCCTTAACATCGGGATGCCACTGTCTGTCTTCTGACCCCCAGCATCCTGATCGTCGTTTAATCGTATGTATTCCAATGAATACAGTATATACTTAATATAATTTAATGTCATTATTACAGGTTTAAATTTAGTAAGAAAACAATGCTTATCTGTTTTGTACTCACATAATCTTATATTGTGCTTATATTGAGCTGTGTTCTTAATCAGCATATAATGCTGAGCAATAAATAACAGTAAAACGTGTTTTTATTTTAATTTATTATAAGTATTTTTTTTGGTATAAGAACAAGTCCGTTCCTTTTTTTTGTTGCAAAGAAGATGAAGAATAAGGATGTTAAGCACTTTCCTTCTGTTTGGTGATTTGGAATCGCTGCATGTGATTGGCCACCTGGCCTTCCAACACCCTGGCACAGTAATAGAGCTATGGCTACATCAGCTATTGAAAACACTATCAGCCAATTAGTCATGATGTTGCTGCCTATTGTTTCCAGCTTAATAAAAAGTCATCTGTGGTTGATGGAGAAAGGCTACTATTATATTATGTACAACATTTTATCTATACAAAAGTCAATAACACAGATACTACTTTCAAATTTGTATTTGCAACTTGCATATGGGTGGCGCACAGGCATAGTACACAGGGGCGTTGAGAGGGATGGGGTATTAACCCGGCTTGTTGGATGGGCCCAGTGGGGGCCCGGGTCTGATGCCACCTCCCCTCCCTCCTACCTATCAGCATCCCAGCACATGCTGCTGTGTGCAGAGCTGCAGTGGCAGTCTCCTCTCCTCTGCCTGTGGAGGGATCGCGCCCCCCCTCCCCCTGATTTGCGCTGGGCTGAGGGGCTCACAGCACCCTCCTCCCTAGTGCACAGCACCAGTGTTTTTTTATATGGGGGCATGGCCACGCACCGATAGTAGTGGAGCCCAGGCCGGCTCTCTACGGCCCTGACGGTACAGTAGGGATCCTATATTAGACAAGCCACATATTTAGATTAAAAAGCACACACATATTTATGCACATTCGTTATTGGACGAACAGTCACAATAAAGCAATGAAGATGCAAACTGTTGACCTTACAGTTATTTAAACAATTAATTTTGCAATGTTTTAAAGACACTAATATAGATTTATAACTGCCCATTGTTTTTTTCGTCATACTAGTTATGTCTCAATATATGTTTTTTTTTCTAATTTTATTATACTGTAGTTCTAGATCACTAAAAGCAGTCCTGTACCTTTTGGAATCTTCATCTATTCAACTGATCATATGTCTCACAACTGTCACAACTTTTGATGGACAGTGTTGATGAGGGGAGTGGTGTCCTGTGGTCTGCAGGTTTGCCCTGACTTTCAGATTTATGTCCACACTCATCAGTATTGGCGCTTCGGAACTGCATATTTCTGGACTGGAAAAACATGATGTTCTAAAGCGCATGTATTTCTGGTTCTCTGCACTGTTTTTTTTACCTAACCACATCCATTCTTTTGCAGTACATAAGGATGGTATTTCAAATGTTTATTGCCATCCTGTTTAGACTGTTTGCTAGGGATGGCCATCGACCATCGATGTTTTAAAAAATGTTTGTTTCCTGGATCGATGTCAACTATTTTTGTCATCGATGGCAGAGAACCAATCGTTCTCTTCCATCTATGGATGACTGTGAGCCAATGTTTTTTTTCCTTCTCATTACAGAACAGAGCTAAGCCCCGCTCCTTTTTGATTGGCCCACGGTCTGGAATCCCCCAGCAGAGGTGGCCATCGAGGGGTGCAAGCCATCAATCAGGGGCTGAACTATGGGAGACAATGGAGGCGCCTGCTGCCGGGCTCCAGTTCTGAAGGGGCACCTCCTCCATTGTCCACACAACATATTCACCCCACTTATGGCTGTAACTATGTACCCGGAGTGTACCGTCACAGCCGCCCAATACATGGCACCCCTTTCCGGCACCTGAGAAGCCACCATACACTAGTGGAGAGTTCTATGTCAGACAATCAGCTGCTGCCTTCGTCTATCTATAGCCTGCCTGCACGTGAATTGCTACATTACAGTGTCAGGGCTGTGACGGGGGACACACACACCTAATTATAACTTGCCTCCGGGCATATGGGATGAATTTACGCCACTGCTCACCATAGATGGTTTGTGTGCCATCGATAGTTATCAATGATGGGCCCATTGATGGGCACCCCGATGGCCATCCCTACTGTTTGCTTCACCTAATTATTTCTGTGTTTTGACATGTGACCCTGCACATGTGCTTCCTGTACTGACCCCTGCTTACTAGTTATTGCTGCTGTGCTGCTGGCAGTGAATATTACTGTTGTGCTCATTCTTCCTCATTTGATGTATTTTATTTTTCTACAGTGCATGCACAAAAAACATACACGTGTACTTATATTTACCAGTGAACTGTAACAAACCTCTATAATAATTGCTACACTCCAATGTGCTGCCTAGTGAGCCCTTCAGCATTTAGAAGTACAGGAAATTCCCACTATCCAAGCTTTTAACTTTGAAGAACACATTAAGGAATAAAAGCAAAGCTGGCCAGTGCATACATATTTTATTGTAGCCTTCATCTCCTATATGTATTTCCCAGTTAGTGCACTGAATCTTAACATAATTGATTGTGCGGAATAGCTCTATACTGGATCTATGCTATTTTAAAAGCATTAAGAAGCTTATGCACAGCCAAAGGACAAGTCATGAAGTATTATGAACTATATTCCCCATACCTGGAATGTCAATTTCTACAAGAGCGGACAACACAGGGCCGATCTGACATGGTTGTGTATCTCTTACAGCCAAGGCCAGTGCTGCCATTAGATGAACCTAAGAAGTTGGCCAGAATCCCAAATGTTAGGTTGCACCTGAGACACTGAATGAATGACATAATTCACTCATTCAGTTTCTAATGTCCCCACATTGATCCCAAAATGATCTTCGACCACTAACATGGAGGAGAATCCGAAGGGAGCTTCTATTATATTATAGAATTTACTTGGCAACTTCTCCACTGGTCCAATTCTCCATATTATTACTGCTTGTTGGATCAACCCCAATGTCTGTTATAGGTTATCATGTCACTGGGCAGCATTACTCTCCAAGGCAGTAGTGAGTTGGGTTAAACACTGTAGGGGTGGACATTAATTCTGTTCTTCACATGTTTTAAGAACATACTGTAATTAGTTTAATAGGGCCCTAAGTAAATTAATAGACTGCACTCTCATGTGCACTGGTGTAATTCACATAATGGCTACTTTCCTGTGTGTAGACCTTAAACTGGGTACTCACTTGTCTAATACTCAGGAGATCCAACTGCAGATCAGATTGTTTAGCCTACTGAACACCTGGTCACAGATTCTACATCCAATCTACAGTATGCGTACGCACCAGTCCAATATTTCAGCAGACCTGCTGCTACTCACACACAAATTTACATAATCATAGGCAAAGTTATACAGCACAGTATGATCTGTGCAGACCCCCTCCCAAATCAGTAACCAGCCCCAGAGTCTGGTCTGGTATCAGAAAATAGGGGGTAAGAAACAGGCGTGCAGGGGTTAATGACAATGAAAGTTAAATAATATTGATCTTTACAGGCGGCCTACAAGTCCCAGCAAGCCTGGACTTATGAAACAACAAGTGCCATCATTCCTGCTGGCACCTGTAGTCCGTCTGTAAAGAAAATATTAAAATAAAGACAGGACACCAAATGTTTTAGTACTTTATTGAACACCACTTCACTTGGTAGGCGACGGCAAGTTTAAGCTGTTTTATAATGGTCTGCCTGCTGCTGGCTAATGTCAGCCAGCTCAAGGCATGGTGATGAAGCAGCTGACAGTGAATGGCTCGCTGCAGGTCATCTTGATTTTGTGGCCTGTTTAAAAAATGGCTACATGAGTGCGTCAACAACGGCTCATGGTTCTATTTTTGTAATGGGCTCTCTCTGACATTGTACATGTGACACAGCAGTGGAAAACAACCACCACTGAACCTACGGCTGCTGACATACTGTGCAGTAATGGCTGACAGGAACCAGCCCCACAATCATACCTGCAGCCTCCTCTGAGTCCCGCTGCATGGCCCGAAGGTAATGAGATCCCTCTGGATCCCAGCCCACCACCATTGTCGGGACCTGGTGTTAATTACCCGGCATGTGCTTCTCCTGCATGTCTAGTCTCCCGGAAGTCGTGGGAGGCTCCCGAGTTTTTTGGGGTAACCCCCTGCACCCCTGGTAGAGTAGGCATTTCTCCCGCATTCCTGCCCACTTCCTAGCGCAGTGGGCAGAATGGGGAGAATTTCCGCGGTGATTGCGAGTCTCCATGTAGGGGGTGTGGATTAATGATGTGATTCTTCATGAATCGCGTCATTTGACCCCACTCCCTATTTAAATTTGAGCCAATCGCGGCAATTTACCATGAGGGGCGGGGCTTGATGACGTGAATAGTCAGGCCCTGCCCCTCATCGCCACCCTTCTGCTTGGAGAGAAAAACAAAGGTAGGCAAGTATGGTACTGCTGCTCCAGAGATCGGTCGCCAGCTCCGGTCTCAGCAGCGTACACAATTCAGCATTGGTCGGTCGCCAGTTCCGGTCTCAGCAGCGTACACAATTCAGCATTGGTCGGTCGCCAGCTCCGTTCTCAGCAGCGTACACAATTCAGCATTGGTCGGTCGCCAGCTCTGGTCTCAGCAGCGTACACAATTCAGAATTGGTCGGTCGTTAGCTCCGGTCTCAGCAGCGTACACAATTCAGCATTAGTCGGTCGCCAGCTCCGGTCTCAGCAGCGTACACAATTCAGCATTGGTCGGTCGCTAGCTCCGGTCTCAGCAGCGTACACAATTCAGCATTGGTCGGTGGTCGGGTGTACTGATTTTAAGCATGTTTAAAAGTAATTTAATCAGGCAAAGCAACCAGGATCGGCTGAAATCATTGGTCAGATGTGGGTACATACTTGTCCAATGTCGGACCAACTGGTCGTTCGGGGGTTGGATAGACCGCAGATTGGACAAGTGTGTACCTAGCTTTATGTGCCAACTATTCCTAATTTCCAAGGATAATCTTGTTTATTAGGGATTTATCCCTGGAAACTTTTATACTTAGAAATCTCCATGTTTTTATCACTGTGTTCATTCTAAACTAGTATTTATTAAATAATATAATTTAAAATGCAAAAACATGAGCACGAACAGTGGAGATGCAATGATGGACAGCAGTATTTATAAAGTGTCTGGTAATTATTTTGAAATGCTGGGAACTATGGTGTACAGTAGGCCAGGGACAGACAGCCTGATACACTTCAGTGGCTGCATAGACAGCCGTCTAATCTTCAAATGGGCCGCACATTCCCCATAATCTTAGTAATAAATCAAAACAAAACCTTTAATGAAAGAAAGAGACTCCTATGTGTAATAACATAAACAAGTGTTACAAGCTAGAACAAACAAATCTGACAATAAATCTGGAAGAAGGTGGGGGCTGCAGGTTGTATGGAGTATTATGGCCACCTGTTGCACATCACTGGTGCAGACAATCATTATAATTTTACTGATGATATTTAGGATGTTTTAGGACATACCCTGATATTCCCATAGCATGCCATGATCCACTCAGATCATACCTACGTGTGTTATGTCTGCCGCCTTTTTAACTTTAGAAATACAAAATATCCCTTATAAATACAGAGGTTATGAATAATCTATTAATATATATATTTTTTATAATCTAATCAGCATCCTAACAGGGCCCTTCTGCGCTCCTGCCCTTTCGCCCCCTGCCCACAGTACATGTGATGTCATGATGTCACAGATGAGAGGGCTAGGAGCAGGAAGGTAGGTGCTGGTTCTAACTATGATAGCATATTTTATTGTCAGAACCTATGGTGTTGGTAAGTGTCAATGATGTGCAATGGACGTCAGGCCACATGGCAGATAACCTAACCGAGCTTACTGGGTCATTAACCAGCAGATATAAGGATGTACATACAACTGGTACACTACAAACAGATCCTGCCAGAAGCTTATGGGGTTAATGCAGGTAGTGTGCATTTTAGAGTACCACACACCTATATTATACATTACGTGATGGCAGTGGCTCTTTAAGAGTAAAGGTCCCCATACATCAGCAATTGATTGCAGCAATCGTGCAATTTGCAATCGATTGTGTATAAAAATCTTTCCCTTTTTCAATCAATTGTGGTATCTCTGCAATCTGCAATCGATTGAAAAAGGGAAAGATTTTTATACACAATCGATTGCAAATTGCACCGTTGCTGCAATCAATTGCTGATGTATGGGGGCCTTAAGCGGTGGAGACACAATGGCCCTCATTCAGAGCCGGACGCTATTTGCGGTCGTTCGTTTAAAAACAAGGGGTGGCTATTCAAATGATCCGTACGCACATTGCAGTCTGTTCACACCTCTAAGTCTGAACGAACGAGCAAAACATACGCTCGTTTATTTGTTAAAAACGCCCCCTGGCCGCACGCATCCTACGTCATGTCCGCTATTTATTAGATTAATCGAGTACATCGACCAGCGTATGAACTGCTCGCTATTCTTGTGGTTGGTGTTTGCTACCACAAATTTGCGTGCAGTTCTGGCTATAAAATAACCCAGTGACGTGGTCAATGACGCTGCTGTTTTAAATATACACACCCATAAAACGCCCGTTTTGACCTTTAAGCACGCCTGCGTTCGGATCTCCACTCCCCATTTTCATGCACCTTCCCCTGTTACCACCCACATACGCCTCATTCTGTCACTCAAAATAGCAGGCACTCGCTATATAGCGTACAAAGGATTTTCGGCCGCACTGACTGGTTCGCGCATGCGTACTAAAAAGCGTACGCATGCGCAGATGTGCAAACATCGCTCGGAACGAGCGTACTGCCGCTAACGAGCGGCTCTGAATGAGGGCCAATGTCTCTTATGTTACCTCTGTTGTGTGATCCAGTCTCCGTTGCAGTGTGACACTCAGGGGAACGTCCTGTTTCAATGGAGGACAGATAGGCAGTGCATGCGCAAAAGTGCACTTGGGATCAGAGGTCGAGCTGTGACATCAGAGCACCTCCATCTTAGGTATGGAATTCCTGACCCAGCAGTAGAGGGAGAGATAGAGTGGAACATGCTCCCTTTGTAACATATTTACCTTTTTTAAAGGCAACAGAAAATGGGTTGAAACGTCCTTAATCTTCCACAAAATGTAATATTTGTTACCTGGTAAGAAAACTCTATATATGGTAAATTTTTAGATGCATAATATTATTGACATATACAGACAAATGTGTCCTCATACACTGTGGATTCATGTGCACCAAAAAGCGACTCCTTATGCGTCAGGTCCTCAGCGACTTGGCCGCGCTGAACGTCTCTTTCGCTCATAATGTGCATCTGATACGCACAAATAAAATAACTAAAAACGACAAAACTACTTTGCTGATCAGTTTGATGTGCGACATTTGTACATTTCACACCAAGTTCCATTGCGGGCACCACAGATGGTGTAATGGTTACTACTGCCTCACAGTACTGAGGTTGTGGGTTCGATACCCACTACGGTCCTAACTCTGTAGAGTTTGTATATTCTCCCTGTGCTTGCGTGGGTTTCCTCCAGGTACTCCGGTTTCCTCCCACACTCCAAAAATATACTGGTAGGTTAATTGGCTTCCATCAAAAATTAACCCTAGTGGGTATGTGTGTGCGCATGTGATAGGGAATATAGAGTGTAACCTCCACTGGGGTAGGGACTGATGTGAATGGCCAAATATTCTCTGTAAAGTGCTGCGCAATATGTATGCACTATATAAATAACTGGTAATAAATAGAGATGAGCGGGTCTGGTTCTCCGAGAACCGAACACACCCGAACATAGGGGATCTGAGTTGGATCTGAGTCCGGCTCGGGTTTTCCCGCCTAATATGGAATCTAAAACGAGGCAAAACATCATCCCACTGTCGTATTCTTGTGGGTTTTGGATTCTATAAAGGTCCCGGTGAGCGAAGCTATTTTCACTTCAGCTGTGGATAGTGTACAGAGAACAGACGTGCTCTGTTTGTTCAAGGGTGCAGTGTTGTCGGGCCGGGGCTGCAGTACATAAGGGGGGGAGGGGGTGCTGCTGTGTCACTTTTGTCCTGTCAATCAAGGGGCTGGAGCTGCTGCAGTAAATAAAGGGCTGTTGCTGTGTTGTCCATAAAGTGGCTGGGGCTGCTGTATATAAAGGGGGGGATGGTGCTGCTGTGTCACTGCTGTCCTGTCAATCAAGGGGCTGGAGCGGCTGCAGTAAATAAAGGGCTGCTGCTGTGTTGTCCAAAAAGTGGCTGGGGCTGCAGTACATAAAGGGTGGGGGGTTACTGCTGTGTCTCTGTTGTTTCTCAATCAAGGGGCTGCAGTACATAAAGGGCTGCTGCTGTGTTGTCCATAAAGGGCCTTGGGCTGCAGTACATAAAGGGGGGCTGCAGTACATAAAGGGGGGCTGCTGTGTTTTCCTGCAGCCTCGTCCAGGGTGCTCTTACCCAGAGTAAAAAAAATAAAAGTTAAATAAAATTAGCAGTGTGTGTGCTAGCTATGCTATTATTGTTCGGTGACACTGATGGCCAGACCGCAGTTTATCATCCACATATTGTGACACTATAAGTCGCAGTGCAGTGTGATATTCTTCATAAAAAATCTTGTGACACTGTAAGTGGTAGCGCAATGTATTACTCAAAAAAGTCTTGTGACACTAAGTGGTAGCGCAGTGTGTTATTCTTTTCTTATTCATAAAAAATCTTGTGACACTGTAAGTGGTATTGCAGTGTGTTATTCTTTTCTTATTCATAAAAAATATTGTGACACTGTAGGCCATTGGTACTGATGTGTAAAGTTTTACATTGGCACAAATTGATGTGTGTGCTGTACCCCACTTCATTCATTTTG
Organism: Taudactylus pleione; assembly: GCA_031769625.1. Classification (NCBI taxonomy): domain Eukaryota; kingdom Metazoa; phylum Chordata; class Amphibia; order Anura; family Myobatrachidae; genus Taudactylus; species Taudactylus pleione. The sequence continues at coordinate 1,001,014 of JAUIMM010000300.1, forward strand.
TTGACATGGAGAACGATCAGTTGAGAGGAGAGAAGGAACCAGATACTAGGGCTGGAGCTGCTGCCAGTGCCACCAGTCATGACGATACTAGTCCGTCTACGTCATCTACTAAAGCCGATGCCCAAGAGCATACAGAGCTTAAGTCAGGGCATCTAAAATCAAAGAGACAATCTTTTACATTGATAAAGAAAAAAAACATCAAAGGGAAAGTTTTCTGTGGAAAGAAATAAAATTGGCAATATGCCTTTCACCATACATTTATGACTGGTGGTTCTGCCTCTTAAGATGATGTAAGCACTTCTTCCTGTAGACGTTTAAAAAATCTTTAAGGCACAGGAACAATCTGTGCACTCAGAAATGTCACAAATCCCTGAGGAGACTCTAAGTGTTGGTGGGTACCATGTGTGAGCCTGACCTTTCCAAATCTGTACTCAAAGAGGATCCTCCTTCCTGTGTTTGCAATATTCAGAAACTTTGGCTAAAAAAGTAACAAGCAGTCCAGCATCAGCTAGCTCCCTTCTCTCTGCTAGATCCAAGCACCTGGCATCTTCACCACCAACACCTTCATCAACAATATCCTCAATCATGATCAAAAGTAGTCCTGCATCCAATTTGATAAGGCTGATTCAGTCCTCCACTATCCTGGATTCCTAAGAAGAATCCTTAAGTGCTACGCCTGCTGCTGCTGGGAGTGGATCTTCATCCAAGAAGGGGACCAGGAAAACTACTAGTAGTATTTCTAAAAAACAATTGACTTTAAACAATCCTTTGCAAGGGGGAGCAAGTATGACAGCGGATCACTGACACCATAACATCTATGCTGGTATTACAGTAGATGTGCATCCAATATCCGCCATTAGTGCAGTGGGTTTTAGGCAGTTAATTGAGGTCCTCTGTCCCTGCTACCAAATCATATCCAAGTTCCACTTCACTAGAAAAGCAATTCCCAGCCTGTACAGGGACGTTAAAAAATATTTAATTAGTGTCCGCCAAACTGCCGTTGTACCCACTGTCCACTTAACCTCAGATATGTGGACAAGTGGAACAGGGTAAATGCAAGATTACATGACTGTAAAATCCCACTGGGTGGGTCTACTGCCTTCAGCGGCACCAACAGCAGCAGCATCTAAGAAAAAGCAGCTTACTGAGAGGCAGACTGCTCCTGTGTATAATCGGTTTCACTAAGAGGCATACTGCTGATAACCTCTTAGAAAAATTCAGGGAAATCATTGCAAAATGGCTTACCCCGCTTGGACTCTCCTCGGGATTTGTAATTTCTGACAATGCCACATTATTGTGAGAGCGTTACAGCTGGGTGAATTCCAACATGTCCCATGTTTTGCTCACACTATTAACTTGGTGGTGCAAAGTTTTTTTTTTTTTAAATTACAGGGCCGTGCAGGAGATGCTCTCCATGGCCTGCAAAATTTCTGGGCATTTTCACCATTCAGCAGGTGCAAGTAGAAGATTGCAGCACTTGCAAGAAATGTTGAATTTGCCCTGTCACCAGCTGAAGCAAGAGGTAGTTACAAGGTGGAACTCCATCCTTTATATGCTTTAGCGGATGGAGGAACAGCAAAAAGTAATCCAAAGCTACACAATGAAGTATGACATAGGAAGAGGAGGGGGACTGTACCTTAGTCAAGCTCAGTGTTGTGCAGAGTGCTGAAACCCTTCAAAGTAGTCACCTGTGAAGTGAGTTTAGACACTGCCAACTTAAGTCGGGTAATTCCCCTAATAAGACTGTTGGAAAAGCAGCTTGAGAAACTGAAGGAGGAGCGGAAATGAAGCGATCCCGCTAATCATGTCAGACTTTTAGATCAAGTCCTTTATTTGCTTCGCCAGAATCCAAGGGTTGTGAAGATCTTCCAATCGAAGCAATACATTTTGGAGGCCGTGCTCGAAACTAGGTTTAAATCATACTTTGTGTCTTTCTTCCCATTGGACACAGATCTGAAGAGATGCAAAGAGCTGTTGTTAAGCAATTTGTTAGCTCATGCGGCACGTGATGCAGCGATGGCTCCTCCTGCAGTTTCTCCAGCAAGTGCGGCTGCCAGGAAAAATCTAAGCTTTCCCAAAAAAAGACACATTGGTGATACAGATGAGTCAATACAACCAAGTTTTGACATCTGGTCGAGTCTAAAAGAATTGCCTACAATTTCTGAGACCTTTACCGTGACTCTATCTGATATAGTGATGAGCAGGTTCAGATCTCAGAGATCCAAACCCACCCGAATTTCGGAGATCTGGGGGATCCGGTACCCCCACTGGCAGCATCCCCCGCTGATGACACTACCGCTGCCGACACTGTTAAAGGGTGCTGTAACCCCCAAAGTACACTCCAGTCCATACCAAATAAAAAAATATTTTCTGTGTTTGTGAATTGTGTGCACAGTAGCCGCACGTGCATCAACAAAGTAGTGCCAAGCATGCACCTGTGTCATAAGTAAAGGGCCGGCTGGCTTGACCGTTAAAGGGTGCTGTAACCCCCAAAGTATACTCCAATCCAAACCAAATAATAAAATATTTTCTGTGTTTGTGAATTGTGTGCGCAGTAGCCGCACGTGCATCAACAAAGTAGTGTCAAGCGTGCGCCTGTGTCCCTTAAGTAAAGGGCCAGCTGGCTTGACCGTTAAAGGGTGCTGTAACCCCCAAAGTACACTCCAAACCAAATAAAAAAATATTTTCTGTGTTTGTGAATTGTGTGCGCAGTACCCGCACGCGCATCAACAAAGTAGTGCCAAGCGAGCGCCTGTGTCCCATAAATAAAGGGCCGGCTGGCTTGACCGCTAAAGGGTGCTGTAACCCCCAAAGGGCACTCCAAACAAAATAATTATTTTTTCCTGTGTTTGTGAATTGTGTGCTCTGTGGCTGCACGTGCATCAACAAAGGAGCAACGCCAAGCGTGCGCCTGTGTCCCATAAGTAAAGAGCCAGCTGGCTCATTTCTTAAAGGGTGGTGTAACCAACAAAGTGCACTACTCTCCAGCAAAAATAAAAAAATATTTTCTGTGTTTGTGTGCGCCTTAGCCGCACGTATATATCAATATAACATAAATGGAGGACCAAACTTTCTCCGATAAAAATAAAATAGGGAAAGATCAAGAACCACTTCCTCCTAGTGCTGTTGCTGCTGCTGGGAGTTGTTCATCATCCCAGAGAGGATGTAGGAACACCACTACTTTTACTAAACAATTGACCCTCCAACAGTCCCTAGCGATGAGGATGAAGTACGACAGCAGTCATCCTGAAGCAAAACGTATAACTGAGGCCTTGACTGCTATGTTGGTGTTAGACGTGCGTCTGGTATCCGCCATTAGTGCAGTGGGAATTAGACAATTGATGGAGGTAGTGTGTCTCCGGTTCCAAATCCCATCTAGATTCTACCTGCATCCTCAAAGCAGCAGCGACAAGCGTGCGTCTGTCTGTTAAAGGGTGGTGTAACCCTCAAAGTGCACTCCACAAACAATAAAAATATTCATCTTTTTTTTTCTGTCTTTGTGAAATGTGTGGGCTGTAGCCACACCTGCATCCTTAAAGCAGCAACGACAAGCATGCGTCTGTCTGTTAAAGGGTGGTGACACCCTCAAAGTGTGCTCCACAAACATTAAAAATATTCTTCTTTTTTTTTCTGTCTTTGTGAATTGTGTGGGCTGTAGCCGCACTTGCATCCTCAAAGCAGCAGCGACAAGCGTGCGTCTGTCTGTTAAAGGGTGGTGTAACCCTCAAAGTGCTCCAAAAAAGAAAAAACTATTTTTTTTATGTGTTTGTGACTTGTGTGCGATGTAGCCGCACGTGCATCAACACAGTAGCAGCGCCAAGAGTGCGCCTGTGTCATAAGTCAAGGGCCGGTTTGGACATCTGGTCCGGACTGAAGGACGTGCCAAAAATTTCTGACAAGTCTACTGTCACTGCATATGATACTGTCCTCAAAGCAGCAGCGACAAGCGTGCGTCTGTCTGTTAAAGGGTGGTGTAACCCTCAAAGAGCGCTCCACAAACAATAAAAAAATTATTCTTTTTTTTCTGTCTTTGTGAAATGTGTGGGCTGTAGCCGCACCTGCATCCTTAAAGCAGCAGTGACAAGCGTGCGTCTGTCTGTTAAAGGATTATATCGGTGACAGCATCCAAGTAGGCATGTCAGACAGTCTGTACCTGTACTGGCAGGAAAAAGAAGCAATTTGGAGGTCCCTGTACAAACTGGCTCTATTTTACCTGAGTTGCCCCCCCTCCAGTGTGTACTCCGAAAGAGTGTTTAGTGCAGCCGGGAACCTTGTCAGCGAAAGGCGTAGGAGGTTGCTTCCACAAAATGTGGAGAAGATGATGTTCATAAAATGAATTATCAACTCTTCCAGGGAGACCAGCCTCCAGAACGTACAGAGGGACCTGTGGTTGTGGATTCCAGCGGGGACGAATTAATACTCTGTGAGGATGAGGATGTACACAACACTGAAGAGGGTGAGGAACTGGTGGATGAGGAGGATGAGGACGACATCTTGTCTCCGTAGAGCCAGTTTGTGCAGGGACACATTAATTGCCAGCTTGTTTTGTGGGGGCCCAAACGAACCAATCATTTCAGCCACAGTCGTGTGGCAGACCCTGGCACTGAAATGTTTGGTTTGTTAAAGTGTGCATGTCCTGTTTATACAACATAAGGGTGGGTGGGAGGGCCCAAGGACAATTCCATCTTGCACCTCTTTTTTTTCTTTGAATTATGTACTGTTTGGGGCCTAGTTTTTCAAACTGCCATCCTGTCTGCCACTGCAGTGTCACTCCTAGATGGACCACGTGTTTGTGCCGCCCACTCGTATCTCTTAGCGTAGTCATCCAGCTACCTCGGTGCAACCTTTTGGAAATAAAAACACTATTGTGAGGTGTGAGGTGTTCAGAATAGACTGGAAATGAGTGGAAATGAAGGTTATTGAGGTTAATAATAGCATAGGAGCAGAAAAACACACAAATTCTGTGATTTTAGCTGTTTTTATGCTTTTTTTCAAAAAAATACAGATCCAAAACACAAAACCCAGAACCCAAAACATGGAAGGGTGGTTTTGGCAAAACCAATCCAGATCCAAAACACGAAGAAAGATCCAGATCCAAAACCAAAACACAAAACACGAAAAGTAGCCGGTGCACACCCCTAATATATATATATATATATATATTAGGGGTGAGCGGGTTTGGATTTCTGAAATCCGAACCCCCCCGAGCCCCCCAATCCGAGGCCGATCCGAGTCAGGCTCGACTTTTCCTGCCTGACTCGGATCTGAAATCGAGGCAAAACGTCATCATCCCACCTTCAGGGTCTCGCGGGTTTTGGATCCTATATAAGGTACCCACGTCGGCGCCATTTTCTCACTTGGCTGTGGACAGTGAAGAGGGAGGGTGGGAGTTAGAGCTGGCTGGGCTGTGTAGTGTAGTGCAGAGTAGTGTTGTGCTGTGCTGTGCTGCTGTTGTCCATAGGGGCTGTGTCCACTACTTCAAAGTCCATAGGGGCTGGCTGTGTTGTGCTGTGCTGCTGTTGTCCATAGGGGCTGTGTCCACTACTTCAAAGTCTATAGGGGCTGGCTGGACTGTGTTGTGCAGTCAGTTGTCCATAGGGGCTGTGTCCACTCCAAAGTCCTGTGCAGTGTCCCAGTCCTAAAGGGGTGCTGTAGTGTTGTCCAGGGGGTGCTCTGTCCGTCAGGGGTGCTCCCCCAAAGTGCTAAAAAAAAATTATTTTTTCTGTGTTTGTGAATTGTGTGCACTGTGGCTGCACATGCATCAACAAAGGAGCAGCGCCAAGCGTGCGCCTGTGTCCCATTAGTAAAGGGCCGGCTGGCTTGTCCGTTAAAGGGTGCTGTAACCCCCAAAGTACCCTCCAAACAAATAAAATATATATTTTCTGTGTTTGTGAATTGTGTGCGCAGTAACCGCACGTGCATCAACAAAGTAGTGCCAAGCGTGCGCCTGTGTCTTAAATAAAGGGCCGGCTGGCTTGACCGTTAAAGGGTGCTGTAACCCCCAAAGTACACTCCAAACCAAATAAAAAAATATTTTCTGTGTTTGTGAATTGTGTGCGCAGTAGCCGCACGTGCATCAACAAAGTAGCGCCAAGCGTGCGCCTGTGTCATAAGTAAAGGGCCGGCTGGCTTGACTGTTAAAGGGTGCTGTAACCCCCAAAGTACACTCCAAACAAAATAAAAAAAATATTTTCTGTGTTTGTGAATTGTGTGCGCAGTAGCCGCACGTGCATCAACAAGTAGTGCCAAGCGTGCGCCTGTGTCCCATAAATAAAGGACCGGCTGGATTGGCCGCTAAAGGGTGCTGTAACCTCCAAAGGGCACTCCAAACAAAATAATTATTTTTTTCTGTGTTTGTGAATTGTGTGCACTGTGGCTGCACGTGCATCAACGAAGGAGCAGCGCCAAGCGTGCGCCTGTGTCCCATAAGTTAAGGGCCGGCTGGCTCATTTCTTAAAGGGTGGTGTAACCCACAAAGTGCACTAGTCTCCAACAAAAATAAAAAAATATTTTCTGTGTTTGTGTGCGCCTTAGCCGCACGTATATATCAATATAACATAAATGGAGGACCAAACTTTCTCCGATAAAAATAAAATAGGGAAAGATCAAGAACCACTTCCTCCTAGTGCTGAAGCTGCTGCCACTAGTCATGACATAGACGATAACATGCCATCAACGTCGTCTGCCAAGGCCGTTGCCCAATGTCATAGTAGAGGGCACATACAATCCCAAATGACAAAGTTCAGGAAAATGACCTTGAAAAAAACATTTAAATCATCTGAAGAGAAACGTAAACTTGCCAATATGCCATTTACGACACGGAGTGGCAAGGAAAGGCTAAGGTCTTTCCCTTTGTTCATGACTAGTGGTTCAGCTTCACATGACGATGGAAGCCCTCCTCCCACTAAAAAAATCAAACGAGTTAAGCTGGCAAAAGCACAGCGAAGAACTATGCGTTCTAAGAAGATATCACAAATCCCCAAGGAGAGTCCAAGTGTGGTGGCGGTTGCGATGCCTGACCTTCCCAGCACTGGACGGGAAGAGGTGGCTCTTTCCACCATTTGCACGCCCCCTGCAAGTGCTGAAAGGAGCACCCACAGTCCACTTGCTGATATGTAAATTGAAGATGTCACTGTTGAAGTACAACAGGATGAGAATACTGGTGTAGCTGGCACTGAGGAGGAAGTTGGCGAGGAGGATTCTGATGGTGATGTGGTTTCTTAAAATCAGGCTCCAGGGGAGACAGTTGTTGTCCGTGGGATGAAAAAGCCCATCACGGTCATGCCTGGGCAGAAGACCAAACATTCCACCTCTTTAGTCTGGCAATATTTCTATCCAAATCCTGACAACAACTGTCTTGCCATATGTACCATATGTAAAGGTGAAATAAGTAGGGGTAGGGACGTTAACCACCTAGGAACATCCTCCCTTATACGGCACCTGCAGCGCGTTCATAAAAGGTTACTGTCAAGTTCAGAAACTTTGGCTAAGACCGTAAGCAGTCCAGGGACACCTAAATCCCTTTTTCCTGTTTTATCCAAGGAATCGGTGGATGAGGAGGATGAGGACGACATCTTGCCTCCGTAGAGCCAGTTTGTGCAGGGACACATTAATTGCCAGCTTGTTTTGTGGGGGCCCAAACGAACCAATCATTTCAGCCACAGTCATGTGGCAGACCGTAAGCAGTCCAGGGACACCTAAATCCCTTTTTCCTGTTTTATCCAAGGAATCGGTGGATGAGGAGGATGAGGACGACATCTTGCCTCCGTAGAGCCAGTTTGTGCAGGGACACATTAATTGCCAGCTTGTTTTGTGGGGGCCCAAACGAACCAATCATTTCAGCCACAGTCATGTGGCAGACCCTGGCGCTGAAATGATTGGTTTGTTAAAGTGTGCATGTCCTATTTATACAACATAAGGGTGGGTGGGAGGGCCCAAGGACAATTCCATCTTGCACCTCTTTTTTTTCTTTGCAGTATGTACTGTTTGGGGCCTAGTTTTTCAAACTGCCATCCTGTCTGCCACTGCAGTGTCACTCCTAGAGGGGCCACGTGTTTGTGCCGTCCACTCGTGTCGCTTAGCATAGTCATCCAGCTACCTCGGTGCAATCTTTTGGCCATAAAAACAATATTGTGAGTTGTGAGGTGTTCAGAATAGACTGGAAATGAGTGGAAATGAAGGTTATTGAGGTTAATAATTGCATAGGAGCAGAAAAACCCACAAATTCTGTGATTTAAGCTGTTTTTATGCTTTTTTTCAAAAAAATACAGATCCAAAACACAAAACCCAGAACCCAAAACACGGAAGTGTGGTTTTGGCAAAACCAATCCAGATCCAAAACACGAAGAAAGATCCAGATCCAAAACCAAAACACAAAACACGAAAAGTGGCCGATGCACACCCCTAATATATATATATATATATATATATATATATTAGGGATGAGCGGGTTCGGTTCCCTGAGAACCGAACCCACCCGAACTTCGGGGATCCGGGGCGATCCGAGCCCAAACTCGGATCTCCCTGTCTGCCCCGGATCCCTCTCCCGAGGCAAAACCTCGAGATCTGCTGTCGGATCTCGAGGTTTTGCCTCGAGCGGCCATTTAAAAAAAAATGCCTTTGCCTTTAATGGGCAAAGTGCTGATTGGCTGACAGAGCCGTCTGTCACGGCTCTCAGCCAATCAGCATTATGGTGCTCATTTGCATGTAGCACGGACTCGTGAGATCCGTGCTACATGCATCTGTGTGATTGACAGTGACACAGAGCACAGATGGGTCAGTGAGACCCGTCTGTGCTGCTGTGTATTTCAATGACACAGATGCACGCACGGACCAGGAGATCCGTGCTACTTGCATCTGTGTCATTGACACAGAGCACTAACGGGTCCGTGAGACCCGTCTGTGCTGCTGTGGTAAATAAAAAAAAAAAAACCTGTGTAAAAAGAGAAAAAAATGGCGTGCCCCCCCCGAAAAAAAGAGCAACCAGCCCCGGGCATTAGTGACCCAGTGCTGGGTGTGCTTAAATACAGGGGACAAACGACATAGGGGTCCCCTGTACTTAAACACAACCAGCACCGGGCTAGTCAGAACCAGAGCTGGTTGCCAAAATACGGGGGACAAACGACGTAGGGGTCCCCCGTATTCTGCGCAACCAGCTCTGGGCTCTGATCCGGTCCTGGTTCTGGAAATACAGGGGAAAAAAATGAGTAGGGTTCCCCTGTATGTTCCAGAACCAGCACTGGACTTTTTCTAGCGGGGGGCTGATGCCACAGCCAGGGGAGCCCTTTCACCGGGCCCCCCAGCCGCAGCATCAGCCCTGACCGCTAGTCAGCCCAGGCCGGGGATCCCTGGAGAGCTGGGGACCCCCCCAATAAAGGGGTCACCCTCTCCAGGGCTCCCCAGGCCCATGCTGATAGCCCGGGGCTATCCCCGCCACCCCTGGTGGCGGTGGGTGGCGGGTTGATTGTGTGGTGTGGTGTAAATAAAGAATATCAAACATTGTCTTTACAAGTAGAACTGCAAGTCCCAGCAAGCCTGCCCCGCATGCTGGTACTTGGAGAACCACAAGTACCAGCATGCAGGGCATTAAGGGCCCACTAGTACCTGTAGTTCACCTGTAAAAAAATGTTTAAAAAAAACACAGGACACACACACCGTGACAGTATAAGTTTATTAAACATACATACACACACACACACACACACACATGTACACATACTCACCTATGTAACCCTGTAGCATCGGTCCACTTGTCCGGTAAAGTATCCATAGGGGACCTGTGAAAAAAAACATACTCACCATCTCCTATGCGAGGTTCTGTCCTCTTCGTTCCAAAGTAGGCATCCCCGGACTTGGCAAAAAAAAAAAAAAAAAAACGCGATCCACGAACTTAGTACCGTTCTATAGAACGGTACTTCCCGAATGAGAGCTTAGCGGCGGGGTATCACCATGGAAACCCCGCTGCTAAGCGTTCATTGGCTGAGAGAGGCCATCTCCCGTCTCTCTCAGCCAATGAACGGCTCCCTCCATTGTAGTCAATGCTGGGAGCCGCAAGGTTATTAAAGTTTACCCTGCGGTTCCCACCATTGACTACAATGGAGGGAGCCGTTCATTGGCTGAGAGACGGGAGATGACCTCTCTCAGCCAATGAACGCTTAGCAGCGGGGTTTCCATGGTGATACCCCGCCGCTAAGCTCTCATTCGGGAAGTACCGTTCTATAGAACGGTACTAAGTTCGTGGATCGCGTTTTTTTTTTTTGCCAAGTCCGGGGATGCCTACTTTGGAACGAAGAGGACAGAACCTCGCATAGGAGATGGTGAGTATGTTTTTTTTCACAGGTCCCCTATGGATACTTTACCGGACAAGTGGACCGATGCTACAGGTTACATAGGTGAGTATGTGTACATGTGTGTGTGTGTGTGTGTGTATGTATGTTTAATAAACTTATACTGTCACGGTGTGTGTGTCCTGTGTTTTTTTAAACATTTTTTTTACAGGTGAACTACAGGTACTAGTGGGCCCTTAATGCCCTGCATGCTGGTACTTGTGGTTCTCCAAGTACCAGCATGCGGGGCAGGCTAGCTGGGACTTGCAGTTCTACTTGTAAAGACAATGTTTGATATTCTTTATTTACACCACACCACACAATCAACCCGCCACCCACCGCCACCAGGGGTGGCGGGGATAGCCCCGGGCTATCAGCCTGGGGTGCCCTGGAGAGGGTGACCCCTTTATTGGGGGGGTCCCCAGCTCTCCAGGGATCCCCGGCCTGGGCTGACTAGCGGTCAGGGTTGATGCTGCGGCTGGGGGGCCCGGTGAAAGGGCTCCCCTGGCTGTGGCATCAGCCCCCCGCTAGAAAAAGTCCAGTGCTGGTTCTGGAACATACAGGGGAACCCTACTCATTTTTTGTCCCCTATATTTCCAGAACCAGGACCGGATCAGAGCCCAGAGCTGGTTGCGCAGAATACAGGGGACCCCTACGTCGTTTGTCCCCCGTATTTTGGCAACCAGCGCTGGTTCTGACTAGCCCGGTGCTGGTTGTGCTTAAGTACAGGGGACCCCTACGTCGTTTGTCCCCTGTATTTAAGCACACCCAGCACTGGGTTACTAATGCCCGGGGCTGGTTGCTCTTTTTTGGGGGGGTGCACGCCATTTTTTTCTTTTTTTACACAGGTTTTTTTTTTTTTTTTTACCACAGCAGCACAGACGGGTCTCACGGACCTGTCATTGCTCTGTGCCAATCACACAGATGCATGTAGCACGGATCTCCCGGGTTCGTGCTACATGCAAATGGGCACCATAACGCTGATTGGCTTCCTGTCTGCCACTGCAGTGCCACTCCTAGATGGGCCATGTGTTTGTGCCGCCCCCTTGTGTTGCTTAGCATAGTCATCCAGCTTCCTCGGTACAACCTTTTGGCCTAAAAACAATATTGTGAGGTGTGAGGTGTTCAGAATAGAGTGGAAATGAGTGGAAATTAATGTTATTGGGGTTATTAATAGCGTAGGAACAAAAAAAGGCCCATTTATGTGATTTTAGCGTTTTTTTTTTATTTTTTAAGAAAAAATCCAGATCCAAAACACAAAACCCAGAACCCAAAACACGGAAGGGTGGTTTTGGCAAAACCAATCCAGATCCAAAACACGAAGAAAGATCCAGATCCAAAACCAAAACACAAAACACGAAAAGTGTCCGGTGCACACCCCTAATATATATATATAGCACATAGGATATAGGTATCCTCCACAGACTTTTAAATTAGTGTACATCCTTATTAATAGTTACTAATGTTTCCAGACCTCCATGGGGCTTTTAACTATTAATATATTATAGGTAGACAGGTAGATATAACAGAATCTATCAGCTTGGTACTCTTCTCCATACATACATATATATATATATATATATATATATATATAATCTATATATATATATATATATATATGTATATATATATATATATATATATTTATACAAAACATACACATTCAAAGTAATATGACCTGGTGCCTTTAATTTATTACATTTTACTTGATAACATAAAAAGTGAACTACTGTGTGTCTTACTTTATCCACGCTGATGATCCAGAAGAGCTCCACAGCATGGGACGTTTCTCCTCCTCAGATCAGCCTCATTTGCCCCTCTTCCCTGCAGCTTTTGTGCTTGTCGGCCACTCACTAAAAGCCTGCACAGCCTCAGTCTGTTACCTTCTATTCTATTGGACGGCCGCTGGACGGTATCCCAGCAGTGCTCTGCTGCGCCGTCTGTATGACGGCAATCAGTGTAGTGGCTTCTAGGGAAGCTGCAGCGCTGCATCAGAAATAAAGATCCGATCTGTGGCGGGGGGCCCTGCGGCTGGTTGATATAAATGACTTACTTGTCACTCATTTTATTGTGCGGCAGAGGGCCCGGCTGGGGGGATAAACCTATATGCGGGCGACCACAGCGCGATGGTAGGAGCGGGCCCACTGGCTGTCAGTTACCACCGTGGGCAAAGAGGGTAGTGGCAGGCAGACGGGTGGGCCCCTCCAGTGGCCGGGCCCGGGACTAAAGTCCTGGCAGTCCCCCCCTGATGGCGGCCCTGGCGACAACATCTTGCCTCTATAAAGCCAGTTTGTGCACGGAGAGATCATTGCCAGCAATATCAGCTGCTCATTGGTAGCTTGTTTTGTGGGGGCCAGAACATACCAGTGCCAGCAATGTCAGCTGCCCATTGGTAACTTGTTTTGTGGGGGCACAAACAAACCAATCGCTTCAGCCACAATTTGGCAGTCCCTGTCGTTGAAGTGATGATTGGTTTGTTAAACTGTGCATGTAATATTATATACAACATAAAGGTGGGTGAAAGGGCAAAGGACAATTCCATCTTGCACCTCTTTTCTTTGCATTATATGCTGTTTGTGGCATTGTTGCCTGACATTATTAATTTTATAGTTTATGAAACTGCCATCCTGTGTGCCCCTGCTGTGTTGCAAAAGTTTAATAGATGTCCTATATTTTTTTTAAACTGCCGTGCTTTTGTGTTGTTACTTTTTTTTATAGTTTCATACTGTATTTATTTCAACTAAAATCACAAATAGGTATACTTGCAAAACACTCTTATGCAATTTTTCAACCTTGATTTGTAGTTACCAACCTGGTGGGCTTGGTTTTCCTTGATCATAATAGCCATGTTTGGTCAGATGCAACTCAAACACCAAATAGAAAGGCTATTTTGTGATGGTATCTAGAGATGTTCTCTCTCCTCCCCTCCCACCTTTCCCATCCATAATCCCAGAAGCACAATAATAACAGATGGTTAGTACCAGACTTTAAAAATCCCTCTGCCCCCATCTTGTTCATAGCTTCTGTTTTGTGTGCTGCCACAGACAAAATCTCCTGCATGCCCCTTTCATTTAAAAGAAAAATACTAGACCACCACAAGAGCTCAACTGGGGCAAGGACTGATGTGAATGAGTCAAATATTTTTTGAAAATGACCCCCCATCTCCCTCCCTAATAAATTGCTTTGGAATCAAAAACTTTAATTACATTTAATATGAATCAACCTTCCTTTCCCTGCTTTCAACTACATACATACTCCATCTCCCTCAGGCCTCTTGATTAATGAAAACATATGTTTCCTTATGTGCCATGTTTGAAGTTGAACTGCCATTTGTTTGTGCCGTCCACTGCTGCCACTTAGTTTAGTCATCCAACTAGCTTGGTGCAAATTATGGGCCTAAACTGAGAACAATATTGTGAGCTGTGAGGTGGTCAAAATTGACTGGAAACGAGTTTTGAGGTTAATAATACTGAAGGAACAAAAACAGGCCCAAATTATGTGATTTAGTGTTTTTATGATTTTTTAAAAAAAAATACAGATCCAAAACCAAAACATGCAAGGACGGTTTTGCCAAAACCAAATTCAGATCCAGAACATGAAAGAGATACAGGTCCAAAACCAAAACAGGGGGGTCGGCGCACATACCTAGTAATAAATAAATAATAACAAATTGTGTTTCACCTGTGACTTTGTATGTGTTTAAAACTAATTCCTGTGTGGTTAAAGTCGCAGCCCAGCATCTGTAGTACACTGGGAGTAGTGTTTTGCTGCATCTGCGATGTGTGTAAGATGCAAAGTTTAAAGAGTCCTGTGACTCCACAATTTGCATTTTACATGCGAACGTGATGAGATAAATTCGCCTGAACTCGCATTAGAATATTGAAAAATATTGCATGCATTTATCAATATGTAAAAAGCTCTTTCCCAACAAATAGCCTTCAGAACCCTTTACTTGCCTTTGCGAGTGCCTTCATATGTCGACAATCGGTCTGCACATGCACCTGCTTAACACCAAGCATAAGCCATTTTCAGTGCAGCGCAGCCATATCCGCAGCAACAGCATCTGCATGCCGGATAAGCTCAAGACAGCATCCCTCCATCCAAGGTAAGTAAGAGTAAAAAATGTTCTTAGTATTCCAGGACAACTTTATATTAATGATGGCATAAATGAGGGAAGCGTAGGAAAATGGGGGAGGGATCTCCAAAGATAGTGGTCTCAGCAGAAGTACGCAGGAAATCCTCTGAACATGGTGTTAGTTTAGGGGGGCTCCCTCTGAAAAAAAAAATTAGATTTACAGAATGGTAAAATATGGAATGATCGCATTTCCCATAAGAGATGCTAATTTTAGAGCATGGAAGAGATTTTTGTGAAATCTCCTCCGTGTCCTTTGACAAATTGAAGAGATCCCTAATTAATATGAAAAGAGTGTGAACACATCCGTTTCCTCAAAATTTTATTACAAAAATTTCTTGATAAATATGCCCCAGTGAGAAAGTCATCAGCTTTTCTTGAAAACCTTTTTCTTTTTGTCTGAATACTATATACAGTAAGGTACATCATTCCTATATTTAGCACTTGTGTAAATTGAGTGCAGGGTTGTTAAAATGTATTTGACTTCCACTTTGTTCTAGATACAAACTCCCCAAGAAGTTATTATTTTTTAAATAATAATTGTCCTCCATCTGACACACCATCCTCAAGTGTTCACAGTATGGCTCAGAGACTCACATGTTAACAAAAGGGTAATTGGCATAACAGTTTTCCCCGGAAGGTACCCTTGATTTGGGCAGATTCAAAGTTCTTCGTGGAGACCTTGTAGAATAACAGGTTCAGAATATGTGATTCTCAATAGAAAGCTTATTTTGATTGGCAACATTAACTACGTTCATAAGACATGAACAGTAAAATCTAAGAAGTCTAGAGTCATATTATAAGGGAAAGACAGATAAACCTAAGAAGGATTTAGAAAAGCATAAAGAAAGCCAAGCAAAATCTCTTCCCGCCCAACTGCATATTACAGTACATTCCTTACTGCAGTAGGCTCTGGTTTCTCTCCATGGGAGAGATGTATCAAGCCTTGGAGAAAGATAAAGTGAAGCAGTTACCTGGAGCAACCAATCAGCTTCCAACTGTGATTTCACAGACTGTGCTAGATAAATGACAGTAATGCTGGGTACACACTGAATGATGTATGTGTTGCACAGCCAACAAACGATATATTGTCCCGACCATCTGGCAGTGTATACACACAAAGGCTGTACGTACAACACTGATGGTGAGAGATCTGCGCATGTGAAAGTCTCCTTTTGCGAGATTGTTTGCAGTGCCCCCAAGCCACAGTATGATTGACAGGCTGTGGCCATTCGGGGGCGGGACCAGGGCAGCATCGGTGATCATTTTACAAAAAGGGGACGTGTTGTTTGTAGGCGTGCGAGGCCACTGTCTTTGTCTTCTGATGCAGATTTCCTGGCCCCAGCAGAGTGAAAACACCGGCCATCCTGCATAACCCGAGGGTTACTCAGATGGGCGATGTTTCCGCAGATGATCTGATGCTGCATTCTCGGATGCAGCAGAAGATCACAGAAACTCGCAGAAAAGATGCCTCCTGCAGCATTAGCGTATTAACACACAGAAGCTGCATCCAAAGACAGAGCTGCTAAGTACACTGCATCCACCTCTGAATTTGTTTGCGAACGATGTCTTTGGATGCAGCTGCGCGGCTGATGCGATATATATATCGTGCGGGTATATTGTTCGCATCTGCTTGTGTGTACACACAACCAAACGACCGACCCATATGATGGCCACAGGATCCAGTTGAAAATTAGGTATATCACAACTGGCTCTTCTGGCCAGACATATCATGCGGCCAGGCCCGATTGGGAAGTGTGTATGCACAATATTGTTTGTACATACCCCTTGCCAAATCATTAGATCGGTTGACCATTTGATTTGACGCCCGATTTGTCGTTCCAGTGTGTACCCCACATTAGTAGCTGACTGGTTGCTTTGAGCAGCTTCTCCATGGCTTGACACATCTGTCCCTTGTCTTAGAACTATTTAGATGTGGAAGCACTTACTCTGATTCACCCCTCACTGTAGCTCTTCTGCATGCAGTAGCTGTTCTTCTGCCAAGAGCAAGACACAGCACATGCCTCATACCAGACTGACCAAGTAATAAACTATTTTACTCTCTTCTGAGAATACTACTCTCATGAGATATTCAGTGTTAAATTATTTTTCTCTCTTAACTTTACTTTTTAAAGCCATCAATACTGATAAGCAGGGCCGGTGGAAGATTACTAGATGCACTAGATGTCCCTTCCCCTTAGATAAATCTCTCAGAACCCCTCCTGCTCTCCACTCCCATACAGTCTTTAAGGCACCCCTGAGATGCTTGAGCTCTAGGTGACCTGAGTTTACCTAATTGTACCTCTGGCTCACTGATAAGTAGTAACAGCTCTCTCAGCATCATTTTGCCATGAACCACTGTATGTATGTACATTTTATTTTCATTGTTGAATGCTTGTTCTCTGTTATTTGCACAGGGTGAATTTTATGAAGGTTTGAATTGTACTTACCGACTTTTTGGCTACCATCTCCAGGAGGTGACAGCCAGGTGGGAGATGTCAGGAGAGACTGGTGCGGCCAAGTGGACAGTGCGGGTTGTGTGTGATGCTGTGATTGCATCATCGTGTCCCAGCCTCCGCTATTCAATGTTGCAATAACTGGTATTGTAAAGCAAGCAGGGCAATACAGGGCCACAATGACGTGATTCAGCGCAAATTGTATCATAAAGCTAACCGGTACTTTATGGGAATGATGGGTGGGTAGTGGGTAGCCTCTGGGAGACTTGCCTACTTTTCCAGGGGAATAGGTATGAAATAACGCCGGCCGCATGCCGTCAGCGGCAGCCCGACAGGAGCAGAGTGCGACGCAGCGGAAGCCCGACAGCGCTGGAAATTCCGATCGTGGATAGGTAAGTATCCACTAACCTAACCCCCCTAACCCTCCTTAGGGGTGCCTAACCCTAACTTCCCCCAGAAGTGCCTAACCCTAATCCCCCCTCTAAGTGCCTAACTCTAACCACCCCCTTCCCCGCTACCTACACCTAAGTCCTCCGGGGGGGTGCCTAACCCTAAGTCCCCCCGGAGGTGCCTAACCCTAACCCTCCCTCCCCCTAGCCTAACCCTCCCGGGGGGTGCCTAGCCCTAAGTCCCCCCCGGGAGCCCTAAACCTAACCCTCCCCCCCGCGGCTGTCCGCTCGCGGCCCCCGGCATCACTACGATCGTGATGCTGGGCGCCGGTCTCCCGGCATCGGGGAAATGCGGGCGTCTACATCTAGACGCCCGGCATTTCACCCTTGCCGGGATAAGACAGTCGGGAAGCCGGCTGCCGGTATATAGGCAGTCGGCTTCCCGATTGCTTCCCTTTCCAGGCGACCATGGATTTTTCCACATTAATTACGTTTCCCCAAAATTTATTGAGAGGTCACCCTCTGTTTTCAAACACATATAGAGTCCCCATTGAAGTCTACGGGGGACTATGCTTGCTCTCCGATAGCTGACGCCAAGTTTTAATAGCATTAGCCATTGTAGCCTATATTGCATATTTTTACCTATCTGGTGATGGCTGCAAGTACATGCGCAGCCTGTACATATAAGCTTTACTGTTTAGCCTTTGCAGGGACTGGTTCCTACTGGAGCCCATGTACTGCATGAATTTCTTGATAGTCCTGATAATTAATTTCTTACTTTTAGTGATATGAAAAGTTAAGAGTTATGTATACTGTGATAATTATGCGCCCAGGTCTTCCTAAATTATCCATTTCCCATTTATGTCCTCAGGGACATGAACATATTTCCTTACACAGCCTGGAACAGAATCAACTTAATATATAGTTGTACAATTAGTTTAAGCAGAATTCAACATTTGCAGCATTTCTGTTGTTAAAGGACAGTGGCAGGATAAGGGTTAAGGCTCGAATAAGCTGTGTTGCTGGTCACTTGCTTTTAGCTGGTGGTAATTTTATTTTAGACTATGCAGAAATGTAGTTACCTTTAGACACAATTCAAAAGGCTGGTTGGCACATGGTCTGTTTCTGCAAGTAAAAACCAAATGTATTTGGCATCAATGGAAGAAACATCAACCATCTGCCTATTCTGGCACAGTTTTGTGCATCATATGGCTCAATAATAGTGGCTAAATCTGTAGTCAATGGAAATAGATAGCACTGCCATGAATATATTCTATGTGTAAACATTTACAGTAGCATAGGTACAGGGAAGTTAAATGAAGTCATACTTTAATTCCTCTATTTCCTTCTGCAGGTCACAGTCTGAAATATCCATGGATAGATCTAATAATGAAAAGTAGAACTAAAAATTAAAAGTTTAATAAGAACATACAAATTCCAAAATGCCATTTTCAGGTCAGTACCTCATATATGCTATAGTGTGCGCTTATATTTTGGGGCACTTGCTGGGTGAAATGTTCTTTGTGGTTTCAGAGCAGTTACCAGTACAGAATGGTGCTTGGTTACAAGCTTATTTCCTGACAACATACTGTTCACACATCAGGGACAATCTATTTACAAGACGCTTAACCTACAGTGCCGCAGCAAGGCAATTTTGTGTCCATTGCCACACCCCCTCTTCCCCAGAACTCATGACTTCATGATGTCACACTAGGAGGGAATGGCATCAAAAAATACAGCACTGCCCGATGCATCCTTTGGATTATCTTATTTCAGCTGCAAAGAGGAATGGTTCACCAATTAAACCAAATGTGACCATATCACTATCAAGAGATTTGGCAATCAAGTTCTTACAGCTACTAAGGTTGGGCTTGCTTAAAAATTGGAACAAGAACAAAAGTCACAGAGATCTAAGACATATTTTATGTACCAGAAATGGGAACAAATCTTATAGCCATCAGTGACCTAGAACAGAAAGACTACAGAGTTCAATTTGCTAAAGGAACGTGCATTGTGAGCAACAGAAAAAGGATAGTTATAGCTACAGATACAAGATGTCAGCAATTAAACATCTTTGATACACAGCACTTTTATGCGATGATAACAACTAAGTCACGGTCACTGGAAACCTTGCATAAAAGATTTGGTTACCTTGGATTTGACAGTGTTCAGAAGCTATAGAGTGGGATGGTCAAAGGAATGTTAGTGACTAACGCAGAAAAGCCCACATGTGAGAGATGTATTGTGAGGAAACAAAGTCGTCAGCCATTTTCAAAATCAAACAGCAGAGCTTCAAAACCATTTCAGATAGTACATTAAGATGTATGTGGTAAATTTAAAAAAAAAAAGTTTGTTAATGGATACAGATACTTTGTAACATTTACAGATGACTTTGCAAAAATGACATGTGTACTTCAGAGAAAAATCTGAAGTGGTAAAATAAAATGCAGATTACAAGAGACTTGTAGAAAATCAGACAGGTTACAGACTCAAGACCCTGAGATCTGACAATGGTGGAGAATATATCAACAGAGAGGTGGAACAATTCTTAAGAAAAAATTAGACAGAGCATCAGTTGACCATTGCCTATACTCCTGAGCAAAATAGTGTCAGTGAATGAGCAAACCGTACACTAGTAGAGAGAGAAGACATATAGCATACTGTAGACAAGCAGTTTTGGGTGGAAGCTGTGTCCACAGCAGTTTGCCTCAAGAACTGTTCTCCTACAGTTGCCCTGAAGGACATAACACCTATTGAATTGTCAAATAGAAAACCAAGTGTAAGACATCTCAGAACTTTTGGAAGTATGACCTATGTGCATATATTAAAGGATAAAAGACTGGATTCAAAGTCAGTAAAGTGCATCATGGTTGGCTATTGCCATGAGAGCAAAGGTACAGATTGTGGAATCCAAATATCAGAAAGATTGTTAATTCACAAGATGTTATCTTTAAAGAAGCAATACAAATTGAAGAAATGTTGGAAGCTAATATGCAGAGCAAGTATGTGTCACGGGACATGGCAGCAGCAGTAGCTGAAGATAAACTATCAGCGTTGAAGTTTAACCACAGAGGTCTTCTGCAAGATCAAATTTTGGCAAACCCCCTAAGGTGTATGATGAGGAATTTGCAAACATTGCAGTAAGCAAACCTCAAGGTATTCAGAAGTCAAAACCAAAGTGTGATTGGTGTTAATGGAAATCCAAGATAGGTTAAGAGACTTTGCAAGATTGAACAACCACAAGTGTGAAAAGCATCAAGAATTGTTATAGTTACAGCAGTCTCTAATTCATAAGTCAAGAGACTGTTGTTAAGGCCCATGCTATCAGTGAAGGAACTTTTTCTAAATTATCTTTCGAGAAGGGAAGGCCAAATTATATGATATACTGATGCCTTTTCATGTATTTAATCCAATTTAATTTACAGGTCGCTACAAAAAAGATTAAATAAAATGTTTGTGTAACATGGAGAAGCTTTTAGCAATGGAGGAGGGGGGTTAGAAAGCAGTGCGTTTTGGTCTGTCTCCTCAATGTGCATACATGCTGGGTACTAGGACGCAGAGTCTGCAGGTAGTCCAATCACCAACATGATGTGCTACTACCTATGTGACTGCAACCATCTTCTTTTTACTGTGTAAAGTGACATGGTGGGAGACAGAAGTATCCTAGTTAGCTCCTATATGAGAGACCCAGTTAATACTTGAATATAATGCTGTTCCAGCATCCCTGCACCATTATCCATTAGCAGCATACACTCACCGGCTGGTGAGCTGTATAGAATTCCGCTCTGCTCCGTTACCAGTGTAAATGTAACAGTGAGTACAGCTGTACCTGCTATCTCTCAATAAACCAACACAGGTGGTTAAGTCACTGGGCTGTTCATAGATTGAGTCATCTGCTGGTGTGTGCCTATATAACTCTGTAATATCAACAACTGCACACACATCATTTCCAACAAAGTGAACACATTACATACTTGCCAACTTTCCCTGATTTTCCGAGGGACTCCCTGAAACAGTAGCAAACTCCCTGACTCCCTGAAGAGTCTAGTAATCTCCCTGATTGCAGCTTACCCCCATTATGAAGCTGTTATATAACCCCCTACCCACCCCAGACATTTCTACATTTAAATGGAAGCATTATTATCAATTCCCTGCATTGGTTATAAGGCACAATGATCCCTATAGCTACATGCATTTTCTATTAAGTATCAGTGTGTTTTCATCAACAAATAGATCTTGCTAACTGCTTTGGGGCTCGTTTACGTTTGGATGTAAGGCAAGCTTATGACATACCTCTCAGATTTAATAGTACACGTCTACGGTAACGGGTGCTCATAGATGTTGAAATCACAATCTCTCTCAAATGCTTGTTCAAAAGTAGGCAAGTATGACACATTACCAGGAAATAATTGGAAGGACATGGAGCAGGGGACAGCTAGGCAGAGGAGATAAGGGAGAAGGCATAAGGCAAAGGAGACTAGCAGGAGATGTATAGAAAGTACAATAGGCAGCTGGCAAACTAGGCATGACAAAGATGGACACACTTGGGGCAAGGTGTCACATAGCACTTGTGGAAACATCAAGGTGTGAACAGACATAATTCATGTCATAACACAAGTGGTCAGACGAAAGGAAAATTATGAAGCAAGATGGAAAACAGGGATTAAAATGTTTCTGCAAATTTCTATACTTTAACATGTCTACCACATACAAGCGGGTCGATGGTGCCCTACTGCGCATGCGCACGACGGAGGGAGCACTGTCGTGTGCATGCGCGAGACCCGGCTAGCGACGGGGTAGCCGTCGCTCCGGGTCTCGCACCAAAGGGGGCGTGCTGTCGATGTTGATTGACAGCACGCCCCCTTTGGTGGCCGTGCCGGGGTCATGGCTAGTAGACGGAGGTGTTCCCATGGGAACGCCTACCATCTGCAGCCGGCCCCACTGACATCAGTAGTGATGTCAGTGGGAGTGATTTTGGCTCTGATAGAGCTAAAATCACTCCAGGGCTTGCGGCAGTGAGACCCTACTGCAGGGTCTCCGTCACAAGCCCGATGGTCGCGATGGTCTTGACCATTGCGACCATCATCATGGATGCTCGCTATAGCTGTGGGTGGTCACCCACAGCTATGCGAGCGTCCAAGAGGCCGCTCCATTTTCATGTAGGAGGGCCCTGATTCAGAGCGAGCACTCTGGTCAGAGCGTCCGGCTCTGAATCAGGCCCACAGTTCCATGACCACCATATGTAGCCCATATACTCTCATACAGTGCTATCCCTGATACCTGGCAACCTGGTGCTGGATTCTAGGATCCTTTGTTTTATTAAAATATATATATTTTTAAATTCTGTCAGCTGGGAGGTTTTACAATTCCTACTTAAACGATGAGTACAGCAAACACTGGCGCAGCAGTAACAGTTGGAGAATTATGTTGTATATAGAGATGAGTGCAGTAGTCAGGGATGTGGGAGGGGGGTCTCATCTGAGACAAGCAAGCAAGTTACATCCCACAGGATGTCTTTAAGTACCAGGTCTACAATATTAAGTGTGGCCTGTGAATAGTGGGCTTGATTCAGTAGTTGCTAATACGCACGCAATTGGCCGATTGTTGCGTACTGAGCATGCATTGCAGTGCGCATGCACAAACCAGCCGTTGCAATCGGGACTATGCAGACCCATCACAGAGTGATTGACAGGAAGTGCCATTTGTGGGTGGTAATGGGGGGGGGGAGGGTTGGGCGAACGCATGCGTGCCAGTGCATTTGAACGCCATTGCAGGGGCCTGCATAAAATAGCCACTGTGATGCCCTAAGCAGTCCGAGGCCTGATCGATTGCATGGAAGTCAGCAATTTCTAGGTAAGGTCAGAGCTTGTGCAAGTGTGCGTGAGGCTGCGATGGTACTCCATTGTACCCATTGCATTGCGTTCCATAGTGAATCAGGCCCAGTGATCACTGTGCACCAGATGTGTGATATCAGTGTCAACTGTGTATCGTGAATCGTGTGTACCAGGTGTGTAATATCAGTGTGAACTGTGCTTGGTCATCAGTGTGTATCCGGTGTGTGATATCAGTGTGACCTGTGCATAGTCATCTGTGTGTATCCGGTGTGTAATATCAGTGTGAACTGTGCATGGTCATCAGTGTGTATCCGGTGTGTGATATCAGTGTGACCTGTGCATAGTCATCAGTGTGTATCCGGTGTGTAATATCAGTGTGACCTGTGCATGGTCATCAGTGTGTATCCGGTGTGTGATAATCCAGCGTTTATTGGTGCATATTATTAAAATGGTTGTGGTACTCCAGAGATAGTTTTGGCTTGTAATGTTGAACGTCTGCACCCGTAGACAAACACATTGTGTAGCCATGCGCTAAAGCATTCTTTACTCTTTACTGTCATTTTACTTGCTTTATTATATTGTTTTGGCCATAATTCAAATATATATGTAGCACAGCTTGGTATTAAAAATGGGACAAATTATATTACCAATTAGGTATTTAATTACTCTTGACATTTCCGTGTTTCATAATGAAATATCAGAGGTGTTGTGTATACTTGCTAACTCTCCCGCAATGTGTGGGTGATTCTTGAACTTAGGGGGGGTGTCTCCCAACAGAGTTGTCCTGTCCCCCACATGCTGCCCACTTTCTGAATGAAATGGGCAGCCTTGCGCCATCTAAGCACCACCCCTAACTGTAAAATGCTGTGAATTGCAGTTTTGAACAGATTGGGCGGAGTCGCGTTATCGTGACACCAACACCCCCTCCCCATTGGTCACTGCTGCTCCCTCCGGGACTGTGAAAAAGTCACCAAGTACACTTACTGTAAAACAGCAAGGTACATAGACAAAGAACAAGGCACATGGCAGTAAGAGGTTGAAAATGTATTTACTTACCTTTTATGTGCATGTGTGTGTGTGTCTGTGTGTATCTATCGCTCTCACATAATAAATGACATGGTTGGAAAGACTATTGTAAAATACAGTCCAGCAAACAAGGGGCCTGATTCTAAATCAGACTCAAATGGGAAAGTGGATGGATCTAGTGGATGTCAGAATAATGAGCATGTGCAAAAGACAGAAATTGGTGACTGTGCCTGCGTCGGATCAGACGTGCAGTAACTGACAGAGATCGCTTCCGTGAATGGTTTGAACTGTCTCTTGACAGACCACACTTTCCGTTAGATGGACATTTCTGGGCAGTAATTGGGTGGTGACAATGCATTCAGAAGGAACAGCGCCATTTAGTGGAAGTGTCATGGACGGGTAATCCAACTTCCATGTGTGATTGCCGCATTCACAATGAGATGAGACGTCTGTTTCCAATTGATCTTTTGCACCTAGCACGGGGCTGGTACAATTCCAGATACTGGTTATGGCTGCAGACAGAGGCCATGATTCAGAGCCTCGCTCTGAATCAGAGCCGTCTTCTGAATTTTTAGAACGGCCTCCTAGCCGCTTGTATAGCTGTGGGTAACCACCCACAGCTAAAGCGAGCGGCCAGGAAGATGGTCGCGATGGTCAAGACCATCTCGACCATCGTGCTTGAGACGAGACCCTTGTGGTCACGCACAATTTATACCAGGTCTGACAAGCCGCAGAAACTGCAAGTCTCGTCGCTTGTAGTGAGTACTCAAGCTGCTTATGCAATCGCAGTGGCTGATTTATGCACGGCCCATGCAACAGCGTTCCAACGGACAGAAGGCCTGATTCAGACCCGCTCGCGAGCGCTGAGCGCTCACCAGCGGGTCAATGTTGGCCCAGTGCGCATGCGCACGACGGAGCCGGCTCCGTTGTGCGCATGCACGAGGCCCGGATAGCGACGGGCAAGCCGTCACTCTGGGTCTCGTACCAAAGGGGGCATGCTGTCGATGGTGAGTGACAGCACGCCCCCTTTGGTGGGCGTGCCAGGGGCGTGGCTGGCCAGACGGAGGCCTTCCCATGGGAACGCCTACCGTCTGGGGCCGGCCCCACTGACATCACAAGTGATGTCAGTGGGAGTGCTTTCGGCTCTGATAGAGCCGAAAGCACTCCAGGGCTTGCGGCAACGAGACCCTACCACAAGGGTCTCGCCGCAAGCCCGATGGTCACGATGGTCTTGACCATCGCAACCATCTCCCTGGCCGCTCGCTATAGCTGTGGGTGGTCCTCCACAGTTATACGAGCGGCCAGGAGGCCTCTCTAAAAATTGAGAAGGACGGCCCTGATTCAGAGCAAGCGCTCTGTTAGAGCGTCCTTCTCTGAATCAGGGCCAGATTCTCCTGTGTTTCTCAGACCACTGCATCATCACCACCCCCAAACTCTCACAGCCTGTCATTCACTCTGCAATGGATTCCTCTGTGCGTGAGAAATCACAGAGCGATCGCAGCCCAAGTGCAGTGCGGCTTTTATATACATGCGCAAAAGTGAACAATCGACAGTTGTGCGTACGTAATTGCAATTGTATACGCTGCTGAATCAGACACACAGTTCTTCTTTTTTCTTAATAATAATGACCCAAGTCTCCTCAGACAGCCGTTCAGCATTGCCATGGTCAAAAAGCTTTAGGGCCTGATTCAGAGCCGCTCGTAAGCGGCCGCTCGTTCGTTCCGAGCGATGTTTGTCCAACTGCGCATGCGTACGGATCGTTATATGCATGCGCTAACCAGTCAGTGCGGCCGAAATTCATGTGCTCGCAAAATAGCGAATGCCTGCTATTTTGAGTGACAGAAAGAGGCGTATGTGGGTGGTAACAGGGGAAGGTGCTTGAAAATGGGGAGTGGAAATCAGAACGCAGGCGTGCTTAAAGGTCAAAACGGGCGTTTTATGGGTGTGCATATTTAAAACAGCAGCGTCATTGACCACGTCACTGGGTTATTTTATAGTCAGAACTGCTCGCAAAATTGTGGTAGCAAACACCAACCCCAAGAATAGCGAGCAGTTCATACCCTTGTCGATGTACTCGATTAATCTAAAAAATAGCGGACATGACGTAGGATGCGAGCGGCCAGGGGGCGTATTTTTCCAAAAAACGACCGCAAGTTTTGTTCGCTCGTTCAGACATAGAGGCGTGAACAGACCGCAAACATTTGAATAGCCACCCCGTGTTTTAGAATGAACGACCGCAAATAGCGAGTGGCTCTGAATGAGGGCCTTTAGACCATTGCAAGCATGTAAGCAGCTAATTGCACTCAAGAGCAACTCCTGCTCCTGACACAGGGTCTGATTCAGCAAGGATCACAATTGCAAACTTAAATGCAGACAGCTTTGCAATGCGATCCTTGCAATCATGCAAATGGACACACCCTCTGCTGCATTTGCAATCCCAGCACTGCGACGGAGGTTGACGCAAAAGGAGCCAGTGGCAAACGCAGGATTTCTAGAGGGGGGTTTCCAAATGCTTAATTTTAGAGTGAGTGTAACCAGTCCATGAAGAGGGTAGAATTAGCACTAACCAGCTTTAATATGCGTCATACAAAGTATATTGTGTGTCATAATTCCAGCATATAGAGGACCAGCGATCACAGTAACCCATTAAAAGCAGCAGTAGGGCCATCCTGCCTGAGCTGAATGTTTTTATTTTAGATGTGGGCACCATTCCAGAGCATGGGAGCAAGTTCGGGTGTCTGGGGGAGCAGCAGTGCCCTGTACATATATGTACATATTGAGCTCTATAACAACACATCCCTAACAGTGAATGTTTTCCAGATCTCCTAGTTGGTGCACAGGTTATTTATTACTGACTGATACATGTTAAAAGTTGCCCAGGTGCTGCTAATTATTTCATTTGTGATACTGTGCATAACATGCAGTACTAGTAACATTCTATTATATTACTATTTCTATTGTGGTCATGGTGTGGGCTGGGGAGGGGGTTTCCAGGCAGACGGAAACCCCCCTGCGTTTGCCTATGGGAGCCAAGTTAATATCACATGGAGGGAGCTCGAAGCAGCTGTATATGTGATGAAAAGTGAATGTTTTTAAGGGGTCTATTTACTAAGCCTTGGTTGGAGATAAAGTGAACGGAGATAAAGTACCAGCCAATGAGCTCCTAACTGCCATGTCACAGGCTGTGTTTGAAAAGTGACAGTTAGGAGCTGGTTGGTTGGTACTTTATCTCCGTCCACTTAGAAAATATACCCCTTAAACAGTACTTAACCGCACAAAGCTGAGAATGAATCTTCAGCTCCAATGATGTCAGAGACTTCAGGCAGCCTGATGAATATTGGTTGAGCCTATATAATGGCTGCCTTCACTGGGTGAAGAATTTCAGTACATTCATAAAGTAGCCATTACAAACAATTTTTTTTTATAGTTTATTACAGAAGGTACTTTCAATATGAAAATTAATCAAGGTTATGGGAGTACCCCCATGGAAATGCTGAGTTAGTACAATGTCCTGTAAAGCAGTAGTGTAGCCAGCTTTTGACATGAGGGATTTGAACACCAAACCTCCTATGCCATATCCATACACACATGACTTGTGAGCCATCAGTAATGATCTGTGATTATCTTGTCATTCAGTTACATACTCCCTTCTTTTAGTTAAAACATATAAGGCATTATATGCAGGAGTAAATAACTCCATGTGTTAGGTGTCTGACTGCAATGTGTGAGTTTGTGGGTTCAAGTACCAGGGGTATGACAAATCAGTGTAAATATATATAGTACAGTATAAAGCTGATTAAAATGATGTTATCTTGTTTTAGTGTAATTACGGTTGATCTGAACCTCAAACCTATGTCAGTGATATTACTTCCATAAAGTTCCAGCATAACCAGTAGCGGCTCCAGGCACGGGCAAGCCGGTCCGTCGCCCAGAGGGCTACTGTTTCTGGAGGGCGCAGGAAACGCCCTCCCTCCCGACGCTATAGCGCATATGTAAGCTTAGGGCGAGGGAGCAGAGGAGGGAAGGGGCAGCAACACGGGATGGCGCTGGGCACAGTACAGCCTAGTGCTGGCCCTGAGCATAACACACATCTACAGTCTCCAAACCCTTCCATTGTGTTCAATACTTTCATTGTACACCACCTCTTGAAAACAAAAACATTCACAAATACTCACCCATTAAAATAACATCACATGTAGGGCCGGCCGGCTGTCCCCCACAACCACTGGAGTTACAAGGAGTAACAATGAGTCACACTGACTCAAATGCCACTGCGCAGCCAGCCACAGCCACTGCCTGAACACCGGCCCATAGAGCTATTTCACATTTGCCGGTTTTGGCCGGCCGGCAAAAAGCCACCCAGTTTTTAGCCGGCTATGAAATATAGTAATGCAGGGAATCTGCTGGCTCCTTTCACATGGCATGGCCATGGCACGGTCGCCGTGTTACAGCCGGATATGTCTACTGTGCAGGACAGCTGCCGTGCCATGGCCGTGCTGTCCCTGCACGCCAGTGGTGTAAAGGAAACAATGTTTCCTTTCACACGCACTGGCTTCTGCCGGCCGGGTTTGTGCAGCTGCTGCGCATGCCCAATTGTTTCTTTTTTTTTAAAAAAACATACAAAGCGGCTCAAAGTCGCTACTTGTGAAAGGCACACAGTGCCTGGAAAAACATGGATGGCTACCGCCCGATTCATGTCTGGCAGGTCAAAACCGGCAAATGTAAAACTGGCCATATGCTGTTGAATGATAGCAGGCCGGGCACGGCCGGATGGGGAGGAGTGGCCGCTCTCTTCTCTTCCCCTCTCCTGAGCTCCTCCCCCCAGAGTGACACAGCTTACAAGAGTCTGTGCCCAGCTGGAAGGGGAGGAGGGGTCACGCTCTCCCCTCTCCTTAGCTCCTCCCCTCCAACCCCAGCTTCCTCTGGCTGTGCTGCTGCTTGGACGCCAGGGATCTGACATCACGAACTCATGACCATCCCTGGTGTTAAGTCCAAGGTTAGGAAGAGCCATCTACGCGCTGCAGTCCCAGGTAGGACAATTTCATTACTTTGTATTTATCATGCACTGGCTGTCATCTTCTCCCTGTGTTCACCCTGTCACTGTCACCCATTGGTCATTCTTTCCCTGTCACCCACAGCTTTCACCGTCTCCTGGCATCACCCTCACCCTGTCACCTAGTACTGTCACCCTCTCCCTGTCGTCACCCTCTCCATCACATAGTACTATCACCCTCTCCCTGTCGTCACCCTCTCATTGTCACGTAGTATTGTCACCCTCTCCCTGTCACCTAGTGTTGTCACCCTCTCCGTCATCACCCTCTCCCTGTCACATAGTACTGTCACCCTCTCCCTGTCATGTAGTACTGTCACCCTCTCCCTGTCACCTAGTGCTGTCACCCTCTCCCTAACATCACCCTCTCCCTGTCATGTAGTACTGTCACCCTCTCCCTGTCACCTAGTGCTGTCACCCTCTCCCTAACATCACCCTCTCCCTGTCGTCACCCTCTCCCTGTCACGTAGTACTGTCACCCTCTCCCTGTCATCACCCTCTGTCACCTAGTGCTGTCACCCTCTCCCTGTCATTACCCTCCGCCTATCTCCTAGTGCTGTCACCCTCTTCCTAACAATACCCTCCCCCTATCACCTAGTGCTGTCACCCTCTCCCTGTCATCACCCTCTGTCACCTAGTGCTATCACCCTCTCTCTGTCGTCACCCACTGTCGCCTAGTGCTGTCACCCTCTCCCTGTCGTCACTCTCTCCCTGTCACCTAGTGCGGTTGCTCTCACTCTGTCGTCACCCTCTCCCTGTCACCCTCTGTCGTCACCCTCTCCCTGTCACCCTCTCCCTGTCATTCACTGGTTGTCTCCCTCTGCCTGTCGTCACCCTGTCCCTTTCACCCATTGGTCATTCTCTTCATGTCACCCACTTTTTTCACTGTCTCCTGGCATCACCCAGTGCTGTCACTCTTTCCCTGTCATCACCCTCTCCCTGTCACCACTCTTTCCCTGTCACTCACTGCTGTCACCCACTTTCTGTCACCTAGTGCTGTTGCCCTCACCCTGTCATCACCCTTTCCCTTTCTCCCACTGCCTGTCTCCCATTTCCTGTCACCCACTGGCGGTCTCCCTCTCCCTGAATATGTATCTTAGGGTGTAATTGTAGCTTAACACCCAGGGTGGTCCTGCTGTATAGGGGCTCTATAACACTTCATACATTTTCATGAAGGGGCCTATGTGTGTGTTTTTTTCATGCAAATCCTATATGTGTGGTTTTTTGTGCGGATCTATGTGCGTTTTTTTTCTACAAAGAATACTGTATGTATTTTATTTTTACGTGGGGGCAGAATGTGTTTTGAATTTTTTAATGCGGAGCCTATGCACTTTATTATTTTCATGTGGGGGCCTATGTATGTGTTTTTTCATGCAAAGCCTATGTTTTTGTTTTTTTTCATGTTGTGGCCCCACACAGCGGGGGTTAATGTGTATGGTTTTTTTCCCCCCTTTTGGGTCCATTGTCTATTATTACTAAGGATTCTGTATTGTCTGATGCAGGAGAAGGTACATTTTGGGATAGTGGCGACAATGGAGTGATTTGCTGCTGGGTGCCAGCCCTGAAGAGGGCACGTGGCTCCATTGTCACCCGGAGCTGCATGGAGAAGGAGCGCCGCTGACCGGCGCTCCACCTCCAGTGGCGTAACTATGGAGGGTGCCCTTCCATTTGCCGGGCGCTCGCTGAGTGTTTTCAGGGGCGCGGGCGCCGAGGACGGACGGCAGCAGGCACTGGAGCGGGGTTTAAGGTAAGTATATATATATTTTTTGTATGTGTGTGTGTGCGTGCGTGCACGTGGGGAGGGGGGGCACTACAGGGGGCTTACTACTGGGGGCATTACAGGGAGCTTACTACTGGGGACATATTACAGGGGGCTTACTACTGGGAGCACTACAAGGGGCTTACTACAGGGGGCTTACTGCTGGGGCATTACAGGGGGGCTTACTACAGGGGCTTACTACTGGGGACTTATTACAGGGGGCATTACAGGGGGCTTACTACTGGGGGCACTACAGGGGGCTTACTACTGGGGGCACTGCATAGGGGGACTGCTACTGGAGGTACTGCATAGGGGGACCACTACTGGAGGCACTGCATACGGGGAGCATTACTGGGGGGCACTACATAGGCAGGCACTGCATAGGGGGACTTCTATGGGGAACTGCATATGGGGCGGCGGCAGCTGCGGCTGGCATAGGTGCTGGGGGGTGGTATATTTTAATTTGGGGGGGTGAGGGGGGGCACCAACATTTATCTTGCCTCCGGGCACCTGGGATGAAGTTACACCACTGATGTGGGGTGACACCATTAGTTACTGCACTCGGTTACAACAACCCTAGTGACACCACTGAGTATAGTATTAAATTATAACTAGGGGTGTGCACCGGCCACTTTTCGTGTTTTGTGTTTTGGTTTTGGATCTGGATCTTTCTTCGTGTTTTGGATCTGGATTGGTTTTGCCAAAACCACCCTTCCGTGTTTTGGGTTCTGGGTTTTGTGTTTTGGATCTGTATTTTTTTGAAAAAAAGCATAAAAACAGCTAAAATCACAGAATTTGTAGGTTTTTCTGCTCCTATGCTATTATTAACCTCAATAACCTTAATTTCCACTCATTTCCAGTCTATTCTGAACACCTCACACCTCACAATAGTGTTTTTATATCCAAAAGGTTGCACCGAGGTAGCTGGATGACTATGCTAAGCGACACGAGTGGGCGGCACAAACACGTGACCCATCTAGGCGTGAAACTGCAGTGGCAGACAGGATGGCAGCTTGAAAAACTAGGCCCCAAACTGTACATAATGCAAAGAAAAAAAAGAGGTGCAAGATGGAATTGTCCTTGGGCCCTCCCTCCCACCCTTATGTTGTATAAACAGGACATGCACACTTTAACAAACCAAACATTTCAGCGCCAGGATCTGACACACAACTGTGGCTGAAATAATTGGTTCGTTTGGGCCCCCACAAAACAAGCTGGCAATTAATCTGTCCCTGCACAAACTGCCACTACGGAGGCAAGATGTCATCCTCATCCTCCTCATCCACCGATTCCTCACCCTCTTCAGTGTGAACATCCTCATCCTCACAGAGTATTAATTCGTCCCCGCTGGAACCACAGGTCCCTCTGTACGTTCTGGAGGCTGGTCTCCCTGGAAGAGTTGATAATTCATTTTATGAACATCATCTTCTCCACATTTTGTGGAAGCAACCTCCTACGTCTTTCGCTGACAAGGTTCCCGGCTGCACTAAACACTCTTTCGGAGTACACACTGGAGGGGGGGCAACTCAGGTAAAATAGAGCCAGTTTGTACAGGGACCTCCAAATTGCTTCTTTTTCCTGCCAGTACAGGTACGGACTGTCTGACATGCCTACTTGGATGCTGTCACCGATGTAATCCTTTAACAGACAGACGCACGCTTGTCACTGCTGCTTTGAGGATGCAAGTGTGGCTACAGCCCACACAATTCACAAAGACAGAAAAAAAAAAAAAAAGAATATTTTTATTGTTTGTGGAGCGCACTTTGAGGGTTACACCACCCTTTAACAGACAGACGCATGCTTGTCGCTGCTGCTTTGAGGATGCAAGTGCGGCTACAGCCCACACAATTCACAAAGACAGAAAAAAGAAGAATATTTTTATTGTTTGTGAAGCACACTTTGAGGGTGTTACCACCCTTTAACAGACAGACGCACGCTTGTCGCTGCTGCTTTAAGGATGCAGGTGTGGCTACAGCCCACACATTTCACAAAGACCGAAAAAAAAAGAACAATATTTTAATTGTTTGTGTAGCACACTTTGAGGGTGTCACCACCCTTTAACAGACAGACGCACGCTTGTCGCTGCTGCTTTAAGGATGCAGGTGCGGCTACAGCCCACACAATTCACAAAGACAGAAAAAAGAAGAATATTTTTATTGTTTGTGTAGCACACTTTGAGGGTGTCACCACCCTTTAACAGACAGACGCACGCTTGTCGCTGCTGCTTTGAGGATGCAAGAGCGGCTACATCGCACACAAGTCACAAACACATTAAAAAAATATTTTTTTATTTTTTGGAGCACTTTGAGAGTTACACCACCCTTTAACAGACAGACGCACGCTTGTCGCTGCTGCTTTGAGGATGCAAGTGCGGCTACAGCCCACACAATTCACAAAGACAGAAAAAAGAAGAAGAATATTTTTATTGCTTGTGTAGCACACTTTGAGGGTGTCACCACCCTTTAACAGACAGACGCACGCTTGTCACTGCTGCTTTAAGGATGCAGGTGCGGCTACAGCCCACACATTTCACAAAGACCGAAAAAAAAAGAACAATATTTTATTTGTCTGTGGAGCACACTTTGAGGGTGTCACCACCCTTTAACAGACAGACGCACGCTTGTCGTTGCTGCTTTAAGGATGCAGGTGCGGCTACAGCCCACACAATTCCCAAAGACAGAAAAAAGAAGAATATTTTTATTGTTTGTGTAGCACACTTTGAGGGTGTCACCACCCTTTAACAGACAGACGCACGCTTGTCGCTGCTGCTTTGAGGACAGTATCATATGCAGTGACAGTAGACTTGTCAGAAATTGTTGGCACGTCCTTCAGTCCGGACCAGATGTCCAAACCAGCCCTTGACTTATGACACAGGCGCACGCTTGGCGCTGCTACTATGTTGATGCACGTGCGGCAACATCGCACACAAGTCACAAACACATTAAAAAATAGTTTTTTATTTTTTGGAGCACTTTGAGGGTTACACCACCCATTAACAGACAGACGCACGCTTGTCGCTGCTGCTTTGAGGATGCAAGTGCGGCTACAGCGCACACAATTCACAAAGACAGAAAAAAAAAGAACAATATTTTTATTGTTTGTGTAGCACACTTTGAGGGTGTCACCACCCTTTAACAGACAGACGCACGCTTGTCGCTGCTGCTTTGAGGACAGTATCATATGCAGTGACAGTAGACTTGTCAGAAATTGTTGGCTCGTCCTTCAGTCCGGACTAGATGTCCAAACCAGCCCTTGACTTATGACACAGACACAAGCTTGGCGCTGCAACTATGTTGATGCACGTGCGGCTACATCGCACACAAGTCACAAACACATTAAAAAAATAGTTTTTTATTTTTTGGAGCACTTTGAGGGTAACACCAACCTTTAACAGACAGATGCACGCTTGTCACTGCTGCTTTGAGGATGCAAATGCGGCTACAGCCCTCACAATTCACAAAGACAGAAAAAAAAGAACAATATTTTTATTGTTTGTGTAGCACACTTTGAGGGTGTCACCACCCTTTAACAGACAGATGCACGCTTGTCGCTGCTGCTTTGAGGATGCAAGTGCGGCTACAGCCAACACAATTCACAAAGACAGAAAAAAAAAGAACAATATTTTTATTGTTTGTGTAGCACACTTTGAGGGTGTCACCACCCTTTAACAGACAGACGCATGCTTGTCGCTGCTGCTTTAAGGATGCAGGTGCGGCTACAGCCCACACATTTCACAAAGACAGAAAAAAAAGAACAATATTTTAATTGTTTGTGTAGCACACTTTGAGGGTGTCACCACATTTTAACAGACAGACGCACGCTTGTCACTGCTGCTTTAAGGATGCAGGTGCGGCTACAGCCCACACATTTCACAAAGACAGAAAAAAAAGAACAATATTTTAATTGTTTGTGTAGCACACTTTGAGGGTGTCACCACCTTTTAACAGACAGATGCACGCTTGTCGCTGCTGCTTTGAGGATGCAGGTGGAATCTAGATGGGATTTGGAACCGTGGACACACTACCTCCATCAATTGTCTAAATCCCACTGCACTAATGGCGGATACCGGACGCACGTCTAACACCAACTTAGCAGTCAAGGCCTCAGTTATATGTTTTGCTTCAGGATGACTGCTGTCGTACTTCATCCTCATCGCTAGGGACTGTTGGAGGGTCAATTGTTTAGTAAAAGTAGTGATGTTCCTACTTCCTCTCTGGGATGATGAACAACTCCCAGCAGCAGCAATAGCACTAGGAGGAAGTGGTTCTTGATCTTTCCCTATTTTATTTTTATCGCAGAAAGTTTGGTCCTCCATTTATGTTATATTGATATATACGTGCATCTAAAGTGCACACAATTCACAAAGACAGAAAAAAAAGAACAATATTTTTATTGTTTGTGTAGCACACTTTGAGGGTGTCACCACCCTTTAACAGACAGACGCACGCTTGTCGCTGCTGCTTTGAGGACAGTATCATATGCAGTGACAGTAGACTTGTCAGAAATTGTTGGCACGTCCTTCAGTCCGGACCAGATGTCCAAACCAGCCCTTGACTTATGACACAGGCGCAAGCTTGGCGCTGCTACTATGTTGATGCACGTGCGGCTACATCGCACACAAGTCACAAACACATTAAAAAAATAGTTTTTTATTTATTGGAGCACTTTGAGGGTTAAAACATCCCTTTAACAGACAGACGCACGCTTGTCACTGCTGCTTTGAGGATGCAAGTACGGCTACAGCCCACACAATTCACAAAGACAGAAAAAAAGAGCAATATTTTTATTGTTTGTGTAGCACACTTTGAGGGTGTCACCACCCTTTAACAGACAGAGGCACGCTTGTCGCTGCTGCTTTGAGGATGCAAGTGCGGCTACAGCCCACACAATTCACAAAGACAGAAAAAAAAGAACAATATTTTTATTGTATGTGTAGCACACTTTGAGGGTGTCACCACCCTTTAACAGACAGACGCACGCTTGTCGCTGCTGCTTTGAGGATGCAGGTGGAATCTAGATGGGATTTGGAACCGTGGACACACTACCTCCATCAATTGTCTAAATCCCACTGCACTAATGGCGGATACCGGACTCACGTCTAACACCAACTTAGCAGTCAAGGCCTCAGTTATATGTTTTGCTTCAGGATGACTGCTGTCGTACTTCATCCTCATCGCTAGGGACTGTTGGAGGGTCAATTGTTTAGTAAAAGTAGTGATGTTCCTACTTCCTCTCTGGGATGATGAACAACTCCCAGCAGCAGCAATAGCACTAGGAGGAAGTGGTTCTTGATCTTTCCCTATTTTATTTTTATCGCAGAAAGTTTGGTCCTCCATTTATGTTATATTGATATATACGTGCATCTAAAGTGCACACAATTCACAAAGACAGAAAAAAAAGAACAATATTTTTATTGTTTGTGTAGCACACTTTGAGGGTGTCACCACCCTTTAACAGACAGACGCACGCTTGTCGCTGCTGCTTTGAGGACAGTATCATATGCAGTGACAGTAGACTTGTCAGAAATTGTTGGCACGTCCTTCAGTCCAGACCAGATGTCCAAACCAGCCCTTGACTTATGACACAGGCGCAAGCTTGGCGCTGCTACTATGTTGATGCACGTGCGGCTACATCGCACACAAGTCACAAACACATTAAAAAAATAGTTTTTTATTTATTGGAGCACTTTGAGGGTTAAAACATCCCTTTAACAGACAGACGCACGCTTGTCACTGCTGCTTTGAGGATGCAAGTACGGCTACAGCCCACACAATTCACAAAGACAGAAAAAAAGAGCAATATTTTTATTGTTTGTGTAGCACACTTTGAGGGTGTCACCACCCTTTAACAGACAGACGCACGCTTGTCGCTGCTGCTTTGAGGATGCAAGTGCGGCTACAGCCCACACAATTCACAAAGACAGAAAAAAAAGAACAATATTTTTATTGTATGTGTAGCACACTTTGAGGGTGTCACCACCCTTTAACAGACAGACGCACGCTTGTCGCTGCTGCTTTAAGGATGCAGGTGTGGCTACAGCCCACACATTTCACAAAGACAGAAAAAAAAGAACAATATTTTAATTGTTTGTGTAGCACACTTTGAAGGTGTCACCACCCTTTAACAGACAGACGCACGCTTGTCGCTGCTGCTTTGAGGATGCAGGTGGAATCTAGACGGGATTTGGAACTGGGGACACACTACCTCCATCAATTGTCTAAATCCCACTGCACTAATGGCGGATACCGGACGCACGTCTAACACCAACATAGCAGTCAAGGCCTCAGTTATACGTTTTGCTTCAGGATGACTGCTGTCGTACTTCATCCTCATCGCTAGGGACTGTTGGAGGGTCAATTGTTTAGTAAAAGTAGTGATGTTCCTACTTCCTCTCTGGGATGATGAACAACTCCCAGCAGCAGCAATAGCACTAGGAGGAAGTGGTTCTTGATCTTTCCCTATTTTATTTTTATCGGAGAAAGTTTGGTTCCCATTTATGTTATATTGATATATACGTGCGGCTAAAGCGCACACAATTCACAAAGACAGAAAAAAAAAGAACAATATTTTTATTGTTTGTGTAGCACACTTTGAGGGTGTCACCACCCTTTAACAGACAGACGCACGCTTGTCGCTGCTGCTTTGAGGATAGTATCATATGCAGTGACAGTAGACTTGTCAGAAATTGTTGGCACGTACTTCAGACCGGACCAGATGTCCAAACCAGCCCTTGACTTATGACAAAGGCGCAAGCTTGGCACTGCTACTATGTTGATGCACGTGCGGCTACATCACACACAAGTCACAAACACATTAAAAAAATCGTTTTTTATTTATTGGAGCACTTTGAGGGTTACAACATCCCTTTAACAGACAGACGCACGCTTGTCACTGCTGCTTTGAGGATGCAAGTGCGGCTACAGCCCACACAATTCACAAAGACAGAAAAAATAGAACAATATTTTTATTGTTTGTGTAGCACACTTTGAGGGTGTCACCACCCTTTAACAGACAGACGCATGCTTGTCGCTGCTGCTTTGAGGATGGAAGTGCGGCTACAGCCCACACAATTCACAAAGACAGAAAAAAAAGAACAATATTTTAATTGTTTGTGTAGCACACTTTGAGGGTGTCACCACCCTTTAACAGACAGACGCACGCTTGTTGCTGCTGCTTTAAGGATGCAGGTGCGGCTACAGCCGACACATTTCACAAAGACAGAAAAAAAAGAACAATATTTTAATTGTTTGTGTAGCACACTTTGAAGGTGTCAACACCCTTTAACAGACAGACGCACGCTTGTCGCAGCTGCTTTGAGGATGCAGGTGGAATCTAGACGGGATTTGGAACTGGGGACACACTACCTCCATCAATTGTCTAAATCCCACTGCACTAATGGCGGATACCGGACGCACGTCTAACACCAACATAGCAGTCAAGGCCTCAGTTATATGTTTTGCTTCAGGATGACTGCTGTCGTACTTCATCCTCATCGCTAGGGACTGTTGGAGGGTCAATTGTTTAGTAAAAGTAGTGATTTTCCTACTTCCTCTCTGGGATGATGAACAACTCCCAGCAGCAGCAATAGCACTAGGAGGAAGTGGTTCTTGATCTTTCCCTATTTTATTTTTATCGGAGAAAGTTTGGTCCTCCATTTATGTTATATTGATATATACGTGCGGCTAAAGCGCACACAATTCACAAAGACAGAAAAAAAAAGAACAATATTTTTATTGTTTGTGTAGCACACTTTGAGGGTGTCACCACCCTTTAACAGACAGATGCACGCTTGTCGCTGCTGCTTTGAGGATGCAAGTTCGGCTACAGCCCACTCAATTCACAAAGACAGAAAAAAAAGAACAATATTTTTATTGTTTGTGTAGCACACTTTGAGGGTGTCACCACCCTTTAACAGACAGACGCACGCTTGTCGCTGCTGCTTTAAGGATGCAGGTGCGGCTACAACCCACACATTTCACAAAGACAGAAAAAAAAGAACAATATTTTAATTGTTTGTGTAGCACACTTTGAGGGTGTCACCACCCTTTAACAGACAGACGCACGCTTGTCGCTGCTGCTTTGAGGATGCAGGTGGAATCTAGACGGGATTTGGAACCGTGGACACACTACCTCCATCAATTGTCTAAATCCCACTGCACTAATGGCGGATACCGGACGCACGTCTAACACCAACATCGCAGTCAAGTCCTCAGTTATATGTTTTGCTTCAGGATGACTGCTGTCGTACTTCATCCTCATCGCTAGGGATTGTTGGAGGGTCAATTGTTTAGTAAAAGTAGTGATGTTCCTACTTCCTCTCTGGGATGATGAACAACTCCCAGCAGCAGCAATAGCACTAGGAGGAAGTGGTTCTTGATCTTTCCCTATTTTATTTTTATCGGAGAAAGTTTGGTCCTCCATTTATGTTATATTGATATATACGTGCGGCTAAAGCGCACACAATTCACAAAGACAGAAAAAATAGAACAATATTTTTATTGTTTGTGTAGCACACTTTGAGTGTGTCACCACCCTTTAACAGACAGACGCACGCTTGTCGCTGCTGCTTTGAGGACAGTATCATATGCAGTGACATTAGACTTGTGAGAAATTGTTGGCACGTCCTTCAGTCCGGACCAGATGTCCAAACCAGCCCTTGACTTATGACACAGGCGCAAGCTTGGCGCTGCTACTATGTTGATGCACGTGCGGCTACATCGCACACAAGTTACAAACACTTTAACAAAATAGTTTTTTATTTATTGGAGCACTTTGAGGGTTAAAACATCCCTTTAACAGACAGACACACGCTTGTCACTGCTGCTTTGAGGATGCAAGTGCGGCTACAGCCCACACAATTCACAAAGACAGAAAAAAGAAGAAGAATATTTTTATTGCTTGTGTAGCACACTTTGAGGGTGTCACCACCCTTTAACAGACAGACGCACGCTTGTCACTGCTGCTTTAAGGATGCAGGTGCGGCTACAGCCCACACATTTCACAAAGACCGAAAAAAAAAGAACAATATTTTATTTGTCTGTGGAGCACACTTTGAGGGTGTCACCACCCTTTAACAGACAGACGCACGCTTGTCGTTGCTGCTTTAAGGATGCAGGTGCGGCTACAGCCCATACAATTCCCAAAGACAGAAAAAAGAAGAATATTTTTATTGTTTGTGTAGCACACTTTGAGGGTGTCACCACCCTTTAACAGACAGACGCACGCTTGTCGCTGCTGCTTTGAGGACAGTATCATATGCAGTGACAGTAGACTTGTCAGAAATTGTTGGCACGTCCTTCAGTCCGGACCAGATGTCCAAACCAGCCCTTGACTTATGACACAGGCGCACGCTTGGCGCTGCTACTATGTTGATGCACGTGCGGCAACATCGCACACAAGTCACAAACACATTAAAAAATTGTTTTTTATTTTTTGGAGCACTTTGAGGGTTACACCACCCTTTAACAGACAGACGCACGCTTGTCGCTGCTGCTTTGAGGATGCAAGTGCGGCTACAGCGCACACAATTCACAAAGACAGAAAAAAAAAGAACAATATTTTTATTGTTTGTGTAGCACACTTTGAGGGTGTCACCACCCTTTAACAGACAGACGCACGCTTGTCGCTGCTGCTTTGAGGACAGTATCATATGCAGTGACAGTAGACTTGTCAGAAATTGTTGGCACGTCCTTCAGTCCGGACTAGATGTCCAAACCAGCCCTTGACTTATGACACAGACACAAGCTTGGCGCTGCTACTATGTTGATGCACGTGCGGCTACATCGCACACAAGTCACAAACACATTAAAAAAATAGTTTTTTATTTTTTGGAGCACTTTGAGGGTAACACCAACCTTTAACAGACAGACGCACGCTTGTCACTGCTGCTTTGAGGATGCAAATGCGGCTACAGCCCTCACAATTCACAAAGACAGAAAAAAAAGAACAATATTTTTATTGTTTGTGTAGCACACTTTGAGGGTGTCACCACCCTTTAACAGACAGACGCACGCTTGTCGCTGCTGCTTTGAGGATGCAAGTGCGGCTACAGCCAACACAATTCACAAAGACAGAAAAAAAAAGAACAATATTTTTATTGTTTGTGTAGCACACTTTGAGGGTGTCACCACCCTTTAACAGACAGACGCATGCTTGTCGCTGCTGCTTTAAGGATGCAGGTGCGGCTACAGCCCACACATTTCACAAAGACAGAAAAAAAAGAACAATATTTTTATTGTTTGTGTAGCACACTTTGAGGGTGTCACCACCCTTTAACAGACAGACGCACGCTTGTTGCTGCTGCTTTAAGGATGCAGGTGCGGCTACAGCCCACACATTTCACAAAGACAGAAAAAAAAGAACAATATTTTAATTGTTTGTGTAGCACACTTTGAGGGTGTCACCACATTTTAACAGACAGACGCACGCTTGTCACTGCTGCTTTAAGGATGCAGGTGCGGCTACAGCCCACACATTTCACAAAGACAGAAAAAAAAGAACAATATTTTAATTGTTTGTGTAGCACACTTTGAGGGTGTCACCACCTTTTAACAGACAGATGCACGCTTGTCGCTGCTGCTTTGAGGATGCAGGTGGAATCTAGATGGGATTTGGAACCGTGGACACACTACCTCCATCAATTGTCTAAATCCCACTGCACTAATGGCGGATACCGGACGCACGTCTAACACCAACTTAGCAGTCAAGGCCTCAGTTATATGTTTTGCTTCAGGATGACTGCTGTCGTACTTCATCCTCATCGCTAGGGACTGTTGGAGGGTCAATTGTTTAGTAAAAGTAGTGATGTTCCTACTTCCTCTCTGGGATGATGAACAACTCCCAGCAGCAGCAATAGCACTAGGAGGAAGTGGTTCTTGATCTTTCCCTATTTTATTTTTATCGCAGAAAGTTTGGTCCTCCATTTATGTTATATTGATATATACGTGCATCTAAAGCGCACACAATTCACAAAGACAGAAAAAAAAGAACAATATTTTTATTGTTTGTGTAGCACACTTTGAGGGTGTCACCACCCTTTAACAGACAGACGCACGCTTGTCGCTGCTGCTTTGAGGACAGTATCATATGCAGTGACAGTAGACTTGTCAGAAATTGTTGGCACGTCCTTCAGTCCGGACCAGATGTCCAAACCAGCCCTTGACTTATGACACAGGCGCAAGCTTGGCGCTGCTACTATGTTGATGCACGTGCGGCTACATCGCACACAAGTCACAAACACATTAAAAAAATAGTTTTTTATTTATTGGAGCACTTTGAGGGTTAAAACATCCCTTTAACAGACAGACGCACGCTTGTCACTGCTGCTTTGAGGATGCAAGTACGGCTACAGCCCACACAATTCACAAAGACAGAAAAAAAGAGCAATATTTTTATTGTTTGTGTAGCACACTTTGAGGGTGTCACCACCCTTTAACAGACAGACGCACGCTTGTTGCTGCTGCTTTAAGGATGCAGGTGCGGCTACAGCCGACACATTTCACAAAGACAGAAAAAAAAGAACAATATTTTAATTGTTTGTGTAGCACACTTTGAAGGTGTCAACACCCTTTAACAGACAGACGCACGCTTGTCGCAGCTGCTTTGAGGATGCAGGTGGAATCTAGACGGGATTTGGAACTGGGGACACACTACCTCCATCAATTGTCTAAATCCCACTGCACTAATGGCGGATACCGGACGCACGTCTAACACCAACATAGCAGTCAAGGCCTCAGTTATACGTTTTGCTTCAGGATGACTGCTGTCGTACTTCATCCTCATCGCTAGGGACTGTTGGAGGGTCAATTGTTTAGTAAAAGTAGTGATGTTCCTACTTCCTCTCTGGGATGATGAACAACTCCCAGCAGCAGCAATAGCACTAGGAGGAAGTGGTTCTTGATCTTTCCCTATTTTATTTTTATCGGAGAAAGTTTGGTCCTCCATTTATGTTATATTGATATATACGTGCGGCTA
Organism: Taudactylus pleione; assembly: GCA_031769625.1. Taxonomy (NCBI): domain Eukaryota; kingdom Metazoa; phylum Chordata; class Amphibia; order Anura; family Myobatrachidae; genus Taudactylus; species Taudactylus pleione. The sequence continues at coordinate 1,043,958 of JAUIMM010000300.1, forward strand.
AAGCGCACACAATTCACAAAGACAGAAAAAAAAAGAACAATATTTTTATTGTTTGTGTAGCACACTTTGAGGGTGTCACCACCCTTTAACAGACAGATGCACGCTTGTCGCTGCTGCTTTGAGGATGCAAGTTCGGCTACAGCCCACTCAATTCACAAAGACAGAAAAAAAATAACAATATTTTTATTGTTTGTGTAGCACACTTTGAGGGTGTCACCACCCTTTAACAGACAGACGCACGCTTGTCGCTGCTGCTTTAAGGATGCAGGTGCGGCTACAACCCACACATTTCACAAAGACAGAAAAAAAAGAACAATATTTTAATTGTTTGTGTAGCACACTTTGAGGGTGTCACCACCCTTTAACAGACAGACGCACGCTTGTCGCTGCTGCTTTGAGGATGCAGGTGGAATCTAGACGGGATTTGGAACCGTGGACACACTACCTCCATCAATTGTCTAAATCCCACTGCACTAATGGCGGATACCGGACGCACGTCTAACACCAACATCGCAGTCAAGTCCTCAGTTATATGTTTTGCTTCAGGATGACTGCTGTCGTACTTCATCCTCATCGCTAGGGACTGTTGGAGGGTCAATTGTTTAGTAAAAGTAGTGATGTTCCTACTTCCTCTCTGGGATGATGAACAACTCCCAGCAGCAGCAATAGCACTAGGAGGAAGTGGTTCTTGATCTTTCCCTATTTTATTTTTATCGGAGAAAGTTTGGTCCTCCATTTATGTTATATTGATATATACGTGCGGCTAAAGCGCACACAATTCACAAAGACAGAAAAAAAAAGAACAATATTTTTATTGTTTGTGTAGCACACTTTGAGTGTGTCACCACCCTTTAACAGACAGACGCACGCTTGTCGCTGCTGCTTTGAGGACAGTATCATATGCAGTGACATTAGACTTGTGAGAAATTGTTGGCACGTCCTTCAGTCCGGACCAGATGTCCAAACCAGCCCTTGACTTATGACACAGGCGCAAGCTTGGCGCTGCTACTATGTTGATGCACGTGCGGCTACATCGCACACAAGTTACAAACACTTTAACAAAATAGTTTTTTATTTATTGGAGCACTTTGAGGGTTAAAACATCCCTTTAACAGACAGACACACGCTTGTCACTGCTGCTTTGAGGATGCAAGTGCGGCTACAGCCCACACAATTCACAAAGACAGAAAAAAAAGAACAATATTTTAATTGTTTGTGTAGCACACTTTGAGGGTGTCACCACCCTTTAACAGACAGACGCACGCTTGTCGCTGCTGCTTTGAGGATGCAAGTGCGGCTACAGCCCACACAATTCACAAAGACAGAAAAAAAAGAACAATATTTTTATTGTTTGTGTAGCACACTTTGAGGGTGTCACCACCCTTTAACAGACAGACGCACGTTTGTTGCTGCTGCTTTAAGGATGCAGGTGCGGCTACAGCCCACACATTTCACAAAGCCAGAAATAAAAGAACAATATTTTAATTGTTTGTGTAGCACACTTTGAAGGTGTCACCACCCTTTAACAGACAGACGCACGCTTGTCGCTGCTGCTTTGAGGATGCAGGTGGAATCTAGATGGGATTTGGAACTGGGGACACACTACCTCCATCAATTGTCTAAATCCCACTGCACTAATGGCGGATACCGGACGCACGTCTAACACCAACATAGCAGTCAAGGCCTCAGTTATACGTTTTGCTTCAGGATGACAGCTGTTGTACTTCATCCTCATCGCTATGGACTGTTGGAGGGTCAATTGTTTAGTAAAAGTAGTGATGTTCCTACTTCCTCTCTGGGATGATGAACAACTCCCAGCAGCAGCAATAGCACTAGGAGGAAGTGGTTCTTGATCTTTCCCTATTTTATTTTTATCGGAGAAAGTTTGTTCCTCCATTTATGTTATATTGATATAAACGTGCGGCTAAAGCGCACACAATTCACAAAGACAGAAAAAAAAGAACAATATTTTTATTGTTTGTGTAGCACACTTTGAGGGTGTCACCACCCTTTAACAGACAGACGCACGCTTGTCGCTGCTGCTTTGAGGACAGTATCATATGCAGTGACAGTAGACTTGTCAGAAATTGTTGGCATGTCCTTCTGTCCGGACCAGATGTCCAAACCAGCCATTGACTTATGACACAGGTGCAAGCTTGGCGCTGCTACTATGTTGATGCACGTGCGGCTACATCGCACACAAGTCACAAACACATTAAAAAAATAGTTTTTTATTGTTTGGAGCACTTTGATGGTTACAACATACCTTTAACAGACAGACGCACGCTTGTCGCTGCTGCTTTGAGGATGCAAGTGCGGCTACAGCCCACACAATTCACAAAGACAGAAAAAAAAAGAAAAATATTTTTATTGTTTGTGTAACACACTTTGAGGGTGTCACCACCCTTTAACAGACAGAAGAACGCTTGTCACTGCTGCTTTAAGGATGCAGGTGCGGCTACAGCCCACACATTTCACAAAGACAGAAAAAAAAGAACAATATTTTAATTGTTTGTGTAGCACACTTTGAGGGTGTCACCACCCTTTAACAGACAGATGCATGCTTGTCGCTGCTGCTTTAAGGATGCAGGTGCGGCTACAGCCCACACATTTCACAAAGACCGAAAAAAAAGAACAATATTTTTATTGTTTGTGTAGCACACTTTGAGGGTGTCACCACCCTTTAACAGACAGATGCATGCTTGTTGCTGCTGCTTTAAGGATGCAGGTGCGGCTACAGCCCACACATTTCACAAAGACAGAAAAAAAAGAACAATATTTTAATTGTTTGTGTAGCACACTTTGAGGGTGTCACCACCCTTTAACAGACAGATGCACGCTTGTCGCTGCTGCTTTGAGGATGCAGGTGGAATCTAGACGGGATTTGGAACCGTGGACACACTACCTCCATCAATTGTCTAAATCCCACTGCACTAATGGCGGATACCGGACGCACGTCTAACACCAACATAGCAGTCAAGGCCTCAGTTATACGTTTTGCTTTAGGATGACTGCTGTCGTACTTCATCCTCATCGCTAGGGACTGTTGGAGGGTCAATTGTTTAGTAAAAGTAGTGATGTTCCTACTTCCTCTCTGGGATGATGAACAACTCCCAGCAGCAGCAATAGCACTAGGAGGAAGTGGTTCTTGATCTTTCCCTATTTTATTTTTATCGGAGAAAGTTTGGTCCTCCATTTATGTTATATTGATATATACGTGCGGCTAAAGCGCACACAATTCACTAAGACAGAAAAAAAAAAGAACAATATTTTTATTGTTTGTGTAGCACACTTTGAGGGTCTCACCACCCTTTAACAGACAGACGCACGCTTGTCGCTGCTGCTTTGAGGACAGTATCATATGCAGTGGCAGTAGACTTGTCAGAAATTGTTGGCACGTCCTTCAGTCCGGACCAGATGTCCAAACCAGCCCTTGACTTATGACACAGGTGCAAGTTTGGCGCTGCTACTATGTTGATGCACGTGCGGCTACATCGCACACAAGTCACAAACACATTAAAAAAACAGTTTTTTTTATTTTTTGGAGCACTTTGAGGGTTACAACATCCCTTTAACAGACAGACGCACGCTTGTCGCTGCTGCTTTGAGGATGCAAGTGCGGCTACAGCCCACACAATTCACAAAGACAGAAAAAAAAGAACAATATTTTTATTGTTTGTGTAGCACACTTTGAGGGTGTCACCACCCTTTAACAGACAGACGCATGCTTGTCGCTGCTGCTTTAAGGATGCAGGTGCGGCTACAGCCCACACATTTCACAAAGACAGAAAAAAAAGAACAATATTTTAATTGTTTGTGTAGCACACTTTGAGGGTGTCACCACCCTTTAACAGACAGACACACGCTTGTCGCTGCTGCTTTGAGGATGCAGGTGCGGCTACAGCTCACACATTTCACAAAGACCGAAAAAAAAGAACAATATTTTTATTGTTTGTGTAGCACACTTTGAGGGTGTCACCACCCTTTAACACACAGACGCACGCTTGTTGCTGCTGCTTTAAGGATGCAGGTGTGGCTACAGCCCACACATTTCACAAAGACAGAAAAAAAAGATCAATATTTTAATTGTTTGTGTAGCACACTTTGAGGGTGTCACCACCCTTTAACAGACAGACGCACGCTTGTCGCTGCTGCTTTGAGGATGCAGGTGGAATCTGGACGGGATTTGGAACCGTGGACACACTACCTCCATCAATTGTCTAAATCCCACTGCACTAATGGCGGATACCGGACGCACGTCTAACACCAACATAGCAGTCAAGGCCTCAGTTATACGTTTTGCTTCAGGATGACTGCTGTCGTACTTCATCCTCATTGCTAGGGACTGTTGGAGGGTCAATTGTTTAGTAAAAGTAGTGATGTTCCTACTTCCTCTCTGGGATGATGAACAACTCCCAGCAGCAGCAATAGCACTAGGAGGAAGTGGTTCTTGATCTTTCCCTATTTTATTTTTATCCGAGAAAGTTTGGTCCTCCATTTATGTTATATTGATATATACGTGCGGCTAAAGCGCACACAATTCACAAAGACAGAAAAAAAAAGAACAATATTTTTATTGCTTGTGTAGCACACTTTGAGGGTGTCGCCACCCTTTAACAGACAGACGCACGCTTGTCGCTGCTGCTTTGAGGACAGTATCATATGCAGTGACAGTAGACTTGTCAGAAATTGTTGGCACGTACTTCAGACCAGACCAGATGTCCAAACCAGCCCTTGACTTATGACACAGGCGCAATCTTGGCGCTGCTACTATGTTGATGCACGTGCGGCTACATCGCACACAAGTCACAAACACATTAAAAAAATCGTTTTTTATTTTTTGGAGCACTTTGAGGGTTACAACATCCCTTTAACAGACAGACGCACGCTTGTCACTGCTGCTTTGAGGATGCAAGTGCGGCTACAGCCCACACAATTCACAAAGACAGAAAAAAAAGTACAATATTATTATTGTTTGTGTAGCACACTTTGAGGGTGTCACCACCCTTTAACAGACAGACACATGCTTGTCGCTGCTGCTTTGAGGATGCAAGTGCGGCTACAGCCCACACAATTCACAAAGACAGAAAAAAAAGAACAATATTTTTATTGTTTGTGTAGCACACTTTGAGGGTGTCACCACCCTTTAACAGACAGACGCACGCTTGTCGCTGCTGCTTTAAGGATGCAGGTGCGGCTACAGCCCACACAATTCACAAAGACAGAAAAAAAAGAACAATATTTTAATTGTTTGTGTAGCACACTTTGAAGGTGTCACCACCCTTTAACAGACAGACGCACGCTTGTCGCTGCTGCTTTGAGGATGCAGGTGGAATCTAGATGGGATTTGGAACTGGGGACACACTACCTCCATCAATTGTCTAAATCCCACTGCACTAATGGCGGATACCGGACGCACGTCTAACACCAACATAGCAGTCAAGGCCTCAGTTATACGTTTTGCTTCAGGATGACAGCTGTCGTACTTCATCCTCATCGCTATGGACTGTTGGAGGGTCAATTGTTTAGTAAAAGTAGTGATGTTCCTACTTCCTCTCTGGGATGATGAACAACTCCCAGCAGCAGCAATAGCACTAGGAGGAAGTGGTTCTTGATCTTTCCCTATTTTATTTTTATCGGAGAAAGTTTGGTCCTCCATTTATGTTATATTGATATAAATGTGCGGCTAAAGCGCACACAATTCACAAAGACAGAAAAAAAAGAACAATATTTTTATTGTTTGTGTAGCACACTTTGAGGGTGTCACCACCCTTTAACAGACAGACGCACGCTTGTCGCTGCTGCTTTGAGGACAGTATCATATGCAGTGACAGTAGACTTGTCAGAAATTGTTGGCACGTCCTTCTGTCCGGACCAGATGTCCAAACCAGCCCTTGACTTATGACACAGGTGCAAGCTTGGCGCTGCTACTATGTTGATGCACGTGCGGCTACATCGCACACAAGTCACAAACACATTAAAAAAATAGTTTTTTATTGTTTGGAGCACTTTGATGGTTACAACATCCCTTTAACAGACAGACGCACGCTTGTCGCTGCTGCTTTGAGGATGCAAGTGCGGCTACAGCCCACACAATTCACAAAGACAGAAAAAAAAAGAACAATATTTTTATTGTTTGTGTAACACACTTTGAGGGTGTCACCACCCTTTAACAGACAGACGCACGCTTGTCACTGCTGCTTTAAGGATGCAGGTGCGGCTACAGCCCACACATTTCACAAAGACAGAAAAAAAAGAACAATATTTTAATTGTTTGTGTAGCACACTTTGAGGGTGTCACCACCCTTTAACAGACAGATGCATGCTTGTCGCTGCTGCTTTAAGGATGCAGGTGCGGCTACAGCCCACACATTTCACAAAGACCGAAAAAAAAGAACAATATTTTTATTGTTTGTGTAGCACACTTTGAGGGTGTCACCACCCTTTAACAGACAGATGCATGCTTGTTGCTGCTGCTTTAAGGATGCAGGTGCGGCTACAGCCCACACATTTCACAAAGACAGAAAAAAAAGAACAATATTTTAATTGTTTGTGTAGCACACTTTGAGGGTGTCACCACCCTTTAACAGACAGACGCACGCTTGTCGCTGCTGCTTTGAGGATGCAGGTGGAATCTAGACGGGATTTGGAACCGTGGACACACTACCTCCATCAATTGTCTAAATCCCACTGCACTAATGGCGGATACCGGACGCACGTCTAACACCAACATAGCAGTCAAGGCCTCAGTTATACGTTTTGCTTCAGGATGACTGCTGTCGTACTTCATCCTCATCGCTAGGGACTGTTGGAGGGTCAATTGTTTAGTAAAAGTAGTGATGTTCCTACTTCCTCTCTGGGATGATGAACAACTCCCAGCAGCAGCAATAGCACTAGGAGGAAGTGGTTCTTGATCTTTCCCTATTTTATTTTTATCGGAGAAAGTTTGGTCCTCCATTTATGTTATATTGATATATACGTGCGGCTAAAGCGCACACAATTCACTAAGACAGAAAAAAAAAAGAACAATATTTTTATTGTTTGTGTAGCACACTTTGAGGGTCTCACCACCCTTTAACAGACAGACGCACGCTTGTCGCTGCTGCTTTGAGGACAGTATCATATGCAGTGGCAGTAGACTTGTCAGAAATTGTTGGCACGTCCTTCAGTCCGGACCAGATGTCCAAACCAGCCCTTGACTTATGACACAGGTGCAAGTTTGGCGCTGCTACTATGTTGATGCACGTGCGGCTACATCGCACACAAGTCACAAACACATTAAAAAAACAGTTTTTTTTATTTTTTGGAGCACTTTGAGGGTTACAACATCCCTTTAACAGACAGACGCACGCTTGTCGCTGCTGCTTTGAGGATGCAAGTGCGGCTACAGCCCACACAATTCACAAAGACAGAAAAAAAAGAACAATATTTTTATTGTTTGTGTAGCACACTTTGAGGGTGTCACCACCCTTTAACAGACAGACGCATGCTTGTCGCTGCTGCTTTAAGGATGCAGGTGTGGCTACAGCCCACACATTTCACAAAGACAGAAAAAAAAGAACAATATTTTAATTGTTTGTGTAGCACACTTTGAGGGTGTCACCACCCTTTAACAGACAGACGCACGCTTGTCGCTGCTGCTTTGAGGATGCAGGTGCGGCTACAGCCCACACATTTCACAAAGACCGAAAAAAAAGAACAATATTTTTATTGTTTGTGTAGCACACTTTGAGTGTGTCACCACCCTTTAACACACAGACGCACGCTTGTTGCTGCTGCTTTAAGGATGCAGGTGTGGCTACAGCCCACACATTTCACAAAGACAGAAAAAAAAGATCAATATTTTAATTGTTTGTGTAGCACACTTTGAGGGTGTCACCACCCTTTAACAGACAGACGCACGCTTGTCGCTGCTGCTTTGAGGATGCAGGTGGAATCTGGACGGGATTTGGAACCGTGGACACACTACCTCCATCAATTGTCTAAATCCCACTGCACTAATGGCGGATACCGGACGCACGTCTAACACCAACATAGCAGTCAAGGCCTCAGTTATACGTTTTGCTTCAGGATGACTGCTGTCGTACTTCATCCTCATCGCTAGGGACTGTTGGAGGGTCAATTGTTTAGTAAAAGTAGTGATGTTCCTACTTCCTCTCTGGGATGATGAACAACTCCCAGCAGCAGCAATAGCACTAGGAGGAAGTGGTTCTTGATCTTTCCCTATTTTATTTTTATCCGAGAAAGTTTGGTCCTCCATTTATGTTATATTGATATATACGTGCGGCTAAAGCGCACACAATTCACAAAGACAGAAAAAAAAAGAACAATATTTTTATTGCTTGTGTAGCACACTTTGAGGGTGTCGCCACCCTTTAACAGACAGACGCACGCTTGTCGCTGCTGCTTTGAGGACAGTATCATATGCAGTGACAGTAGACTTGTCAGAAATTGTTGGCACGTACTTCAGACCAGACCAGATGTCCAAACCAGCCCTTGACTTATGACACAGGCGCAATCTTGGCGCTGCTACTATGTTGATGCACGTGCGGCTACATCGCACACAAGTCACAAACACATTAAAAAAATCGTTTTTTATTTTTTGGAGCACTTTGAGGGTTACAACATCCCTTTAACAGACAGACGCACGCTTTTCCCTGCTGCTTTGAGGATGCAAGTGCGGCTACAGCCCACACAATTCACAAAGACAGAAAAAAAAGAACAATATTATTATTGTTTGTGTAGCACACTTTGAGGGTGTCACCACCCTTTAACAGACAGACACATGCTTGTCGCTGCTGCTTTGAGGATGCAAGTGCGGCTACAGCCCACACAATTCACAAAGACAGAAAAAAAAGAACAATATTTTTATTGTTTGTGTAGCACACTTTGAGGGTGTCACCACCCTTTAACAGACAGACGCACGCTTGTCGCTGCTGCTTTAAGGATGCAGGTGCGGCTACAGCCCACACATTTCACAAAGACAGAAAAAAAAGAACAATATTTAAATTTTTGTGTAGCACACTTTGAAGGTGTCACCACCCTTTAACAGACAGACGCACGCTTGTCGCTGCTGCTTTGAGGATGCAGGTGGAATCTAGACGGGATTTGGAACTGGGGACACACTACCTCCATCAATTGTCTAAATCCCACTGCACTAATGGCGGATACCGGACGCACGTCTAACACCAACATAGCAGTCAAGGCCTCAGTTATACGTTTTGCTTCAGGATGACAGCTGTCGTACTTCATCCTCATCGCTATGGACTGTTGGAGGGTCAATTGTTTAGTAAAAGTAGTGATGTTCCTACTTCCTCTCTGGGATGATGAACAACTCCCAGCAGCAGCAATAGCACTAGGAGGAAGTGGTTCTTGATCTTTCCCTATTTTATTTTTATCGGAGAAAGTTTGGTCCTCCATTTATGTTATATTGATATAAACATGCGGCTAAAGCGCACACAATTCACAAAGACAGAAAAAAAAGAACAATATTTTTATTGTTTGTGTAGCACACTTTGAGGGTGTCACCACCCTTTAACAGACAGACGCACGCTTGTCGCTGCTGCTTTGAGGACAGTATCATATGCAGTGACAGTAGACTTGTCAGAAATTGTTGGCACGTCCTTCTGTCCGGACCAGATGTCCAAACCAGCCCTTGACTTATGACACAGGTGCAAGCTTGGCGCTGCTACTATGTTGATGCACGTGCGGCTACATTGCACACAAGTCACAAACACATTAAAAAAATAGTTTTTTATTGTTTGGAGCACTTTGATGGTTACAACATCCCTTTAACAGACAGACGCACGCTTGTCGCTGCTGCTTTGAGGATGCAAGTGCGGCTACAGCCCACACAATTCACAAAGACAGAAAAAAATAGAACAATATTTTTATTGTTTGTGTAACACACTTTGAGGGTGTCACCACCCTTTAACAGACAGACGCACGCTTGTCACTGCTGCTTTAAGGATGCAGGTGCGGCTACAGCCCACACATTTCACAAAGACAGAAAAAAAAGAACAATATTTTAATTGTTTGTGTAGCACACTTTGAGGGTGTCACCACCCTTTAACAGACAGATGCACGCTTGTCGCTGCTGCTTTAAGGATGCAGGTGCGGCTACAGCCCACACATTTCACAAAGACCGAAAAAAAAGAACAATATTTTTATTGTTTGTGTAGCACACTTTGAGGGTGTCACCACCCTTTAACAGACAGATGCATGCTTGTTGCTGCTGCTTTAAGGATGCAGGTGCGGCTACAGCCCACACATTTCACAAAGACAGAAAAAAAAGAACAATATTTTAATTGTTTGTGTAGCACACTTTGAGGGTGTCACCACCCTTTAACAGACAGACGCACGCTTGTCGCTGCTGCTTTGAGGATGCAGGTGGAATCTAGACGGGATTTGGAACCGTGGACACACTACCTCCATCAATTGTCTAAATCCCACTGCACTAATGGCGGATACCGGACGCACGTCTAACACCAACATAGCAGTCAAGGCCTCAGTTATACGTTTTGCTTCAGGATGACTGCTGTCGTACTTCATCCTCATCGCTAGGGACTGTTGGAGTGTCAATTGTTTAGTAAAAGTAGTGATGTTCCTACTTCCTCTCTGGGATGATGAACAACTCCCAGCAGCAGCAATAGCACTAGGAGGAAGTGGTTCTTGATCTTTCCCTATTTTATTTTTATCGGAGAAAGTTTGGTCCTCCATTTATGTTATATTGATATATACGTGCGGCTAAAGCGCACACAATTCACTAAGACAGAAAAAAAAAGAACAATATTTTTATTGTTTGTGTAGCACACTTTGAGGGTGTCACCACCCTTTAACAGACAGACGCACGCTTGTCGCTGCTGCTTTGAGGACAGTATCATATGCAGTGACAGTAGACTTGTCAGAAATTGTTGGCACGTCCTTCAGTCCGGACCAGATGTCCAAACCAGCCCTTGACTTATGACACAGGTGCAAGTTTGGCGCTGCTACTATGTTGATGCACGTGCGGCTACATCGCACACAAGACACAAACACATTAAAAAAACAGTTTTTTTTATTTTTTGGAGCACTTTGAGGGTTACAACATCCCTTTAACAGACAGACGCACGCTTGTCACTGCTGCTTTGAGGATGCAAGTGCGGCTACAGCCCACACAATTCACAAAGACAGAAAAAAAAGAACAATATTATTATTGTTTGTGTAGCACACTTTGAGGGTGTCACCACCCTTTAACAGACAGACACATGCTTGTCGCTGCTGCTTTGAGGATGCAAGTGCGGCTACAGCCCACACAATTCACAAAGACAGAAAAAAAAAGAACAATATTTTTATTGTTTGTGTAGCACACTTTGAGGGTGTCACCACCCTTTAACAGACAGATGCACGCTTGTCGCTGCTGCTTTAAGGATGCAGGTGCGGCTACAGCCCACACATTTCACAAAGACAGAAAAAAAAGAACAATATTTTAATTGTTTGTGTAGCACACTTTGAAGGTGTCACCACTCTTTAACAGACAGACGCACGCTTGTCGCTGCTGCTTTGAGGATGCAGGTGGAATCTAGACGGGATTTGGAACTGGGGACACACTACCTCCATCAATTGTCTAAATCCCACTGCACTAATGGCGGATACCGGACGTACGTCTAACACCAACATAGCAGTCAAGGCCTCAGTTATACGTTTTGCTTCAGGATGACTGCTGTCGTACTTCATCCTCATCGCTAGGGACTGTTGGAGGGTCAATTGTTTAGTAAAAGTAGTGATGTTCCGACTTCCTCTCTGGGATGATGAACAACTCCCAGCAGCAGCAATAGCACTAGGAGGAAGTGGTTCTTGATCTTTCCCTATTTTATTTTTATCGGAGAAAGTTTGGTCCTCCATTTATGTTATATTGATATATACGTGCGGCTAAAGCGCACACAATTCACAAAGAGAAAAAAAAAGAACAATATTTTTATTGTTTGTGTAGCACACTTTGAGGGTGTCACCACCCTTTAACAGACAGACGCATGCTTGTCGCTGCTGCTTTGAGGACAGTATCATATGCAGTGACATTAGACTTGTCAGAAATTGTTGGCACGTCCTTCAGTCCAGACCAGATGTCCAAACCAGCCCATGACTTATGACACAGGCGCAAGCTTGGCGCTGCTACTATGTTGATGCACGTGCGGCTACATCGCACACAAGTTACAAACACATTAAAAAAATAGTTTTTTATTTATTGGAGCACTTTGATTGTTAAAACATCCCTTTAACAGACAGACGCACGCTTGTCACTGCTGCTTTGAGGATGCAAGTGCGGCTACAGCCCACACAATTCACAAAGACAGAAAAAAAAGAACAATATTTTTATTGTTTGTGTAGCACACTTTGAGGGTGTCACCACCCTTTAGCAGACAGACGCACGCTTGTCGCTGCTGCTTTGAGGATGCAAGTGCGGCTACAGCCCACAAAATTCACAAAGACAGAAAAAAAAGAACAATATTTTAATTGTTTGTGTAGCACACTTTGAGGGTGTCACCACCCTTTAACAGACAGACGCACGCTTGTCGCTGCTGCTTTAAGGATGCAGGTGCGGCTACAGCCCACACATTTCACAAAGACAGAAAGAAAAGAACAATATTTTAATTGTTTGTGTAGCACACTTTGAAGGTGTCACCACCCTTTAACAGACAGACGCACGCTTGTCGCTGCTGCTTTGAGGATGCAGGTGGAATCTAGACGGGATTTGGAACTTGGGGACACACTACCTCCATCAATTGTCTAAATCCCACTGCACTAATGGCGGATACCGGACGCACGTCTAACACCAACATAGCAGTCAAGGCCTCAGTTATACGTTTTGCTTCAGGATGACTGCTGTCGTACTTCATCCTCATCGTTAGGTACTGTTGGAGGGTCAATTGTTTAGTAAAAGTAGTGATGTTCCTACTTCCTCTCTGGGATGATGAACAACTCCCAGCAGCAGCAATAGCACTAGGAGGAAGTGGTTCTTGATCTTTCCCTATTTTATTTTTATCCGAGAAAGTTTGGTCCTCCATTTATGTTATATTGATATATACGCGCGGCTAAAGCGCACACAATTCACAAAGACAGAAAAAAAAAGAACAATATTTTTATTGTTTGTGTAGCACACTTTGAGGGTGTCACCACCCTTTAACAGACAGACGCACGCTTGTCGCTGCTGCTTTGAGGACAGTATCATATGCAGTGACATTAGACTTGTCAGAAATTGTTGGCACGTCCTTCAGTCTGGACCAGATGTCCAAACCAGCCCTTGACTTATGACACAGGTGCAAGCTTGGCGCTGCTACTATGTTGATGCACGTGCGGCTGCATCGCACACAAGTCACAAACACATTAAAAAAACAGTTTTTTAATTTTTGGAGCACTTTGAGGGTTACAACATCCCTTTAACAGACAGACGCACGCTTGTCGCTGCTGCTTTGAGGATGCAAGTGCGGCTACAGCCCACACAATTCACAAAGACAGAAAAAAAAGAACAATATTTGTATTGTTTGTGTAGCACACTTTGAGGGTGTCACCACCCTTTAACAGACAGACGCACGCTTTTCACTGCTGCTTTAAGGATGCAGGTGCGGCTACAGCCCACACATTTCACAAAGACAGAAAAAAAAGAACAATATTTTAATTGTTTGTGTAGCACACTTTGAGGGTGTCACCACCCTTTAACAGACAGACGCACGCTTGTCGCTACTGCTTTAAGGATGCAGGTGCGGCTACAGCCCACACATTTCACAAAGACCGAAAAAAAAGAACAATATTTTTATTGTTTGTGTAGCACACTTTGAGGGTGTCACCACCCTTTAACAGACAGACGCATGCTTGTTGCTGCTGCTTTAAGGATGCAGGTGCGGCTACAGCCCACACATTTCACAAAGACAGAAAAAAAAGAACAATATTTTAATTGTTTGTGTAGCACACTTTCAGGGTGTCACCACCCTTTAACAGACAGACGCACGCTTGTCACTGCTGCTTTGAGGATGCAGGTGGAATCTAGACGGGATTTGGAACCGTGGACACACTACCTCCATCAATTGTCTAAATCCCACTGCACTAATGGCGGATTCCGGAGGCACGTCTAACACCAACATAGCAGTCAAGGCCTCAGTTATACGTTTTGCTTCAGGATGACTGCTGTCGTACTTCATCCTCATTGCTAGGGACTGTTGGAGGGTCAATTGTTTAGTAAAAGTAGTGATGTTCCTACTTCCTCTCTGGGATGATGAACAACTCCCAGCAGCAGCAATAGCACTAGGAGGAAGTGGTTCTTGATCTTTCCCTATTTTATTTTTATCGGAGAAAGTTTGGTCCTCCATTTATGTTATATTGATATATACGTGCGGCTAAAGCGCACACAATTCACAAAGAGAAAAAAAAAGAACAATATTTTTATTGTTTGTGTAGCACACTTTGAGGGTGTCACCACCCTTTAACAGACAGACGCATGCTTGTCGCTGCTGCTTTGAGGACAGTATCATATGCAGTGACATTAGACTTGTCAGAAATTGTTGGCACGTCCTTCAGTCCGGACCAGATGTCCAAACCAGCCCATGACTTATGACACAGGCGCAAGCTTGGCGCTGCTACTATGTTGATGCACGTGCGGCTACATCGCACACAAGTTACAAACACATTAAAAAAATAGTTTTTTATTTATTGGAGCACTTTGATTGTTAAAACATCCCTTTAACAGACAGACGCACGCTTGTCACTGCTGCTTTGAGGATGCAAGTGCGGCTACAGCCCACACAATTCACAAAGACAGAAAAAAAAGAACAATATTTTTATTGTTTGTGTAGCACACTTTGAGGGTGTCACCACCCTTTAACAGACAGACGCACGCTTGTCGCTGCTGCTTTGAGGATGCAAGTGCGGCTACAGCCCACAAAATTCACAAAGACAGAAAAAAAAGAACAATATTTTAATTGTTTGTGTAGCACACTTTGAGGGTGTCACCACCCTTTAACAGACAGACGCACGCTTGTCGCTGCTGCTTTAAGGATGCAGGTGCGGCTACAGCCCACACATTTCACAAAGACAGAAAAAAAAGAACAATATTTTAATTGTTTGTGTAGCACACTTTGAAGGTGTCACCACCCTTTAACAGACAGACGCACTCTTGTCGCTGCTGCTTTGAGGATGCAGGTGGAATCTAGACGGGATTTGGAACTTGGGGACACACTACCTCCATCAATTGTCTAAATCCCACTGCACTAATGGCGGATACCGGACGCACGTCTAACACCAACATAGCAGTCAAGGCCTCAGTTATACGTTTTGCTTCAGGATGACTGCTGTCGTACTTCATCCTCATCGTTAGGTACTGTTGGAGGGTCAATTGTTTAGTAAAAGTAGTGATGTTCCTACTTCCTCTCTGGGATGATGAACAACTCCCAGCAGCAGCAATAGCACTAGGAGGAAGTGGTTCTTGATCTTTCCCTATTTTATTTTTATCCGAGAAAGTTTGGTCCTCCATTTATGTTATATTGATATATACGTGCGGCTAAAGCGCACACAATTCACAAAGACAGAAAAAAAAAGAACAATATTTTTATTGTTTGTGTAGCACACTTTGAGGGTGTCACCACCCTTTAACAGACAGACGCACGCTTGTCGCTGCTGCTTTGAGGACAGTATCATATTCAGTGACATTAGACTTGTCAGAAATTGTTGGCACGTCCTTCAGTCCGGACCAGATGTCCAAACCAGCCCTTGACTTATGACACAGGTGCAAGCTTGGCGCTGCTACTATGTTGATGCACGTGCGGCTGCATCGCACACAAGTCACAAACACATTAAAAAAACAGTTTTTTAATTTTTGGAGCACTTTGAGGGTTACAACATCCCTTTAACAGACAGACGCACGCTTGTCGCTGCTGCTTTGAGGATGCAAGTGCGGCTACAGCCCACACAATTCACAAAGACAGAAAAAAAAGAACAATATTTGTATTGTTTGTGTAGCACACTTTGAGGGTGTCACCACCCTTTAACAGACAGACGCACGCTTTTCACTGCTGCTTTGAGGATGCAGGTGCGGCTACAGCCCACACATTTCACAAAGACAGAAAAAAAAGAACAATATTTTAATTGTTTGTGTAGCACACTTTGAGGGTGTCACCACCCTTTAACAGACAGACGCACGCTTGTCGCTACTGCTTTAAGGATGCAGGTGCGGCTACAGCCCACACATTTCACAAAGACCGAAAAAAGAGAACAATATTTTTATTGTTTGTGTAGCACACTTTGAGGGTGTCACCACCCTTTAACAGACAGACGCATGCTTGTTGCTGCTGCTTTAAGGATGCAGGTGCGGCTACAGCCCACACATTTCACAAAGACAGAAAAAAAAGAACAATATTTTAATTGTTTGTGTAGCACACTTTCAGGGTGTCACCACCCTTTAACAGACAGACGCACGCTTGTCACTGCTGCTTTGAGGATGCAGGTGGAATCTAGACGGGATTTGGAACCGTGGACACACTACCTCCATCAATTGTCTAAATCCCACTGCACTAATGGCGGATTCCGGAGGCACGTCTAACACCAACATAGCAGTCAAGGCCTCAGTTATACGTTTTGCTTCAGGATGACTGCTGTCGTACTTCATCCTCATCGCTAGGGACTGTTGGAGGGTCAATTGTTTAGTAAAAGTAGTGATGTTCCTACTTCCTCTCTGGGATGATGAACAACTCCCAGCAGCAGCAATAGCACTAGGAGGAAGTGGTTCTTGATCTTTCCCTATTTTATTTTTATCGGAGAAAGTTTGGTCCTCCATTTATGTTATATTGATATATACGTGCGGCTAAAGCGCACACAATTCACAAAGACAGAAAAAAAAAGAACAATATTTTTATTGTTTGTGTAGCACACTTTGAGGGTGTCACCACCCTTTAACAGACAGATGCACGCTTGTCGCTGCTGCTTTGAGGACAGTATCTTATGCAGTGACAGTAGACTTGTCAGAAATTGTTGGCACGTCCTTCAGTCCAGACCAGATGTCCAAACCAGCCCTTGACTTATGACACAGGTGCAAGCTTGGCGCTGCTACTATGTTGATGCACGTGCGGCTACATCGCACACATGTCACAAACACATAAAAAAATACTTTTTTATTTTTTGGAGCACTTTGAGGGTTACAACATCCCTTTAACAGACAGACGCACGCTTGTCGCTGCTGCTTTAAGGATGCAGGTGCGGCTACAGCCCACACATTTCACAAAGACAGAAAAAAAAGAACAATATTTTTATTGTTTGTGTAGCACACTTTGAGGGTGTCACCACCCTTTAACAGACAGATGCATGCTTGTCGCTGCTGCTTTGAGGATGGAAGTGCGGCTACAGCCCACACAATTCACAAAGACAGAAAAAAAAGGAACAATATTTTTATTGTTTGTGTAGCACACATTGAGGGTGTCACCACCCTTTAACAGACAGACGCACGCTTGTCGCTGCTGCTTTAAGGATGCAGGTGCGGCTACAGCCCACACATTTCACAAAGACAGAAAAAAAAGAACAATATTTTAATTGTTTGTGTAGCACACTTTGAAGGAGTCACCACCCTTTAACAGACAGACGCACGCTTGTAGCTGCTGCTTTGAGGATGCAGGTGGAATCTAGACGGGATTTGGAACTGGGGACACACTACCTCCATCAATTGTCTAAATCCCACTGCACTAATGGCGGATACCGGACGCACGTCTAACACCAACATAGCAGTCAAGGCCTCAGTTATACATTTTGCTTCAGGATGACTGCTGTCGTACTTCATCCTCATCGCTAGGGACTGTTGGAGGGTCAATTGTTTAGTAAAAGTAGTGATGTTCCTACTTCCTCTCTGGGATGATGAACAACTCCCAGCAGCAGCAATAGCACTAGGAGGAAGTGGTTCTTGATCTTTCCCTATTATATTTTTATCGGAGAATGTTTGGTCCTCCATTTATGTTATATTGATATATACGTGCGGCTAAAGCGCACACAATTCACAAAGACAGAAAAAAAAAAGAACAATATTTTTATTGTTTGTGTAGCACACTTTGAGGGTGTCACCACCCTTTAACAGACAGACGCACGCTTGTCGCTGCTGCTTTGAGGACAGTATCTTATGCAGTGACAGTAGACTTGTCAGAAATTGTTGGCACGTCCTTCAGTCCGGACCAGATGTCCAATCCAGCCCTTGACTTATGACACAGGTGCAAGCTTGGCGCTGCTACTATGTTGATGCACGTGCGGCTACATCGCACACAAGTCACAAACACATTAAAAAAATAGTTTTTTATTTTTTGGAGCACTTTGAGGGTTACAACATCCCTTTAAAAGACAGACGCACGCTTGTGGCTGCTGCTTTGAGGATGCAAGTGCGGCTACAGCCCACACAATTCACAAAGACAGAAAAAAAAAGAACAATATTTTTATTGTTTGTGTAGCACACTTTGAGGGTGTCACCACCCTTTAACAGACAGACGCACGCTTGTCGCTGCTGCTTTAAGGATGCAGGTGCGGCTACAGCCCACACATTTCACAAAGACAGAAAAAAAAGAACAATATTTTTATTGTTTGTGTAGCACACTTTGAGGGTGTCACCACCCTTTAACAGACAGACGCATGCTTGTCGCTGCTGCTTTGAGGATGGAAGTGCGGCTACAGCCCACACAATTCACAAAGACAGAAAAAAAAGGAACAATATTTTTATTGTTTGTGTAGCACACATTGAGGGTGTCACCACCCTTTAACAGACAGACGCACGCTTGTCGCTGCTGCTTTAAGGATGCAGGTGCGGCTACAGCCCACACATTTCACAAAGACAGAAAAAAAAGAACAATATTTTAATTGTTTGTGTAGCACACTTTGAAGGTGTCACCACCCTTTAACAGACAGACGCACGCTTGTCGCTGCTGCTTTGAGGATGCAGGTGGAATCTAGACTGGATTTGGAACCGTGGACACACTACCTCCATCAATTGTATAAATCCCACTGCACTAATGGCGGATACCGGACGCACGTCTAACACCAACATCGCAGTCAAGTCCTCAGTTATATGTTTTGCTTCAGGATGACTGCTGTCGTACTTCATCCTCATCGCTAGGGACTGTTGGAGGGTCAATTGTTTAGTAAAAGTAGTGATGTTCCTACTTCCTCTCTGGGATGATGAACAACTCCCAGCAGCAGCAATAGCACTAGGAGGAAGTGGTTCTTGATCTTTCCCTATTTTATTTTTATCGGAGAAAGTTTGGTCCTCCATTTATGTTATATTGATATAAACGTGCGGCTAAAGCGCACACAATTCACAAAGACAGAAAAAAAAGAACAATATTTTTATTGTTTGTGTAGCACACTTTGAGGGTGTCACCACCCTTTAACAGACAGACGCACGCTTGTCGCTGCTGCTTTGAGGACAGTATCATATGCAGTGACAGTAGACTTGTCAGAAATTGTTGGCACGTCCTTCAGTCCGGACCAGATGTCCAAACCAGCCCTTGACTTATGACACAGGTGCAAGCTTGGCGCTGCTACTATGTTGATGCACGTGCGGCTACATCGCACACAAGTCACAAACACATTAAAAAAACAGTTTTTTAATTTTTGGAGCACTTTGAGGGTTACAACATCCCTTTAACAGACAGACGCACGCTTGTCGCTGCTGCTTTGAGGATGCAAGTGCGGCTACAGCCCACACAATTCACAAAGACAGAAAAAAAAGGAACAATATTTATATTGTTTGTGTAGCACACTTTGAGGGTGTCAACACCCTTTATCAGACAGATGCACGCTTGTCGCTGCTGCTTTGAGGATGCAAGTGCGGCTACAGCCCACACAATTCACAAAGACAGAAAAAAAAGAACAATATTTTTATTGTTTGTGTAGCACACTTTGAGGGTGTCACCACCCTTTAACAGACAGACGCACGCTTGTCGCTGCTGCTTTGAGGATGCAGGTGGAATCTAGACGGGATTTGGAACTTGGGGACACACTACCTCCATCAATTGTCTAAATCCCACTGCACTAATGGCGGATACCGGACGCACGTCTAACACCAACATAGCAGTCAAGGCCTCAGTTATACGTTTTGCTTCAGGATGACTGCTGTCGTACTTCATCCTCATCGTTAGGTACTGTTGGAGGGTCAATTGTTTAGTAAAAGTAGTGATGTTCCTACTTCCTCTCTGGGATGATGAACAACTCCCAGCAGCAGCAATAGCACTAGGAGGAAGTGGTTCTTGATCTTTCCCTATTTTATTTTTATCCGAGAAAGTTTGGTCCTCCATTTATGTTATATTGATATATACGCGCGGCTAAAGCGCACACAATTCACAAAGACAGAAAAAAAAAGAACAATATTTTTATTGTTTGTGTAGCACACTTTGAGGGTGTCACCACCCTTTAACAGACAGACGCACGCTTGTCGCTGCTGCTTTGAGGACAGTATCATATGCAGTGACATTAGACTTGTCAGAAATTGTTGGCACGTCCTTCAGTCTGGACCAGATGTCCAAACCAGCCCTTGACTTATGACACAGGTGCAAGCTTGGCGCTGCTACTATGTTGATGCACGTGCGGCTGCATCGCACACAAGTCACAAACACATTAAAAAAACAGTTTTTTAATTTTTGGAGCACTTTGAGGGTTACAACATCCCTTTAACAGACAGACGCACGCTTGTCGCTGCTGCTTTGAGGATGCAAGTGCGGCTACAGCCCACACAATTCACAAAGACAGAAAAAAAAGAACAATATTTGTATTGTTTGTGTAGCACACTTTGAGGGTGTCACCACTCTTTAACAGACAGACGCACGCTTTTCACTGCTGCTTTAAGGATGCAGGTGCGGCTACAGCCCACACATTTCACAAAGACAGAAAAAAAAGAACAATATTTTAATTGTTTGTGTAGCACACTTTGAGGGTGTCACCACCCTTTAACAGACAGACGCACGCTTGTCGCTACTGCTTTAAGGATGCAGGTGCGGCTACAGCCCACACATTTCACAAAGACCGAAAAAAAAGAACAATATTTTTATTGTTTGTGTAGCACACTTTGAGGGTGTCACCACCCTTTAACAGACAGACGCATGCTTGTTGCTGCTGCTTTAAGGATGCAGGTGCGGCTACAGCCCACACATTTCACAAAGACAGAAAAAAAAGAACAATATTTTAATTGTTTGTGTAGCACACTTTCAGGGTGTCACCACCCTTTAACAGACAGACGCACGCTTGTCACTGCTGCTTTGAGGATGCAGGTGGAATCTAGACGGGATTTGGAACCGTGGACACACTACCTCCATCAATTGTCTAAATCCCACTGCACTAATGGCGGATTCCGGAGGCACGTCTAACACCAACATAGCAGTCAAGGCCTCAGTTATACGTTTTGCTTCAGGATGACTGCTGTCGTACTTCATCCTCATCGCTAGGGACTGTTGGAGGGTCAATTGTTTAGTAAAAGTAGTGATGTTCCTACTTCCTCTCTGGGATGATGAACAACTCCCAGCAGCAGCAATAGCACTAGGAGGAAGTGGTTCTTGATCTTTCCCTATTTTATTTTTATCGGAGAAAGTTTGGTCCTCCATTTATGTTATATTGATATATACGTGCGGCTAAAGCGCACACAATTCACAAAGAGAAAAAAAAAGAACAATATTTTTATTGTTTGTGTAGCACACTTTGAGGGTGTCACCACCCTTTAACAGACAGACGCATGCTTGTCGCTGCTGCTTTGAGGACAGTATCATATGCAGTGACATTAGACTTGTCAGAAATTGTTGGCACGTCCTTCAGTCCGGACCAGATGTCCAAACCAGCCCATGACTTATGACACAGGCGCAAGCTTGGCGCTGCTACTATGTTGATGCACGTGCGGCTACATCGCACACAAGTTACAAACACATTAAAAAAATAGTTTTTTATTTATTGGAGCACTTTGATTGTTAAAACATCCCTTTAACAGACAGACGCACGCTTGTCACTGCTGCTTTGAGGATGCAAGTGCGGCTACAGCCCACACAATTCACAAAGACAGAAAAAAAAGAACAATATTTTTATTGTTTGTGTAGCACACTTTGAGGGTGTCACCACCCTTTAACAGACAGACGCACGCTTGTCGCTGCTGCTTTGAGGATGCAAGTGCGGCTACAGCCCACAAAATTCACAAAGACAGAAAAAAAAGAACAATATTTTAATTGTTTGTGTAGCACACTTTGAGGGTGTCACCACCCTTTAACAGACAGACGCACGCTTGTCGCTGCTGCTTTAAGGATGCAGGTGCGGCTACAGCCCACACATTTCACAAAGACAGAAAAAAAAGAACAATATTTTAATTGTTTGTGTAGCACACTTTGAAGGTGTCACCACCCTTTAACAGACAGACGCACTCTTGTCGCTGCTGCTTTGAGGATGCAGGTGGAATCTAGACGGGATTTGGAACTTGGGGACACACTACCTCCATCAATTGTCTAAATCCCACTGCACTAATGGCGGATACCGGACGCACGTCTAACACCAACATAGCAGTCAAGGCCTCAGTTATACGTTTTGCTTCAGGATGACTGCTGTCGTACTTCATCCTCATCGTTAGGTACTGTTGGAGGGTCAATTGTTTAGTAAAAGTAGTGATGTTCCTACTTCCTCTCTGGGATGATGAACAACTCCCAGCAGCAGCAATAGCACTAGGAGGAAGTGGTTCTTGATCTTTCCCTATTTTATTTTTATCCGAGAAAGTTTGGTCCTCCATTTATGTTATATTGATATATACGTGCGGCTAAAGCGCACACAATTCACAAAGACAGAAAAAAAAAGAACAATATTTTTATTGTTTGTGTAGCACACTTTGAGGGTGTCACCACCCTTTAACAGACAGACGCACGCTTGTCGCTGCTGCTTTGAGGACAGTATCATATGCAGTGACATTAGACTTGTCAGAAATTGTTGGCACGTCCTTCAGTCCGGACCAGATGTCCAAACCAGCCCTTGACTTATGACACAGGTGCAAGCTTGGCGCTGCTACTATGTTGATGCACGTGCGGCTGCATCGCACACAAGTCACAAACACATTAAAAAAACAGTTTTTTAATTTTTGGAGCACTTTGAGGGTTACAACATCCCTTTAACAGATAGACGCACGCTTGTCGCTGCTGCTTTGAGGATGCAAGTGCGGCTACAGCCCACACAATTCACAAAGACAGAAAAAAAAGAACAATATTTGTATTGTTTGTGTAGCACACTTTGAGGGTGTCACCACCCTTTAACAGACAGACGCACGCTTTTCACTGCTGCTTTGAGGATGCAGGTGCGGCTACAGCCCACACATTTCACAAAGAGAGAAAAAAAAGAACAATATTTTAATTGTTTGTGTAGCACACTTTGAGGGTGTCACCACCCTTTAACAGACAGACGCACGCTTGTCGCTACTGCTTTAAGGATGCAGGTGCGGCTACAGCCCACACATTTCACAAAGACCGAAAAAAGAGAACAATATTTTTATTGTTTGTGTAGCACACTTTGAGGGTGTCACCACCCTTTAACAGACAGACGCATGCTTGTTGCTGCTGCTTTAAGGATGCAGGTGCGGCTACAGCCCACACATTTCACAAAGACAGAAAAAAAAGAACAATATTTTAATTGTTTGTGTAGCACACTTTCAGGGTGTCACCACCCTTTAACAGACAGACGCACGCTTGTCACTGCTGCTTTGAGGATGCAGGTGGAATCTAGACGGGATTTGGAACCGTGGACACACTACCTCCATCAATTGTCTAAATCCCACTGCACTAATGGCGGATTCCGGAGGCACGTCTAACACCAACATAGCAGTCAAGGCCTCAGTTATACGTTTTGCTTCAGGATGACTGCTGTCGTACTTCATCCTCATCGCTAGGGACTGTTGGAGGGTCAATTGTTTAGTAAAAGTAGTGATGTTCCTACTTCCTCTCTGGGATGATGAACAACTCCCAGCAGCAGCAATAGCACTAGGAGGAAGTGGTTCTTGATCTTTCCCTATTTTATTTTTATCGGAGAAAGTTTGGTCCTCCATTTATGTTATATTGATATATACGTGCGGCTAAAGCGCACACAATTCACAAAGACAGAAAAAAAAAGAACAATATTTTTATTGTTTGTGTAGCACACTTTGAGGGTGTCACCACCCTTTAACAGACAGATGCACGCTTGTCGCTGCTGCTTTGAGGACAGTATCTTATGCAGTGACAGTAGACTTGTCAGAAATTGTTGGCACGTCCTTCAGTCCAGACCAGATGTCCAAACCAGCCCTTGACTTATGACACAGGTGCAAGCTTGGCGCTGCTACTATGTTGATGCACGTGCGGCTACATCGCACACATGTCACAAACACATTAAAAAAATACTTTTTTATTTTTTGGAGCACTTTGAGGGTTACAACATCCCTTTAACAGACAGACGCACGCTTGTCGCTGCTGCTTTAAGGATGCAGGTGCGGCTACAGCCCACACATTTCACAAAGACAGAAAAAAAAGAACAATATTTTTATTGTTTGTGTAGCACACTTTGAGGGTGTCACCACCCTTTAACAGACAGATGCATGCTTGTCGCTGCTGCTTTGAGGATGGAAGTGCGGCTACAGCCCACACAATTCACAAAGACAGAAAAAAAAGGAACAATATTTTTATTGTTTGTGTAGCACACATTGAGGGTGTCACCACCCTTTAACAGACAGACGCACGCTTGTCGCTGCTGCTTTAAGGATGCAGGTGCGGCTACAGCCCACACATTTCACAAAGACAGAAAAAAAAGAACAATATTTTAATTGTTTGTGTAGCACACTTTGAAGGAGTCACCACCCTTTAACAGACAGACGCACGCTTGTCGCTGCTGCTTTGAGGATGCAGGTGGAATCTAGACGGGATTTGGAACTGGGGACACACTACCTCCATCAATTGTCTAAATCCCACTGCACTAATGGCGGATACCGGACGCACGTCTAACACCAACATAGCAGTCAAGGCCTCAGTTATACGTTTTGCTTCAGGATGACTGCTGTCGTACTTCATCCTCATCGCTAGGGACTGTTGGAGGGTCAATTGTTTAGTAAAAGTAGTGATGTTCCTACTTCCTCTCTGGGATGATGAACAACTCCCAGCAGCAGCAATAGCACTAGGAGGAAGTGGTTCTTGATCTTTCCCTATTATATTTTTATCGGAGAATGTTTGGTCCTCCATTTATGTTATATTGATATATACGTGCGGCTAAAGCGCACACAATTCACAAAGACAGAAAAAAAAAAGAACAATATTTTTATTGTTTGTGTAGCACACTTTGAGGGTGTCACCACCCTTTAACAGACAGACGCACGCTTGTCGCTGCTGCTTTGAGGACAGTATCTTATGCAGTGACAGTAGACTTGTCAGAAATTGTTGGCACGTCCTTCAGTCCGGACCAGATGTCCAAACCAGCCCTTGACTTATGACACAGGTGCAAGCTTGGCGCTGCTACTATGTTGATGCACGTGCGGCTACATCGCACACAAGTCACAAACACATTAAAAAAATAGTTTTTTATTTTTTGGAGCACTTTGAGGGTTCCAACATCCCTTTAAAAGACAGACGCACGCTTGTGGCTGCTGCTTTGAGGATGCAAGTGCGGCTACAGCCCACACAATTCACAAAGACAGAAAAAAAAAGAACAATATTTTTATTGTTTGTGTAGCACACTTTGAGGGTGTCACCACCCTTTAACAGACAGACGCACGCTTGTCGCTGCTGCTTTAAGGATGCAGGTGCGGCTACAGCCCACACATTTCACAAAGACAGAAAAAAAAGAACAATATTTTTATTGTTTGTGTAGCACACTTTGAGGGTGTCACCACCCTTTAACAGACAGACGCATGCTTGTCGCTGCTGCTTTGAGGATGGAAGTGCGGCTACAGCCCACACAATTCACAAAGACAGAAAAAAAAGGAACAATATTTTTATTGTTTGTGTAGCACACATTGAGGGTGTCACCACCCTTTAACAGACAGACGCACGCTTGTCGCTGCTGCTTTAAGGATGCAGGTGCGGCTACAGCCCACACATTTCACAAAGACAGAAAAAAAAGAACAATATTTTAATTGTTTGTGTAGCACACTTTGAAGGTGTCACCACCCTTTAACAGACAGACGCACGCTTGTCGCTGCTGCTTTGAGGATGCAGGTGGAATCTAGACTGGATTTGGAACCGTGGACACACTACCTCCATCAATTGTATAAATCCCACTGCACTAATGGCGGATACCGGACGCACGTCTAACACCAACATCGCAGTCAAGTCCTCAGTTATATGTTTTGCTTCAGGATGACTGCTGTCGTACTTCATCCTCATCGCTAGGGACTGTTGGAGGGTCAATTGTTTAGTAAAAGTAGTGATGTTCCTACTTCCTCTCTGGGATGATGAACAACTCCCAGCAGCAGCAATAGCACTAGGAGGAAGTGGTTCTTGATCTTTCCCTATTTTATTTTTATCGGAGAAAGTTTGGTCCTCCATTTATGTTATATTGATATAAACGTGCGGCTAAAGCGCACACAATTCACAAAGACAGAAAAAAAAGAACAATATTTTTATTGTTTGTGTAGCACACTTTGAGGGTGTCACCACCCTTTAACAGACAGACGCACGCTTGTCGCTGCTGCTTTGAGGACAGTATCATATGCAGTGACAGTAGACTTGTCAGAAATTGTTGGCACGTCCTTCAGTCCGGACCAGATGTCCAAACCAGCCCTTGACTTATGACACAGGTGCAAGCTTGGCGCTGCTACTATGTTGATGCACGTGCGGCTACATCGCACACAAGTCACAAACACATTAAAAAAACAGTTTTTTAATTTTTGGAGCACTTTGAGGGTTACAACATCCCTTTAACAGACAGACGCACGCTTGTCGCTGCTGCTTTGAGGATGCAAGTGCGGCTACAGCCCACACAATTCACAAAGACAGAAAAAAAAGGAACAATATTTATATTGTTTGTGTAGCACACTTTGAGGGTGTCAACACCCTTTATCAGACAGATGCACGCTTGTCGCTGCTGCTTTGAGGATGCAAGTGCGGCTACAGCCCACACAATTCACAAAGACAGAAAAAAAAGAACAATATTTTTATTGTTTGTGTAGCACACTTTGAGGGTGTCACCACCCTTTAACAGACAGACGCACGCTTGTCGCTGCTGCTTTAAGGATGCAGGTGCGGCTACAGCCCACACATTTCACAAAGACAGAAAAAAAAGAACAATATTTTAATTGTTTGTGTAGCACACTTTGAAGGTGTCACCACCCTTTAACAGACAGACGCACGCTTGTCACTGCTGCTTTAAGGATGCAGGTGCGGCTACAGCCCACACATTTCACAAAGACAGAAAAAAAAGAACAATATTTTAATTGTTTGTGTAGCACACTTTGAGGGTGTCACCACCCTTTAACAGACAGACGCACGCTTGTCGCTACTGCTTTAAGGATGCAGGTGCGGCTACAGCCCACACATTTCACAAAGACCGAAAAAAAAGAACAATATTTTTATTGTTTGTGTAGCACACTTTGAGGGTGTCACCACCCTTTAACAGACAGACGCACGCTTGTTGCTGCTGCTTTAAGGATGCAGGTGCGGCTACAGCCCACACAATTTCACAAAGACAGAAAAAATAGAACAATATTTTAATTGTTTGTGTAGCACACTTTGAGGGTGTCACCACCCTTTAACAGACAGACGCATGCTTGTCACTGCTGCTTTGAGGATGCAGGTGGAATCTAGACGGGATTTGGAACCGTGGACACACTACCTCCATCAATTGTCTAAATCCCACTGCACTAATGGCGGATTCCGGAGGCACGTCTAACACCAACATAGCAGTCAAGGCCTCAGTTATACGTTTTGCTTCAGGATGACTGCTGTCGTACTTCATCCTCATCGCTAGGGACTGTTGGAGGGTCAATTGTTTAGTAAAAGTAGTGATGTTCCTACTTCCTCTCTGGGATGATGAACAACTCCCAGCAGCAGCAATAGCACTAGGAGGAAGTGGTTCTTGATCTTTCCCTATTTTATTTTTATCGGAGAAAGTTTGGTCCTCCATTTATGTTATATTGATATATACGTGCGGCTAAAGCGCACACAATTCACAAAGACAGAAAAAAAAGAACAATATTTTTATTGTTTGTGTAGCACACTTTGAGGGTGTCACCACCCTTTAACAGACAGACGCACGCTTGTCGCTGCTGCTTTGAGGACAGTATCTTATGCAGTGACAGTAGACTTGTCAGAAATTGTTGGCACGTCCTTCAGTCCGGACCAGATGTCCAAACCAGCCCTTGACTTATGACACAGGTGCAAGCTTGGCGCTGCTACTATGTTGATGCACGTGCGGCTACATCGCACACAAGTCACAAACACATTAAAAAAATAGTTTTTTATTTTTTGGAGCACTTTGAGGGTTACAACATCCCTTTAACAGACAGACGCACGCTTGTCGCTACTGCTTTGAGGATGCAAGTGCGGCTACAGCCCACACAATTCACAAAGACAGAAAAAAAAAGAACAATATTTTTATTGTTTGTGTAGCACACTTTGAGGGTGTCACCACCCTTTAACAGACAGACGCACGCTTGTCGCTGCTGCTTTAAGGATGCAGGTGCGGCTACAGCCCACACATTTCACAAAGACAGAAAAAAAAGAACAATATTTTTATTGTTTTTGTAGCACACTTTGAGGGTGTCACCACCCTTTAACAGACAGACGCATGCTTGTCGCTGCTGCTTTGAGGATGGAAGTGCGGCTACAGCCCACACAATTCACAAAGACAGAAAAAAAAGGAACAATATTTTTATTGTTTGTGTAGCACACATTGAGGGTGTCACCACCCTTTAACAGACAGACGCACGCTTGTCGCTGCTGCTTTAAGGATGCAGGTGCGGCTACAGCCCACACATTTCACAAAGACAGAAAAAAAAGAACAATATTTTAATTGTTTGTGTAGCACACTTTGAAGGTGTCACCACCCTTTAACAGACAGATGCACGCTTGTCGCTGCTGCTTTGAGGATGCAGGTGGAATCTAGACGGGATTTGGAACTGGGGACACACTACCTCCATCAATTGTCTAAATCCCACTGCACTAATGGCGGATACCGGACGCACGTCTAACACCAACATAGCAGTCAAGGCCTCAGTTATACGTTTTGTTTCAGGATGACTGCTGTCGTACTTCATCCTCATCGCTAGGGACTGTTGGAGGGTCAATTGTTTAGTAAAAGTAGTGATGTTCCTACTTCCTCTCTGGGATGATGAACAACTCCCAGCAGCAGCAATAGCACTAGGAGGAAGTGGTTCTTGATCTTTCCCTATTTTATTTTTATCGGAGAATGTTTGGTCCTCCATTTATGTTATATTGATATATACGTGCGGCTAAAGCGCAACAATTCACAAAGACAGAAAAAAAAAGAACAATATTTTTATTGTTTGTGTAGCACACTTTGAGGGTGTCACCACCCTTTAACAGACAGACGCATGCTTGTCGCTGCTGCTTTGAGGACAGTATCATATGCAGTGACAGTAGACTTGTCAGAAATTGTTGGCACATCCTTCAGTCCGGACCAGATGTCCAAACTAGCCCTTGACTTATGACACAGGCGCAAGCTTGGCGCTGCTACTAAGTTGATGCACGTGCGGCTACATCGCACACAAGTCACAAACACATTAAAAAAATAGTTTTTTATTTTTTGGAGCACTTTGAGGGTTACACCACCCTTTAACAGACAGACGCACGCTTGTCACTGCTGCTTTGAGGATGCAAGTGCGGCTACAGCCCACACAATTCACAAAGACAGAAAAAAAAGAACAATATTTTTATTGTTTGTGTAGCACACTTTGAGGGTGTCACCACCCTTTAACAGACAGACGCATGCTTGCCTCTGCTGCTTTGAGGATGCAAGTGCGGCTACAGCCCACTCAATTCACAAAGACAGAAAAAAAAGAACAATATTTTTATTGTTTGTGTAGCACACTTTGAGTGTGTCACCACCCTTTAACAGACAGACGCACGCTTGTCGCTACTGCTTGAAGGATGCAGGTGCGGCTACAGCCCACACAATTCACAAAGACAGAAAAAAAAAGAACAATATTTTTATTGTTTGTGTAGCACACTTTGAGGGTGTCACCACCCTTTAACAGACAGACACACGCTTGTCGCTGCTGCTTTGAGGACAGTATCTTATGCAGTGACAGTAGACTTGTCAGAAATTGTTGGCACGTCCTTCAGTCCGGACCAGATGTCCAAACCAGCCCTTGACTTATGACACAGGTGCAAGCTTGGCGCTGCTACTATGTTGATGCACGTGCGTCTACATCGCACACAAGTCACAAACACATTAAAAAAATAGTTTTTTATTTTTTGGAGCACTTTGAGGGTTACAACATCCCTTTAACAGACAGACGCACGCTTGTCGCTGCTGCTTTGAGGATGCAAGTGAGGCTACAGCCCACACAATTCACAAAGACAGAAAAAAAAAGAACAAAATTTTTATTGTTTGTGTAGCACACTTTGAGGGTGTCACCACCCTTTAACAGACAGACGCACGCTTGTCGCTGCTGCTTTGAGGATGGAAGTGCGGCTACAACCCACACATTTCACAAAGACAGAAAAAAAAGAACAATATTTTAATTGTTTGTGTAGCACACTTTGAGGGTGTCACCACCCTTGAACAGACAGACGCACGCTTGTTGCTGCTGCTATGAGGATGCAGGTGGAATCTAGACGGGATTTGGAACCGTGGACACACTACCTCCATCAATTGTCTAAATCCCACTGCACTAATGGCGGATACCGGACGCATGTCTAACACCAACATCGCAGTCAAGTCCTCAGTTATATGTTTTGCTTCAGGATGACTGCTGTCGTACTTCATCCTCATCGCTAGGGACTGTTGGAGGGTCAATTGTTTAGTAAAAGTAGTCATGTTCCTACTTCCTCTCTGGGATGATGAACAACTCCCAGCAGCAGCAATAGCACTAGGATGAAGTGGTTCTTGATCTTTCCCTATTTTATTTTTATCGGAGAAAGTTTGGTCCTCCATTTATGTTATATTGATATATACGTGCGGCTAAAGCGCACACAATTCACAAAGACAGAAAAAAAAAGAACAATATTTTTATTGTTTGTGTAGCACACTTTGAGGGTGTCACCACCCTTTAACAGACAGACGCACGTTTGTCGCTGCTGCTTTGAGGACAGTATCATATGCAGTGACATTAGACTTGTCAGAAATTGTTGGCACGTCCTGCAGTCCGGACCAGATGTCCAAACCAGCCCTTGACTTATGACACAGGTGCAAGCTTGGCGCTGCTACTATGTTGATGCACGTGCGGCTACATCGCACACAAGTCACAAACACATTAAAAAAACAGTTTTTTAATTTTTGGAGCACTTTGAGGGTTACAACATCCCTTTAACAGACAGACGCACGCTTGTCGCTGCTGCTTTGAGGTTGCAAGTGCGGCTACAGCCCACACAATTCACAAAGACAGAAAAAAAAAGAACAATATTTGTATTGTTTGTGTAGCACACTTTGAGGGTGTCACCACCCTTTAACAGACAGATGCACGCTTGTCACTGCTGCTTTAAGGATGCAGGTGCGGCTACAGCCCACAAATTTCACAAAGACAGAAAAAAAAGAACAATATTTTAATTGTTTGTGTAGCACACTTTGAGGGTGTCACCACTCTTTAACAGACAGATGCACGCTTGTCGCTACTGCTTTAAGGATGCAGGTGCGGCTACAGCCCACACATTTCACAAAGACCGAAAAAAAAGAACAATATTTTTATTGTTTGTGTAGCACACTTTGAGGGTGTCACCACCCATTAACAGACAGACGCACGCTTGTTGCTGCTGCTTTAAGGATGCAGGTGCGGCTACAGCCCACACATTTCACAAAGACAGAAAAAAAAGAACAATATTTTAATTGTTTGTGTAGCACACTTTGAGGGTGTCACCACCCGTTAACAGACAGATGCACGCTTGTCGCTGCTGCTTTGAGGATGCAGGTGGAATCTAGACGTGATTTCCAACCGTGGACACACTACCTCCATCAATTGTCTAAATCCCACTGCACTAATGGCGGATTCCGGATGCACGTCTAACACCAACATAGCAGTCAAGGCCTCAGTTATACGTTTTGCTTCAGGATGACTGCTGTCGTACTTCATCCTCATCGCTAGGGACTGTTGGAGGGTCAATTGTTTAGTAAAAGTAGTGATGTTCCTACTTCCTCTCTGGGATGATGAACAACTCCCAGCAGCAGCAATAGCACTAGGAGGAAGTGGTTCTTGATCTTTCCCTATTTTATTTTTATCGGAGAAAGTTTGGTCCTCCATTTATGTTATATTGATATATACGTGCGGCTAAAGCGCACACAATTCACAAAGACAGAAAAAAAAAAAGAACAATATTTTTATTGTTTGTGTAGCACACTTTGAGGGTGTCACCACCCTTTAACAGACAGACGCACGCTTGTCGCTGCTGCTTTGAGGACAGTATCTTATGCAGTGACAGTAGACTTGTCAGAAATTGTTGGCACGTCCTTCAGTCCGGACCAGATGTCCAAACCAGCCCTTGACTTATGACACAGGTGCAAGCTTGGCGCTGCTACTATGTTGATGCACGTGCGGCTACATCGCACACAAGTCACAAACACATTAAAAAAATAGTTTTTTATTTTTTGGAGCACTTTGAGGGTTACAACATCCCTTTAACAGACAGACGCACGCTTGTCGCTGCTGCTTTGAGGATGCAAGTGCGGCTACAGCCCACACAATTCACAAAGACAGAAAAAAAAAGAACAATATTTTTATTGTTTGTGTAGCACACTTTGAGGGTGTCACCACCCTTTAACAGACAGACGCACGCTTGTCGCTGCTGCTTTAAGGATGCAGGTGCGGCTACAGCCCACACATTTCACAAAGACAGAAAAAAAAGAACAATATTTTTATTGTTTGTGTAGCACACTTTGAGGGTGTCACCACCCTTAAACAGACAGACGCATGCTTGTCGCTGCTGCTTTGAGGATGGAAGTGCGGCTACAGCCCACACAATTCACAAAGACAGAAAAAAAAGGAACAATATTTTTATTGTTTGTGTAGCACACATTGAGGGTGTCACCACCCTTTAACAGACAG
Organism: Taudactylus pleione; assembly: GCA_031769625.1. Taxonomy (NCBI): domain Eukaryota; kingdom Metazoa; phylum Chordata; class Amphibia; order Anura; family Myobatrachidae; genus Taudactylus; species Taudactylus pleione. The sequence goes on from JAUIMM010000300.1 coordinate 1,077,139, forward strand.
ACGCACGCTTGTCGCTGCTGCTTTAAGGATGCAGGTGCGGCTACAGCCCACACATTTCACAAAGACAGAAAAAAAAGAACAATATTTTAATTGTTTGTGTAGCACACTTTGAAGGTGTCACCACCCTTTAACAGACAGACGCACGCTTGTCGCTGCTGCTTTGAGGATGCAGGTGGAATCTAGCCTGGATTTGGAACCGTGGACACACTACCTCCATCAATTGTATAAATCCCACTGCACTAATGGCGGATACCGGACGCACGTCTAACACCAACATCGCAGTCAAGTCCTCAGTTATATGTTTTGCTTCAGGATGACTGCTGTCGTACTTCATCCTCATCGCTAGGGACTGTTGGAGGGTCAATTGTTTAGTAAAAGTAGTGATGTTCCTACTTCCTCTCTGGGATGGTGAACAACTCCCAGCAGCAGCAATAGCACTAGGAGGAAGTGGTTCTTGATCTTTCCCTATTTTATTTTTATCGGAGAAAGTTTGGTCCTCCATTTATGTTATATTGATATAAACGTGCAGCTAAAGCGCACACAATTCACAAAGACAGAAAAAAAAGAACAATATTTTTATTGTTTGTGTAGCACACTTTGAGGGTGTCACCACCCTTTAACAGACAGACGCACGCTTGTCGCTGCTGCTTTGAGGACAGTATCATATGCAGTGACAGTAGACTTGTCAGAAATTGTTGGCACGTCCTTCAGTCCGGACCAGATGTCCAAACCAGCCCTTGACTTATGACACAGGTGCAAGCTTGGCGCTGCTACTATGTTGATGCACGTGCGGCTACATCGCACACAAGTCACAAACACATTAAAAAAACAGTTTTTTAATTTTTGGAGCACTTTGAGGGTTACAACATCCCTTTAACAGACAGACGCACGCTTGTTGCTGCTGCTTTGAGGATGCAAGTGCGGCTACAGCCCACACAATTCACAAAGACAGAAAAAAAAAGAACAATATTTTTATTGTTTGTGTAGCACACTTTGAGGGTGTCACCACCCTTTAACAGACAGACGCACGCTTGTCGCTGCTGCTTTAAGGATGCAGGTGCGGCTACAGCCCACACATTTCACAAAGACAGAAAAAAAAGAACAATATTTTTATTGTTTTTGTAGCACACTTTGAGGGTGTCACCACCCTTTAACAGACAGACGCATGCTTGTCGCTGCTGCTTTGAGGATGGAAGTGCGGCTACAGCCCACACAATTCACAAAGACAGAAAAAAAAGGAACAATATTTTTATTGTTTGTGTAGCACACATTGAGGGTGTCACCACCCTTTAACAGACAGACGCACGCTTGTCGCTGCTGCTTTAAGGATGCAGGTGCGGCTACAGCCCACACATTTCACAAAGACAGAAAAAAAAGAACAATATTTTAATTGTTTGTGTAGCACACTTTGAAGGTGTCACCACCCTTTAACAGACAGACGCACGCTTGTCGCTGCTGCTTTGAGGATGCAGGTGGAATCTAGACGGGATTTGGAACTGGGGACACACTACCTCCATCAATTGTCTAAATCCCACTGCACTAATGGCGGATACCGGACGCACGTCTAACACCAACATAGCAGTCAAGGCCTCAGTTATACGTTTTGTTTCAGGATGACTGCTGTCGTACTTCATCCTCATCGCTAGGGACTGTTGGAGGGTCAATTGTTTAGTAAAAGTAGTGATGTTCCTACTTCCTCTCTGGGATGATGAACAACTCCCAGCAGCAGCAATAGCACTAGGAGGAAGTGGTTCTTGATCTTTCCCTATTTTATTTTTATCGGAGAATGTTTGGTCCTCCATTTATGTTATATTGATATATACGTGCGGCTAAAGCGCAACAATTCACAAAGACAGAAAAAAAAAGAACAATATTTTTATTGTTTGTGTAGCACACTTTGAGGGTGTCACCACCCTTTAACAGACAGACGCACGCTTGTCGCTGCTGCTTTGAGGACAGTATCATATGCAGTGACAGTAGACTTGTCAGAAATTGTTGGCACATCCTTCAGTCCGGACCAGATGTCCAAACTAGCCCTTGACTTATGACACAGGCGCAAGCTTGGCGCTGCTACTATGTTGATGCACGTGCGGCTACATCGCACACAAGTCACAAACACATTAAAAAAATAGTTTTTTATTTTTTGGAGCACTTTGAGGGTTACACCACCCTTTAACAGACAGACGCACGCTTGTCACTGCTGCTTTGAGGATGCAAGTGCGGCTACAGCCCACACAATTCACAAAGACAGAAAAAAAAGAACAATATTTTTATTGTTTGTGTAGCACACTTTGAGGGTGTCACCACCCTTTAACAGACAGACGCATGCTTGCCTCTGCTGCTTTGAGGATGCAAGTGCGGCTACAGCCCACTCAATTCACAAAGACAGAAAAAAAAGAACAATATTTTTATTGTTTGTGTAGCACACTTTGAGTGTGTCACCACCCTTTAACAGACAGACGCACGCTTGTCGCTACTGCTTGAAGGATGCAGGTGCGGCTACAGCCCACACAATTCACAAAGACAGAAAAAAAAAGAACAATATTTTTATTGTTTGTGTAGCACACTTTGAGGGTGTCACCACCCTTTAACAGACAGACACACGCTTGTCGCTGCTGCTTTGAGGACAGTATCTTATGCAGTGACAGTAGACTTGTCAGAAATTGTTGGCACGTCCTTCAGTCCGGACCAGATGTCCAAACCAGCCCTTGACTTATGACACAGGTGCAAGCTTGGCGCTGCTACTATGTTGATGCACGTGCGTCTACATCGCACACAAGTCACAAACACATAAAAAAAATAGTTTTTTATTTTTTGGAGCACTTTGAGGGTTACAACATCCCTTTAACAGACAGACGCACGCTTGTCGCTGCTGCTTTGAGGATGCAAGTGAGGCTACAGCCCACACAATTCACAAAGACAGAAAAAAAAAGAACAAAATTTTTATTGTTTGTGTAGCACACTTTGAGGGTGTCACCACCCTTTAACAGACAGACGCACGCTTGTCGCTGCTGCTTTGAGGATGGAAGTGCGGCTACAACCCACACATTTCACAAAGACAGAAAAAAAAGAACAATATTTTAATTGTTTGTGTAGCACACTTTGAGGGTGTCACCACCCTTGAACAGACAGACGCACGCTTGTTGCTGCTGCTATGAGGATGCAGGTGGAATCTAGACGGGATTTGGAACCGTGGACACACTACCTCCATCAATTGTCTAAATCCCACTGCACTAATGGCGGATACCGGACGCACGTCTAACACCAACATCGCAGTCAAGTCCTCAGTTATATGTTTTGCTTCAGGATGAAAGCTGTCGTACTTCATCCTCATCGCTAGGGACTGTTGGAGGGTCAATTGTTTAGTAAAAGTAGTGATGTTCCTACTTCCTCTCTGGGATGATGAACAACTCCCAGCAGCAGCAATAGCACTAGGAGGAAGTGGTTCTTGATCTTTCCCTATTTTATTTTTATCGGAGAAAGTTTGGTCCTCCATTTATGTTATATTGATATATACGTGCGGCTAAAGCGCACACAATTCACAAAGACAGAAAAAAAAAGAACAATATTTTTATTGTTTGTGTAGCACACTTTGAGGGTGTCACCACCCTTTAACAGACAGACGCACGTTTGTCACTGCTGCTTTGAGGACAGTATCATATGCAGTGACATTAGACTTGTCAGAAATTGTTGGCACGTCCTGCAGTCTGGACCAGATGTCCAAACCAGCCCTTGACTTATGACACAGGTGCAAGCTTGGCGCTGCTACTATGTTGATGCACGTGCGGCTACATCGCACACAAGTCACAAACACATTATAAAAACAGTTTTTTAATTTTTGGAGCACTTTGAGGGTTACAACATCCCTTTAACAGACAGACGCATGCTTGTCGCTGCTGCTTTGAGGTTGCAAGTGCGGCTACAGCCCACACAATTCACAAAGACAGAAAAAAAAAGAACAATATTTGTATTGTTTGTGTAGCACACTTTGAGGGTGTCACCACCCTTTAACAGACAGATGCACGCTTGTCACTGCTGCTTTAAGGATGCAGGTGCGGCTACAGCCCACAAATTTCACAAAGACAGAAAAAAAAGAACAATATTTTAATTGTTTGTGTAGCACACTTTGAGGGTGTCACCACCCTTTAACAGACAGACGCACGCTTGTCGCTACTGCTTTAAGGATGCAGGTGCGCCTACAGCCCACACATTTCACAAAGACCGAAAAAAAAGAACAATATTTTTATTGTTTGTGTAGCACACTTTGAGGGTGTCACCACCCATTAACAGACAGACGCACGCTTGTTGCTGCTGCTTTAAGGATGCAGGTGTGGCTACAGCCCACACATTTCACAAAGACAGAAAAAAAGAACAATATTTTAATTGTTTGTGTAGCACACTTTGAGGGTGTCACCACCCGTTAACAGACAGAGGCACGCTTGTCGCTGCTGCTTTGAGGATGCAGGTGGAATCTAGACGTGATTTCCAACCGTGGACACACTACCTCCATCAATTGTCTAAATCCCACTGCACTAATGGCGGATTCCGGACGCACGTCTAATACCAACATAGCAGTCAAGGCCTCAGTTATACGTTTTGCTTCAGGATGACTGCTGTCGTACTTCATCCTCATCGCTAGGGACTGTTGGAGGGTCAATTATTTAGTAAAAGTAGTGATGTTCCTACTTCCTGTCTGGGATGATGAACAACTCCCAGCAGCAGCAATAGCACTAGGAGGAAGTGGTTCTTGATCTTTCCCTATTTTATTTTTATCGGAGAAAGTTTGGTCCTCCATTTATGTTATATTGATATATACGTGCGGCTAAAGCGCACACAATTCACAAAGACAGAAAAAAAAAGAACAATATTTTTATTGTTTGTGTAGCACACTTTGAGGGTGTCACCACCCTTTAACAGACAGACGCACGCTTGTCGCTGCTGCTTTGAGGACAGTATCATATGCAGTGACATTAGACTTGTCAGAAATTGTTGGCACGTCCTTCAGTCCGGACCAGATGTCCAAACCAGCCCTTGACTTATGACACAGGCGCAAGCTTGGCGCTGCTACTATGTTGATGCACGTGCGGCTACATCGCACACAAGTTACAAACACATTAAAAAAATAGTTTTTTATTTATTGGAGCACTTTGATTGTTAAAACATCCCTTTAACAGACAGACGCACGCTTGTCACTGCTGCTTTGAGGATGCAAGTGCGGCTACAGCCCACACAATTCACAAAGACAGAAAAAAAAGAACAATATTTTTATTGTTTGTGTAGCACACTTTGAGGGTGTCAACACCCTTTAACAGACAGACGCACGCTTGTCGCTGCTGCTTTGAGGATGCAAGTGCGGCTACAGCCCACACAATTCACAAAGACAGAAAAAAAAGAATAATATTTTTATTGTTTGTGTAGCACACTTTGAGGGTGTCACCACCCTTTAACAGACAGACGCACGCTTGTCGCTGCTGCTTTAAGGATGCAGGTGCGGCTACAGCCCACACATTTCACAAAGACAGAAAAAAAAGAACAATATTTTAATTGTTTGTGTAGCACACTTTGAAGGTGTCACCACCCTTTAACAGACAGACGCACGCTTGACGCTGCTGCTTTGATGATGCAGGTGCGGCTACAGCCCACACATTTCACAAAGACCGAAAAAAAAGAACAATATTTTTATTGTTTGTGTAGCACACTTTGAGGGTGTCACCACCCTTTAACAGACAGACGCACGCTTGTTGCTGCTGCTTTAAGGATGCAGGTGCGGCTACAGCCCACACATTTCACAAAGACAGAAAAAAAAGAACAATATTTTAATTGTTTGTGTAGCACACTTTGAGGGTGTCACCACCCTTTAACAGACAGACGCACGCTTGTCACTGCTGCTTTGAGGATGCAGGTGGAATCTAGACGGGATTTGGAACCGTGGACACACTACCTCCATCAATTGTCTAAATCCCACTGCACTAATGGCGGATTCCGGAGGCACGTCTAACACCAACATAGCAGTCAAGGCCTTAGTTATACGTTTTGCTTCAGGATGACTGCTGTCGTACTTCATCCTCATCGCTAGGGACTGTTGGAGGGTCAATTGTTTAGTAAAAGTAGTGATGTTCCTACTTCCTCTCTGGGATGATGAACAACTCCCAGCAGCAGCAATAGCACTAGGAGGAAGTGGTTCTTGATCTTTCCCTATTTTATTTTTATCGGAGAAAGTTTGGTCCTCCATTTATGTTATATTGATATATACGTGCGGCTAAAGCGCACACAATTCACAAAGACAGTAAAAAAAAGAACAATATTTTTATTGTTTGTGTAGCACACTTTGAGGGTGTCACCACCCTTTAACAGACAGACGCACGCTTGTCGCTGCTGCTTTGAGGACAGTATCTTATGCAGTGACAGTAGACTTGTCAGAAATTGTTGGCACGTCCTTCAGTCCGGACCAGATGTCCAAACCAGCCCTTGACTTATGACACAGGTGTAAGCTTGGCGCTGCTACTATGTTGATGCACGTGCGGCTACATCGCACACAAGTCACAAACACATTAAAAAAATAGTTTTTTATTTTTTGGAGCAGTTTGAGGGTTACAACATCCCTTTAACAGACAGACGCACACTTGTCGCTGCTGCTTTGAGGATGCAAGTGCGGCTACAGCCCACACAATTCACAAAGACAGAAAAAAAAGAACAATATTTTTATTGTTTGTGTAGCACACTTTGAGGGTGTCACCACCCTTTAACAGACAGATGCACGCTTGTCGCTGCTGCTTTAAGGATGCAGGTGCGGCTACAGCCCACACAATTCACAAAGACAGAAAAAAAAGGAACAATATTTTTATTGTTTGTGTAGCACACATTGAGGGTGTCACCACCCTTTAACAGACAGACGCACGCTTGTCGCTGCTGCTTTAAGGATGCAGGTGCGGCTACAGCCCACACATTTCACAAAGACAGAAAAAAAAGAACAATATTTTAATTGTTTGTGTAGCACACTTTGAAGGTGTCACCACCCTTTAACAGACAGACGCACGCTTGTTGCTGCTGCTTTGAGGATGCAGGTGGAATCTAGACGGGATTTGGAACTGGGGACACACTACCTCCATCAATTGTCTAAATCCCACTGCACTAATGGCGGGTACCGGACGCACGTCTAACACCAACATAGCAGTCAAGGCCTCAGTTATACGTTTTGCTTCAGGATGACTGCTGTCGTACTTCATCCTCATCGCTAGGGACTGTTGGAGGGTCAATTGTTTAGTAAAAGTAGTGATGTTCCTACTTCCTCTCTGGGATGATGAACAACTCCCAGCAGCAGCAATAGCACTAGGAGGAAGTGGTTCTTGATCTTTCCCTATTTTATTTTTATCGGAGAATGTTTGGTCCTCCATTTATGTTATATTGATATATACGTGCGGCTAAAGCGCACACAATTCATAAAGACAGAAAAAAAAAGAACAATATTTTTATTGTTTGTGTAGCACACTTTGAGGGTGTCACCACCCTTTAACAGACAGACGCACGCTTGTCGCTGCTGCTTTGAGGACAGTATCATATGCAGTGACAGTAGACTTGTCAGAAATTGTTGGCACATCCTTCAGTCCGGACCAGATGTCCAAACTAGCCCTTGACTTATGACACAGGCGCAAGCTTGGTGCTGCTACTATGTTGATGCACGTGCGGCTACATCGCACACAAGTCACAAACACATTAAAAAAATAGTTTTTTATTTTTTGGAGCACTTTGAGGGTTACACCACCCTTTAGCAGACAGACGCACGCTTGTCACTGCTGCTTTGAGGATGCAAGTGCGGCTACAGCCCACACAATTCACAAAGACAGAAAAAAAAGAACAATATTTTTATTGTTTGTGTAGCACACTTTGAGGGTGTCACCACCCTTTAACAGACAGACGCACGCTTGTCGCTGCTGCTTTGAGGATGCAAGTGCGGCTACAGCCCACTCAATTCACAAAGACAGAAAAAAAAGAACAATATTTTTATTGTTTGTGTAGCACACTTTGAGGGTGTCACCACCCTTTAACAGACAGACGCACGCTTGTCGCTGCTGCTTTAAGGATGCAGGTGCGGCTACAACCCACACATTTCACAAAGACAGAAAAAAAAGAACAATATTTTAATTGTTTGTGTAGCACACTTTGAGGGTGTCACCACCCTTTAACAGACAGACGCACGCTTGTTGCTGCTGCTTTGAGGATGCAGGTGGAATATAGACTGGATTTGGAACCATGGACACACTACCTCCATCAATTGTATAAATCCCACTGCACTAATGGCGGATACCGGACGCACGTCTAACACCAACATCGCAGTCAAGTCCTCAGTTATATGTTTTGCTTCAGGATGACTGCTGTCGTACTTCATCCTCATCGCTAGGGACTGTTGGAGGGTCAATTGTTTAGTAAAAGTAGTGATGTTCCTACTTCCTCTCTGGGATGATGAACAACTTCCAGCAGCAGCAATAGCACTTGGAGGAAGTGGTTCTTGATCTTTCCCTATTTTATTTTTATCGGAGAAAGTTTGGTCCTCCATTTATGTTATATTGATATAAACGTGCGGCTAAAGCGCACACAATTCACAAAGACAGAAAAAAAAGAACAATATTTTTATTGTTTGTGTAGCACACTTTGAGGGTGTCACCACCCTTTAACAGACAGACGGACGCTTGTCGCTGCTGCTTTGAGGACAGTATCATATGCAGTGACAGTAGACTTGTCAGAAATTGTTGGCACGTCCTTCAGTCCGGACCAGATGTCCAAACCAGCCCTTGACTTATGACACAGGTGCAAGCTTGGCGCTGCCACTATGTTGATGCACGTGTGGCTACATCGCACACAAGTCACAAACACATTAAAAAAACAGTTTTTTAGTTTTTGGAGCACTTTGAGGGTTACAACATCCCTTTAACAGACAGACGCACGCTTGTCGCTGCTGCTTTGAGGATGCAAGTGCGGCTACAGCCCACACAATTCACAAAGACAGAAAAAAAAGAACAATATTTTTATTGTTTGTGTAGCACACTTTGAGGGTGTCACCACCCTTTAACAGACAGATGCACGCTTGTCACTGCTGCTTTAAGGATGCAGGTGCGGCTACAGCCCACACATTTCACAAAGACAGAAAAAAAAGAACAATATTTTAATTGTTTGTGTAGCACACTTTGAGGGTGTCACCACCCTTTAACAAATAGACGCACGCTTGTCGCTACTGCTTTAAGGATGCAGGTGTGGCTACAGCCCACACATTTCACAAAGACCGAAAAAAAAGAACAATATTTTTATTGTTTGTGTAGCACACTTTGAGGGTGTCACCACCCTTTAACAGACAGACGCACGCTTGTTGCTGCTGCTTTAAGGATGCAGGTGCGGATACAGCCCACACATTTCACAAAGACAGAAAAAAAAGAACAATATTTTAATTGTTTGTGTAGCACACTTTGAGGGTGTCACCACCCTTTAACAGACAGACGCACGCTTGTCGCTGCTGCTTTGAGGATGCAGGTGGAATCTAGACGGGATTTGGAACCGTGGACACACTACCTCCATCAATTGTCTAAATCCCACTGCACTAATGGCGGATACCGGACGCACGTCTAACACCAACATAGCAGTCAAGGCCTCAGTTATACGTTTTGCTTCAGGATGACTGCTGTCGTACTTCATCCTCATCGCTAGGGACTGTTGGAGGGTCAATTGTTTAGTAAAAGTAGTGATGTTCCTACTTCCTCTCTGGGATGATGAACAACTCCCAGCAGCAGCAATAGCACTAGGAGGAAGTGGTTCTTGATCTTTCCCTATTTTATTTTTATCGGAGAAAGTTTGGACCTCCATTTATGTTATATTGATATATACGTGCGGCTAAAGCGCACACAATTCACAAAGACAGAAAAAAAAAGAACAATATTTTTATTGTTTGTGTAGCACACTTTGAGGGTGTCACCACCCTTTAACAGACAGACGCACGCTTGTCGCTGCTGCTTTGAGGACAGTATCATATGCAGTGACATTAGACTTGTCAGAAATTGTTGGCACGTGCTTCAGTCCGGACCAGAAGTCCAAACCAGCCCTTGACTTATGACACAGGCGCAAGCTTGGCGCTGCTACTATGTTGATGCACGTGCGGCTACATCGCACACAAGTCACAAACACATTAAAAAAACAGTTTTTTAATTTTTGGAGCACTTTGAGGGTTACAGCATCCCTTTAACAGACAGACGCACGCTTGTCGCTGCTGCTTTGAGGATGCAAGTGCGGCTACAGCCCACACATTTCACAAAGACAGAAAAAAAAGAACAATATTTTAATTGTTTGTGTAGCACACTTTGAGGGTGTCACCACCCTTTAACAGACAGACGCACGCTTGTCGCTACTGCTTTAAGGATGCAGGTGCGGCTACAGCCCACACATTTCACAAAGACCGAAAAAAAAGAACAATATTTTTATTGTTTGTGTAGCACACTTTGAGGGTGTCACCACCCTTTAACAGACAGACACACGCTTGTTGCTGCTGCTTTAAGGATGCAGGTGCGGCTACAGCCCACACATTTCTCAAAGACAGAAAAAAAAGAACAATATTTTAATTGTTTGTGTAGCACACTTTGAAGGTGTCACCACCCTTTAGCAGACAGACGCACACTTGTCACTGCTGCTTTGAGGATGCAGGTGGAATCTAGACGGGATTTGGAACCGTGGACACACTACCTCCATCAATTGTCTAAATCCCACTGCACTAATGGCGGATTCCTGAGGCACGTCTAACACCAACATAGCAGTCAAGGCCTCAGTTATACGTTTTTCTTCAGGATGACTGCTGTCGTACTTCATCCTCATCGCTAGGGACTGTTGGAGGGTCAATTGTTTAGTAAAAGTAGTGATGTTCCTACTTCCTCTCTGGGATGATGAACAACTCCCAGCAGCAGCAATAGCACTAGGAGGAAGTGGTTCTTGATCTTTCCCTATTTTATTTTTATCGGAGAAAGTTTGGTCCTCCATTTATGTTATATTGATATATACGTGCGGCTAAAGCGCACACAATTCACAAAGACAGAAAAAAAAAGAACAATATTTTTATTGTTTGTGTAGCACACTTTGAGGGTGTCACCACCCTTTTACAGACAGACGCACGCTTGTCGCTGCTGCTTTGAGGACAGTATCTTATGCAGTGACAGTAGACTTGTCAGAAATTGTTGGCACATCCTTCAGTCCGGACCAGATGTCCAAACCAGCCCTTGACTTATGACACAGGTGCAAGCTTGGCGCTGCTACTATGTTGATGCACGTGCGGCTACATCGCACACAAGTCACAAACACATTAAAAAAATAGTTTTTTATTTTTTGCAGCACTTTGAGGGTTACACCACCCTTTAACAGACAGACGCACGCTTGTCACTGCTGCTTTGAGGATGCAAGTGCGGCTACAGCCCACACAATTCACAAAGACAGAAAAAAAAGAACAATATTTTTATTGTTTGTGTAGCACACTTTGAGGGTGTCACCACCCTTTAACAGACAGACGCATGCTTGTCACTGCTGCTTTGAGGATGGAAGTGCGGCTACAGCCCACACAATTCACAAAGACAGAAAAAAAAGGAACAATATTTTTATTGTTTGTGTAGCACACATTGAGGGTGTCACCACCCTTTAACAGACAGACGCACGCTTGTCGCTGCTGCTTTAAGGATGCAGGTGTGGCTACAGCCCACACATTTCACAAAGACAGAAAAAAAAGAACAATATTTTAATTGTTTGTGTAGCACACTTTGAAGGTGTCACCACCCTTTAACAGACAGACGCACGCTTGTCGCTGCTGCTTTGAGGATGCAGGTGGAATCTAGACGGGATTTGGAACTGGGGACACACTACCTCCATCAATTGTCTAAATCCCACTGCACTAATGGCGGATACCGGACGCACGTCTAACACCAACATAGCAGTCAAGGCCTCAGTTATACGTTTTGCTTCAGGATGACTGCTGTCGTACTTCATCCTCATCGCTAGGGACTGTTGGAGGGTCAATTGTTTAGTAAAAGTAGTGATGTTCCTACTTCCTCTCTGGGATGATGAACAACTCCCAGCAGCAGCAATAGCACTAGGAGGAAGTGGTTCTTGATCTTTCCCTATTTTATTTTTATCGGAGAATGTTTGGTCCTCCATTTATTTTATATTGATATATACGTGCGGCTAAAGCGCACACAATTCACAAAGACAGAAAAAAAAAGAACAATATTTTTATTGTTTGTGTAGCACACTTTGAGGGTGTCACCACCCTTTAACAGACAGACGCACGCTTGTCGCTGCTGCTTTGAGGACAGTATCATATGCAGTGACAGTAGACTTGTCAGAAATTGTTGGCACATCCTTCAGTCCGGACCAGATGTCCAAACTAGCCCTTGACTTATGACACAGGCGCAAGCTTGGCGCTGCTACTATGTTGATGCACGTGCGGCTACATCGCACACAAGTCACAAACACATTAAAAAAATAGTTTTTTATTTTTTGGAGCACTTTGAGGGTTACACCACCCTTTAACAGACAGACGCACGCTTGTCACTGCTGCTTTGAGGATGCAAGTGCGGCTACAGCCCACACAATTCACAAAGACAGAAAAAAAAGAACAATATTTTTATTGTTTGTGTAGCACACTTTGAGGGTGTCACCACCCTTTAACAGACAGACGCACGCTTGTCGCTGCTGCTTTGAGGATGCAGGTGGAATCTAGACTGGATTTGGAACCGTGGACACACTACCTCCATCAATTGTATAAATCCCACTGCACTAATGGCGGATACCGGACGCACGTCTAACACCAACATCGCAGTCAAGTCCTCAGTTATATGTTTTGCTTCAGGATGACTGCTGTCGTACTTCATCCTCATCGCTAGGGACTGTTGGAGGGTCAATTGTTTAGTAAAAGTAGTGATGTTCCTCCTTCCTCTCTGGGATGATGAACAACTCCCAGCAGCAGCAATAGCACTAGGAGGAAGTGGTTCTTGATCTTTCCCTATTTTATTTTTATCGGAGAATGTTTGGTCCTCCATTTATGTTATATTGATATAAACGTGCGGCTAAAGCGCACACAATTCACAAAGACAGAAAAAAAAGAACAATATTTTTATTGTTTGTGTAGCACACTTTGAGGGTGTCACCACCCTTTAACAGACAGACGCACGCTTGTCGCTGCTGCTTTGAGGACAGTATCATATGCAGTGACAGTAGACTTGTCAGAAATTTTTGGCACATCCTTCAGTCCGGACCAGATGTCCAAACCAGCCCTTGACTTATGACACAGGTGCAAGCTTGGCGCTGCCACTATGTTGATGCACATGCGGCTACATCGCACACAAGTCACAAACACATTAAAAAAACAGTTTTTTAATTTTTGGAGCACTTTGAGGGTTACAACATCCCTTTAACAGACAGACGCACGCTTGTCGCTGCTGCTTTGAGGATGCAAGTGCGGCTACAGCCCACACAATTCACAAAGACAGAAAAAAAAGAACAATATTTTTATTGTTTGTGTAGCACACTTTGAGGGTGTCACCACCATTTAACAGACAGACGCACGCTTGTCACTGCTGCTTTAAGGATGCAGGTGTGGCTACAGCCCACACATTTCACAAAGACAGAAAAAAAAGAACAATATTTTAATTGTTTGTGTAGCACACTTTGAGGGTGTCACCACCCTTTAACAGATAGACGCACGCATGTCGCTACTGCTTTAAGGATGCAGGTGCGGCTACAGCCCACACATTTCAAAAAGACCGAAAAAAAAGAACAATATTTTTATTGTTTGTGTAGCACACTTTGAGGGTGTCACCACCCTTTAACAGACAGACGCACGCTTGTTGCTGCTGCTTTAAGGATGCAGGTGCGGATACAGCCCACACATTTCACAAAGACAGAAAAAAAAGAACAATATTTTAATTGTTTGTGTAGCACACTTTGAGGGTGTCACCACCCTTTAACAGACAGACGCACGCTTGTCGCTGCTGCTTTGAGGATGCAGGTGGAATCTAGACGGGATTTGGAACCGTGGACACACTACCTCCATCAATTGTCTAAATCCCACTGCACTAATGGCGGATACCGGATGCACGTCTAACACCAACATAGCAGTCAAGGCCTCAGTTATATGTTTTGCTTCAGGATGACTGCTGTCGTACTTCATCCTCATCGCTAGGGACTGTTGGAGGGTCAATTGTTTAGTAAAAGTAGTGATGTTCCTACTTCCTCTCTGGGATGATGAACAACTCCCAGCAGCAGCAATAGCACTAGGAGGAAGTGGTTCTTGATCTTTCCCTATTTTATTTTTATCGGAGAAAGTTTGGTCCTCCATTTATGTTATATTGATATATACGTGCGGCTAAAGCGCACACAATTCACAAAGACAGAAAAAAAAAGAACAATATTTTTATTGTTTGTGTAGCACACTTTGAGGGTGTCACCACCCTTTAACAGACAGACGCACGCTTGTCACTGCTGCTTTAAGGATGCAGGTGCGGCTACAGCCCACACATTTCACAAAGACAGAAAAAAAAGAACAATATTTTAATTGTTTGTGTAGCACACTTTGAGGGTGTCACCACCCTTTAACAGATAGACGCACGCTTGTCGCTACTGCTTTAAGGATGCAGGTGCGGCTACAGCCCACACATTTCACAAAGACCGAAAAAAAAGGAACAATATTTTTATTGTTTGTGTAGCACACTTTGAGGGTGTCACCACCCTTTAACAGACAGACGCACGCTTGTTGCTGCTGCTTTAAGGATGCAGGTGCGGATACAGCCCACACATTTCACAAAGACAGAAAAAAAAGAACAATATTTTAATTGTTTGTGTAGCACACTTTGAGGGTGTCACCACCCTTTAACAGACAGACGCACGCTTGTCGCTGCTGCTTTGAGGATGCAGGTGGAATCTAGACGGGATTTGGAACCATGGACACACTACCTCCATCAATTGTCTAAATCCCACTGCACTAATGGCGGATACCGGACGCACGTCTAACACCAACATAGCAGTCAAGGCCTCAGTTATACGTTTTGCTTCAGGATGACTGCTGTCGTACTTCATCCTCATCGCTAGGGACTGTTGGAGGGTCAATTGTTTAGTAAAAGTAGTGATGTTCCTACTTCCTCTCTGGGATGATGAACAACTCCCAGCAGCAGCAATAGCACTAGGAGGAAGTGGTTCTTGATCTTTCCCTATTTTATTTTTATCGGAGAAAGTTTGGTCCTCCATTTATGTTATATTGATATATACATGCGGCTAAAGCGCACACAATTCACAAAGACAGAAAAAAAAAGAACAATATTTTTATTGTTTGTGTAGCACACTTTGAGGGTGTCACCACCCTTTAACAGACAGACGCACGCTTGTCGCTGCTGCTTTGAGGACAGTATCTTATGCAGTGACAGTAGACTTGTCAGAAATTGTTGGCACATCCTTCAGTCCGGACCAGATGTCCAAACCAGCCCTTGACTTATGACACAGGTGCAAGCTTGGCGCTGCTACTATGTTGATGCACGTGCGGCTACATCGCACACAAGTCACAAACACATTAAAAAAATAGTTTTTTATTTTTTGGAGCACTTTGAGGGTTACAACATCCCTTTAACAGACAGACACACGCTTGTCGCTGCTGCTTTGAGGATGCAAGTGCGGCTACAGCCCACACAATTCACAAAGACAGAAAAAAAAAGAACAATATTTTTATTGTTTGTGTAGCACACTTTGAGGGTGTCACCACCATTTAACAGACAGACGCACGCTTGTCGCTGCTGCTTTAAGGATGCAGGTGCGGCTACAGCCCACACATTTCACAAAGACAGAAAAAAAAGAACAATATTTTTATTGTTTGTGAAGCACACTTTGAGGGTGTCACCACCCTTTAACAGACAGACGCATGCTTGTCGCTGCTGCTTTGATAATGGAAGTGTGGCTACAGCCCACACAATTCACAAAGACAGAAAAAAAAAGAACAATATTTTTATTGTTTGTGTAGCACACTTTAAGGGTGTCACCACCCTTTAACAGACAGATGCATGCTTGTCGCTGCTGCTTTAAGGATGCAGGTGCGGCTACAGCCCACACATGTCACAAAGACAGAAAAAAAAGAACAATATTTTAATTGTTTGTGTAGCACACTTTGAAGGTGTCACCACCCTTTAACAGACAGACGCACGCTTGTCGCTGCTGCTTTGAGGATGCAGGTGGAATCTAGATGGGATTTGGAACTGGGGACACACTACCTCCATCAATTGTCTAAATCCCACTGCACTAATGGCGGATACCGGACGCACGTCTAACACCAACATAGCAGTCAAGGCCTCAGTTATACGTTTTGCTTCAGGATGACTGCTGTCGTACTTCATCCTCATCGCTAGGGACTGTTGGAGGGTCAATTGTTTAGTAAAAGTAGTGATGTTCCTACTTCCTCTCTGGGATGATGAACAACTCCCAGCAGCAGCAATAGCACTAGGAGGAAGTGGTTCTTGATCTTTCCCTATTTTATTTTTATCGGAGAAAGTTTGGTCCTCCATTTATGTTATATTGATATATACGTGCGGCTAAAGCGCACACAATTCACAAAGACAGAAAAAAAAAGAACAATATTTTTATTGTTTGTGTAGCACACTTTGAGGGTGTCACCACCCTTTAACTGACAGAAGCACGCTTGTCGCTGCTGCTTTGAGGACAGTATCATATGCAGTGACAGTAGACTTGTCAGAAATTGTTGGCACATCCTTCAGTCCGGACCAGATGTCCAAACTAGCCCTTGACTTATGACACAGGCGCAAGCTTGGCGCTGCTACTATGTTGATGCACGTGCGGCTACATCGCACACAAGTCACAAACACATTAAAAAAATAGTTTTTTATTTTTTGGAGCACTTTGAGGGTTACACCACCCTTTAATTAACAGACAGACGCACGCTTGTCACTGCTGCTTTGAGGATGCAAGTGCGGCTACAGCCCACACAATTCACAAAGACAGAAAAAAAAGAACAATATTTTTATTGTTTGTGTAGCACACTTTGAGGGTGTCACCACCCTTTAACAGACAGACGCACGCTTGTCGCTGCTGCTTTGAGGATGCAAGTGCGGCTACAGCCCACTCAATTCACAAAGACAGAAAAAAAAGAACAATATTTTTATTGTTTGTGTAGCACACTTTGAGGGTGTCACCACCCTTTAACAGACAGACGCACGCTTGTCGCTGCTGCTTTAAGGATGCAGGTGCGGCTACAACCCACACATTTCACAAAGACAGAAAAAAAAGAACAATATTTTAATTGCTTGTGTAGCACACTTTGAGGGTGTCATCACCCTTTAACAGACAGACGCACGCTTGTCGCTGCTGCTTTGAGGATGCAGGTGGAATCTAGACGGGATTTGGAACCGTGGACACACTACCTCCATCAATTGTCTAAATCCCACTGCACTAATGGCGGATACCGGACGCACGTCTAACACCAACATCGCAGTCAAGTCCTCAGTTATATGTTTTGCTTCAGGATGACTGCTGTCGTACTTCATCCTCATCGCTAGGGACTGTTGGAGGGTCAATTGTTTAGTAAAAGTAGTGATGTTCCTACTTCCTCTCTGGGATGATGAACAACTCCCAGCAGCAGCAATAGCACTAGGAGGAAGTGGTTCTTGATCTTTCCCTATTTTATTTTTATCGGAGAAAGTTTGGTCCTCCATTTATGTTATATTGATATATACGTGCGGCTAAAGCGCACACAATTCACAAAGACAGAAAAAAAAAGAACAATATTTTTATTGTTTGTGTAGCACACTTTGAGGGTGTCACCACCCTTTAACAGACAGACGCACGCTTGTCGCTGCTGCTTTGAGGACAGTATCATATGCAGTGACATTAGACTTGTCAGAAATTGTTGGCACGTACTTCGGACCGGACCAGATGTCCAAACCAGCCCTTGACTTATGACACAGGCGCAAGCTTGGCGCTGCTACTATGTTGATGCACGTGCGGCTACATCGCACACAAGTCACAAACACATTAAAAAAATAGTTTTTTATTTTTTGGAGCACTTTGAGGGTTACACCACCCTTTAACAGACAGACGCACGCTTGTCACTTCTGCTTTGAGGATGCAAGTGCGGCTACAGCCCACACAATTCACAAAGACAGAAAAAAAAGAACAATATTTTTATTGTTTGTGTAGCACACTTTGAGGGTGTCACCACCCTTTAACAGACAGACGCACGCTTGTCGCTGCTGCTTTGAGGATGCAAGTGCGGCTACAGCCCACTAAATTCACAAAGACAGAAAAAAAAGAACAATATTTTTATTGTTTGTGTAGCACACTTTAAGGGTGTCACCACCCTTTAACAGACAGATGCACGCTTGTCGCTGCTGCTTTAAGGATGCAGGTGCGGCTACAGCCCACACATGTCACAAAGACAGAAAAAAAAGAACAATATTTTAATTGTTTGTGTAGCACACTTTGAAGGTGTCACCACCCTTTAACAGACAGACGCACGCTTGTCGCTGCTGCTTTGAGGATGCAGGTGGAATCTAGATGGGATTTGGAACTGGGGACACACTACCTCCATCAATTGTCTAAATCCCACTGCACTAATGGCGGATACCGGACGCACGTCTAACACCAACATAGCAGTCAAGGCCTCAGTTATACGTTTTGCTTCAGGATGACTGCTGTCGTACTTCATCCTCATCGCTAGGGACTGTTGGAGGGTCAATTGTTTAGTAAAAGTAGTGATGTTCCTACTTCCTCTCTGGGATGATGAACAACTCCCAGCAGCAGCAATAGCACTAGGAGGAAGTGGTTCTTGATCTTTCCCTATTTTATTTTTATCGGAGAAAGTTTGGTCCTCCATTTATGTTATATTGATATATACGTGCGGCTAAAGCGCACACAATTCACAAAGACAGAAAAAAAAAGAACAATATTTTTATTGTTTGTGTAGCACACTTTGAGGGTGTCACCACCCTTTAACTGACAGAAGCACGCTTGTCGCTGCTGCTTTGAGGACAGTATCATATGCAGTGACAGTAGACTTCTCAGAAATTGTTGGCACATCCTTCAGTCCGGACCAGATGTCCAAACTAGCCCTTGACTTATGACACAGGCGCAAGCTTGGCGCTGCTACTATGTTGATGCACGTGCGGCTACATCGCACACAAGTCACAAACACATTAAAAAAATAGTTTTTTATTTTTTGGAGCACTTTGAGGGTTACACCACCCTTTAACAGACAGACGCACGCTTGTCACTGCTGCTTTGAGGATGCAAGTGCGGCTACAGCCCACACAATTCACAAAGACAGAAAAAAAAGAACAATATTTGTATTGTTTGTGTAGCACACTTTGAGGGTGTCACCACCCTTTAACAGACAGACGCACGCTTGTCGCTGCTGCTTTGAGGATGCAAGTGCGGCTACAGCCCACTCAATTCACAAAGACAGAAAAAAAAGAACAATATTTTTATTGTTTGTGTAGCACACTTTGAGGGTGTCACCACCCTTTAACAGACAGACGCACGCTTGTCGCTGCTGCTTTAAGGATGCAGGTGCGGCTACAACCCACACATTTCACAAAGACAGAAAAAAAAGAACAATATTTTAATTGCTTGTGTAGCACACTTTGAGGGTGTCATCACCCTTTAACAGACAGACGCACGCTTGTCGCTGCTGCTTTGAGGATGCAGGTGGAATCTAGACGGGATTTGGAACCGTGGACACACTACCTCCATCAATTGTCTAAATCCCACTGCACTAATGGCGGATACCGGACGCACGTCTAACACCAACATCGCAGTCAAGTCCTCAGTTATATGTTTTGCTTCAGGATGACTGCTGTCGTACTTCATCCTCATCGCTAGGGACTGTTGGAGGGTCAATTGTTTAGTAAAAGTAGTGATGTTCCTACTTCCTCTCTGGGATGATGAACAACTCCCAGCAGCAGCAATAGCACTAGGAGGAAGTGGTTCTTGATCTTTCCCTATTTTATTTTTATCGGAGAAAGTTTGGTCCTCCATTTATGTTATATTGATATATACGTGCGGCTAAAGCGCACACAATTCACAAAGACAGAAAAAAAAAGAACAATATTTTTATTGTTTGTGTAGCACACTTTGAGGGTGTCACCACCCTTTAACAGACAGACGCACGCTTGTCGCTGCTGCTTTGAGGACAGTATCATATGCAGTGACATTAGACTTGTCAGAAATTGTTGGCACGTGCTTCAGTCCGGACCAGAAGTCCAAACCAGCCCTTGACTTATGACACAGGCGCAAGCTTGGCGCTGCTACTATGTTGATGCACGTGCGGCTACATCGCACACAAGTCACAAACACATTAAAAAAACAGTTTTTTAATTTTTGGAGCACTTTGAGGGTTACAGCATCCCTTTAACAGACAGACGCACGCTTGTCGCTGCTGCTTTGAGGATGCAAGTGCGGCTACAGCCCACACATTTCACAAAGACAGAAAAAAAAGAACAATATTTTAATTGTTTGTGTAGCACACTTTGAGGGTGTCACCACCCTTTAACAGACAGACGCACGCTTGTCGCTACTGCTTTAAGGATGCAGGTGCGGCTACAGCCCACACATTTCACAAAGACCGAAAAAAAAGAACAATATTTTAATTGTTTGTGTAGCACACTTTGAGGGTGTCACCACCCTTTAACAGACAGACACACGCTTGTTGCTGCTGCTTTAAGGATGCAGGTGCGGCTACAGCCCACACATTTCTCAAAGACAGAAAAAAAAGAACAATATTTTAATTGTTTGTGTAGAACACTTTGAAGGTGTCACCACCCTTTAGCAGACAGACGCACACTTGTCACTGCTGCTTTGAGGATGCAGGTGGAATCTAGACGGGATTTGGAACCGTGGACACACTACCTCCATCAATTGTCTAAATCCCACTGCACTAATGGCGGATTCCTGAGGCACGTCTAACACCAACATAGCAGTCAAGGCCTCAGTTATACGTTTTTCTTCAGGATGACTGCTGTCGTACTTCATCCTCATCGCTAGGGACTGTTGGAGGGTCAATTGTTTAGTAAAAGTAGTGATGTTCCTACTTCCTCTCTGGGATGATGAACAACTCCCAGCAGCAGCAATAGCACTAGGAGGAAGTGGTTCTTGATCTTTCCCTATTTTATTTTTATCGGAGAAAGTTTGGTCCTCCATTTATGTTATATTGATATATACGTGCGGCTAAAGCGCACACAATTCACAAAGACAGAAAAAAAAAGAACAATATTTTTATTGTTTGTGTAGCACACTTTGAGGGTGTCACCACCCTTTAACAGACAGACGCACGCTTGTCGCTGCTGCTTTGAGGACAGTATCTTATGCAGTGACAGTAGACTTGTCAGAAATTGTTGGCACATCCTTCAGTCCGGACCAGATGTCCAAACCAGCCCTTGACTTATGACACAGGTGCAAGCTTGGCGCTGCTACTATGTTGATGCACGTGCGGCTACATCGCACACAAGTCACAAACACATTAAAAAAATAGTTTTTTATTTTTTGCAGCACTTTGAGGGTTACACCACCCTTTAACAGACAGACGCACGCTTGTCACTGCTGCTTTGAGGATGCAAGTGTGGCTACAGCCCACACAATTCACAAAGACAGAAAAAAAAGAACAATATTTTTATTGTTTGTGTAGCACACTTTGAGGGTGTCACCACCCTTTAACAGACAGACGCATGCTTGTCGCTGCTGCTTTGAGGATGGAAGTGCGGCTACAGCCCACACAATTCACAAAGACAGAAAAAAAAGGAACAATATTTTTATTGTTTGTGTAGCACACATTGAGGGTGTCACCACCCTTTAACAGACAGACGCACGCTTGTCGCTGCTGCTTTAAGGATGCAGGTGCGGCTACAGCCCACACATTTCACAAAGACAGAAAAAAAAGAACAATATTTTAATTGTTTGTGTAGCACACTTTGAAGGTGTCACCACCCTTTAACAGACAGACGCACGCTTGTCGCTGCTGCTTTGAGGATGCAGGTGGAATCTAGACGGGATTTGGAACCGTGGACACACTACCTCCATCAATTGTCTAAATCCCACTGCACTAATGGCGGATACCGGACGCACGTCTAACACCAACATAGCAGTCAAGGCCTCAGTTATACGTTTTGCTTCAGGATGACTGCTGTCGTACTTCATCCTCATCGCTAGGGACTGTTGGAGGGTCAATTGTTTAGTAAAAGTAGTGATGTTCCTACTTCCTCTCTGGGATGATGAACAACTCCCAGCAGCAGCAATAGCACTAGGAGGAAGTGGTTCTTGATCTTTCCCTATTTTATTTTTATCGGAGAATGTTTGGTCCTCCATTTATTTTATATTGATATATACGTGCGGCTAAAGCGCACACAATTCACAAAGACAGAAAAAAAAAGAACAATATTTTTATTGTTTGTGTAGCACACTTTGAGGGTGTCACCACCCTTTAACAGACAGACGCACGCTTGTCGCTGCTGCTTTGAGGACAGTATCATATGCAGTGACAGTAGACTTGTCAGAAATTGTTGGCACATCCTTCAGTCCGGACCAGATGTCCAAACTAGCCCTTGACTTATGACACAGGCGCAAGCTTGGCGCTGCTACTATGTTGATGCACGTGCGGCTACATCGCACACAAGTCACAAACACATTAAAAAAATAGTTTTTTATTTTTTGGAACACTTTGAGGGTTACACCACCCTTTAACAGACAGACGCACGCTTGTCACTGCTGCTTTGAGGATGCAAGTGCGGCTACAGCCCACACAATTCACAAAGACAGAAAAAAAAGAACAATATTTTTATTGTTTGTGTAGCACACTTTGAGGGTGTCACCACCCTTTAACAGACAGACGCACGCTTGTCGCTGCTGCTTTGAGGATGCAGGTGGAATCTAGACTGGATTTGGAACCGTGGACACACTACCTCCATCAATTGTATAAATCCCACTGCACTAATGGCGGATACCGGACGCACGTCTAACACCAACATCGCAGTCAAGTCCTCAGTTATATGTTTTGCTTCAGGATGACTGCTGTCGTACTTCATCCTCATCGCTAGGGACTGTTGGAGGGTCAATTGTTTAGTAAAAGTAGTGATGTTCCTACTTCCTCTCTGGGATGATGAACAACTCCCAGCAGCAGCAATAGCACTAGGAGGAAGTGGTTCTTGATCTTTCCCTATTTTATTTTTATCGGAGAATGTTTGGTCCTCCATTTATGTTATATTGATATAAACGTGCGGCTAAAGCGCACACAATTCACAAAGACAGAAAAAAAAGAACAATATTTTTATTGTTTGTGTAGCACACTTTGAGGGTGTCACCACCCTTTAACAGACAGACGCACGCTTGTCGCTGCTGCTTTGAGGACAGTATCATATGCAGTGACAGTAGACTTGTCAGAAATTTTTGGCACGTCCTTCAGTCCGGACCAGATGTCCAAACCAGCCCTTGACTTATGACACAGGTGCAAGCTTGGCGCTGCCACTATGTTGATGCACATGCGGCTACATCGCACACAAGTCACAAACACATTAAAAAAACAGTTTTTTAATTTTTGGAGCACTTTGAGGGTTACAACATCCCTTTAACAGACAGACGCACGCTTGTCGCTGCTGCTTTGAGGATGCAAGTGCGGCTACAGCCCACACAATTCACAAAGACAGAAAAAAAAGAACAATATTTTTATTGTTTGTGTAGCACACTTTGAGGGTGTCACCACCCTTTAACAGACAGACGCATGCTTGTCACTGCTGCTTTAAGGATGCAGGTGTGGCTACAGCCCACACATTTCACAAAGACAGAAAAAAAAGAACAATATTTTAAATGTTTGTGTAGCACACTTTGAGGGTGTCACCACCCTTTAACAGATAGAAGCACGCATGTCGCTACTGCTTTAAGGATGCAGGTGCGGCTACAGCCCACACATTTCACAAAGACCGAAAAAAAAGAACAATATTTTTATTGTTTGTGTAGCACACTTTGAGGGTGTCACCACCCTTTAACAGACAGACGCACGCTTGTTGCTGCTGCTTTAAGGATGCAGGTGCGGATACAGCCCACACATTTCACAAAGACAGAAAAAAAAGAACAATATTTTAATTGTTTGTGTAGCACACTTTGAGGGTGTCACCACCCTTTAACAGACAGACGCACGCTTGTCGCTGCTGCTTTGAGGATGCAGGTGGAATCTAGACGGGATTTGGAACCGTGGACACACTACCTCCATCAATTGTCTAAATCCCACTGCACTAATGGCGGATACCGGACGCACGTCTAACACCAACATAGCAGTCAAGGCCTCAGTTATACGTTTTGCTTCAGGATGACTGCTGTCGTACTTCATCCTCATCGCTAGGGACTGTTGGAGGGTCAATTGTTTAGTAAAAGTAGTGATGTTCCTACTTCCTCTCTGGGATGATGAACAACTCCCAGCAGCAGCAATAGCACTAGGAGGAAGTGGTTCTTGATCTTTCCCTATTTTATTTTTATCGGAGAAAGTTTGGTCCTCCATTTATGTTATATTGATATATACGTGCGGCTAAAGCGCACACAATTCACAAAGACAGAAAAAAAAAGAACAATATTTTTATTGTTTGTGTAGCACACTTTGAGGGTGTCACCACCCTTTAACAGACAGACGCACGCTTGTCACTGCTGCTTTAAGGATGCAGGTGCGGCTACAGCCCACACATTTCACAAAGACAGAAAAAAAAGAACAATATTTTAATTGTTTGTGTAGCACACTTTGAGGGTGTCACCACCCTTTAACAGATAGACGCACGCTTGTCGCTACTGCTTTAAGGATGCAGGTGCGGCTACAGCCCACACATTTCACAAAGACCGAAAAAAAAGAACAATATTTTTATTGTTTGTGTAGCACACTTTGAGGGTGTCACCACCCTTTAACAGACAGACGCACGCTTGTTGCTGCTGCTTTAAGGATGCAGGTGCGGATACAGCCCACACATTTCACAAAGACAGAAAAAAAAGAACAATATTTTAATTGTTTGTGTAGCACACTTTGAGGGTGTCACCACCCTTTAACAGACAGACGCACGCTTGTCGCTGCTGCTTTGAGGATGCAGGTGGAATCTAGACGGGATTTGGAACCGTGGACACACTACCTCCATCAATTGTCTAAATCCCACTGCACTAATGGCGGATACCGGACGCACGTCTAACACCAACATAGCAGTCAAGGCCTCAGTTATACGTTTTGCTTCAGGATGACTGCTGTCGTACTTCATCCTCATCGCTAGGGACTGTTGGAGGGTCAATTGTTTAGTAAAAGTAGTGATGTTCCTACTTCCTCTCTGGGATGATGAACAACTCCCAGCAGCAGCAATAGCACTAGGAGGAAGTGGTTCTTGATCTTTCCCTATTTTATTTTTATCGGAGAAAGTTTGGTCCTCCATTTATGTTATATTGATATATACATGCGGCTAAAGCGCACACAATTCACAAAGACAGAAAAAAAAAGAACAATATTTTTATTGTTTGTGTAGCACACTTTGAGGGTGTCACCACCCTTTAACAGACAGACGCACGCTTGTCGCTGCTGCTTTGAGGACAGTATCTTATGCAGTGACAGTAGACTTGTCAGAAATTGTTGGCACATCCTTCAGTCCGGACCAGATGTCCAAACCAGCCCTTGACTTATGACACAGGTGCAAGCTTGGTGCTGCTACTATGTTGATGCACGTGCGGCTACATCGCACACAAGTCACAAACACATTAAAAAAATAGTTTTTTATTTTTTGGAGCACTTTGAGGGTTACAACATCCCTTTAACAGACAGACGCACGCTTGTCGCTGCTGCTTTGAGGATGCAAGTGCGGCTACAGCCCACACAATTCACAAAGACAGAAAAAAAAAGAACAATATTTTTATTGTTTGTGTAGCACACTTTGAGGGTGTCACCACCATTTAACAGACAGACGCACGCTTGTCGCTGCTGCTTTAAGGATGCAGGTGCGGCTACAGCCCACACATTTCACAAAGACAGAAAAAAAAGAACAATATTTTTATTGTTTGTGTAGCACACTTTGAGGGTGTCACCACCCTTTAACAGACAGACGCATGCTTGTCGCTGCTGCTTTGAGGATGGAAGTGTGGCTACAGCCCACACAATTCACAAAGACAGAAAAAAAAAGAACAATATTTTTATTGTTTGTGTAGCACACTTTAAGGGTGTCACCACCCTTTAACAGACAGATGCACGCTTGTCGCTGCTGCTTTAAGGATGCAGGTGCGGCTACAGCCCACACATGTCACAAAGACAGAAAAAAAAGAACAATATTTTAATTGTTTGTGTAGCACACTTTGAAGGTGTCACCACCCTTTAACAGACAGACGCACGCTTGTCGCTGCTGCTTTGAGGATGCAGGTGGAATCTAGATGGGATTTGGAACTGGGGACACACTACCTCCATCAATTGTCTAAATCCTACTGCACAAATGGCGGATACCGGACGCACGTCTAACACCAACATAGCAGTCAAGGCCTCAGTTATACGTTTTGCTTCAGGATGACTGCTGTCGTACTTCATCCTCATCGCTAGGGACTGTTGGAGGGTCAATTGTTTAGTAAAAGTAGTGATGTTCCTACTTCCTCTCTGGGATGATGAACAACTCCCAGCAGCAGCAATAGCACTAGTAGGAAGTGGTTCTTGATCTTTCCCTATTTTATTTTTATCGGAGAAAGTTTGGTCCTCCATTTATGTTATATTGATATATACGTGCGGCTAAAGCGCACACAATTCACAAAGACAGAAAAAAAAAGAACAATATTTTTATTGTTTGTGTAGCACACTTTGAGGGTGTCACCACCCTTTAACAGACAGACGCACGCTTGTCGCTGCTGCTTTGAGGACAGTATCATATGCAGTGACAGTAGACTTGTCAGAAATTGTTGGCACATCCTTCAGTCCGGACCAGATGTCCAAACTAGCCCTTGACTTATGACACAGGCGCAAGCTTGGCGCTGCTACTATGTTGATGCACGTGCGGCTACATCGCACACAAGTCACAAACACATTAAAAAAATAGTTTTTTATTTTTTGGAGCACTTTGAGGGTTACACCACCCTTTAACAGACAGACGCACGCTTGTCACTGCTGCTTTGAGGATGCAAGTGCGGCTACAGCCCACACAATTCACAAAGACAGAAAAAAAAGAACAATATTTTTATTGTTTGTGTAGCACACTTTGAGGGTGTCACCACCCTTTAACAGACAGACGCACGCTTGTCGCTGCTGCTTTGAGGATGCAAGTGCGGCTACAGCCCACTCAATTCACAAAGACAGAAAAAAAAGAACAATATTTTTATTGTTTGTGTAGCACACTTTGAGGGTGTCACCACCCTTTAACAGACAGACGCACGCTTGTCGCTGCTGCTTTAAGGATGCAGGTGCGGCTACAACCCACACATTTCACAAAGACAGAAAAAAAAGAACAATATTTTAATTGCTTGTGTAGCACACTTTGAGGGTGTCATCACCCTTTAACAGACAGACGCACGCTTGTCGCTGCTGCTTTGAGGATGCAGGTGGAATCTAGACGGGATTTGGAACCGTGGACACACTACCTCCATCAATTGTCTAAATCCCACTGCACTAATGGCGGATACCGGACGCACGTCTAACACCAACATCGCAGTCAAGTCCTCAGTTATATATTTTGCTTCAGGATGACTGCTGTCGTACTTCATCCTCATCGCTAGGGACTGTTGGAGGGTCAATTGTTTAGTAAAAGTAGTGATGTTCCTACTTCCTCTCTGGGATGATGAACAACTCCCAGCAGCAGCAATAGCACTAGGAGGAAGTGGTTCTTGATCTTTCCCTATTTTATTTTTATCGGAGAAAGTTTGGTTCTCCATTTATGTTATATTGATATATACGTGCGGCTAAAGCGCAAACAATTCACAAAGACAGAAAAAAAAAGAACAATATTTTTATTGTTTGTGTAGCACACTTTGAGGGTGTCACCACCCTTTAACAGACAGACGCACGCTTGTCGCTGCTGCTTTGAGGACAGTATCATATGCAGTGACATTAGACTTGTCAGAAATTGTTGGCACGTACTTCAGACCGGACCAGATGTCCAAACCAGCCCTTGACTTATGACACAGGCGCAATCTTGGCGCTGCTACTATGTTGATGCACGTGCGGCTACATCGCACACAAGTCACAAACACATTAAAAAAATAGTTTTTTATTTTTTGGAGCACTTTGCGGGTTACAACATCCCTTTAACAGACAGAAGCACGCTTGTCACTGCTGCTTTGAGGATGCAAGTGCGGCTACAGCCCACACAATTCACAAAGACAGAAAAAAAAGAACAATATTTTTATTGTTTGTGTAGCACACTTTGAGGGTGTCACCACCCTTTAACAGACAGACGCATGCTTGTCGCTGCTGCTTTGAGGATGCAAGTGCGGCTACAGCCCACACTTTTCACAAAGACAGAAAAAAAGAACAATATTTTAATTGTTTGTGTAGCACACTTTGAGGGTGTCACCACCCTTTAACAGACAGACGCACGCTTGTCGCTGCTGCTTTGAGGATGCAGGTGGAATCTAGACGGGATTTGGAACCGGTGACACACTACCTCCATCAATTGTCTAAATCCCACTGCACTAATGGTGGATACCGGACGCACGTCTAACACCAACATAGCAGTCAAGGCCTCAGTTATACGTTTTGCTTCAGGATGACTGCTGTCGTATTTCATCCTCATCGCTAGGGACTGTTGGAGGGTCAATTGTTTAGTAAAACTAGTGATGTTCCTACTTCCTCTCTGGGATGATGAACTACTCCCAGCAGCAGCAATAGCACTAGGAGGAAGTGGTTCTTGATCTTTCCCTATTTTATTTTTATCGGAGAAAGTTTGGTCCTCCATTTATGTTATATTGATATATACGTGCGGCTAAAGCGCACACAATTCACAAAGAGAAAAAAAAAGAACAATATTTTTATTGTTTGTGTAGCACACTTTGAGGGTGTCACCACCCTTTAACAGACAGACGCACGCTTGTCGCTGCTGCTTTGAGGACAGTATCTTATGCAGTGACAGTAGACTTGTCAGAAATTGTTGGCACATCCTTCAGTCCGGACCAGATGTCCAAACCAGCCCTTGACTTATGACACAGGTGCAAGCTTGGCGCTGCTACTATGTTGATGCACGTGCGGCTACATCGCACACAAGTCACAAACACATTAAAAAAATAGTTTTTTATTTTTTGGAGCACTTTGAGGGTTACAACATCCCTTTAACAGACAGACGCACGCTTGTCGCTGCTGCTTTGAGGATGCAAGTGCGGCTACAGCCCACACAATTCACAAAGACAGAAAAAAAAAGAACAATATTTTTATTGTTTGTGTAGCACACTTTGAGGGTGTCACCACCATTTAACAGACAGACGCACGCTTGTCGCTGCTGCTTTAAGGATGCAGGTGCGGCTACAGCCCACACATTTCACAAAGACAGAAAAAAAAGAACAATATTTTTATTGTTTGTGAAGCACACTTTGAGGGTGTCACCACCCTTTAACAGACAGACGCATGCTTGTCGCTGCTGCTTTGAGGATGGAAGTGTGGCTACAGCCCACACAATTCACAAAGACAGAAAAAAAAAGAACAATATTTTTATTGTTTGTGTAGCACACTTTAAGGGTGTCACCACCCTTTAACAGACAGATGCACGCTTGTCGCTGCTGCTTTAAGGATGCAGGTGCGGCTACAGCCCACACATGTCACAAAGACAGAAAAAAAAGAACAATATTTTAATTGTTTGTGTAGCACACTTTGAAGGTGTCACCACCCTTTAACAGACAGACGCACGCTTGTCGCTGCTGCTTTGAGGATGCAGGTGGAATCTAGACGGGATTTGGAACTGGGGACACACTACCTCCATCAATTGTCTAAATCCCACTGCACTAATGGCGGATACCGGACGCACGTCTAACACCAACATAGCAGTCAAGGCCTCAGTTATACGTTTTGCTTCAGGATGACTGCTGTCGTACTTCATCCTCATCGCTAGGGACTGTTGGAGGGTCAATTGTTTAGTAAAAGTAGTGATGTTCCTACTTCCTCTCTGGGATGATGAACAACTCCCAGCAGCAGCAATAGCACTAGGAGGAAGTGGTTCTTGATCTTTCCCTATTTTATTTTTATCGGAGAAAGTTTGGTCCTCCATTTATGTTATATTGATATATACGTGCGGCTAAAGCGCACACAATTCACAAAGACAGAAAAAAAAAGAACAATATTTTTATTGTTTGTGTAGCACACTTTGAGGGTGTCACCACCCTTTAACAGACAGACGCACGCTTGTCACTGCTGCTTTAAGGATGCAGGTGCGGCTACAGCCCACACATTTCACAAAGACAGAAAAAAAAGAACAATATTTTAATTGTTTGTGTAGCACACTTTGAGGGTGTCACCACCCTTTAACAGATAGACGCACGCTTGTCGCTACTGCTTTAAGGATGCAGGTGCGGCTACAGCCCACACATTTCACAAAGACCGAAAAAAAAGAACAATATTTTTATTGTTTGTGTAGCACACTTTGAGGGTGTCACCACCCTTTAACAGACAGACGCACGCTTGTTGCTGCTGCTTTAAGGATGCAGGTGCGGATACAGCCCACACATTTCACAAAGAAAAAAAAAAAAAGAACAATATTTTAATTGTTTGTGTAGCACACTTTGAGGGTGTCACCACCCTTTAACAGACAGACGCACGCTTGTCGCTGCTGCTTTGAGGATGCAGGTGGAATCTAGACGGGATTTGGAACCGTGGACACACTACCTCCATCAATTGTCTAAATCCCACTGCACTAATGGCGGATACCGGACGCACGTCTAACACCAACATAGCAGTCAAGGCCTCAGTTATACGTTTTGCTTCAGGATGACTGCTGTCGTACTTCATCCTCATCGCTAGGGACTGTTGGAGGGTCAATTGTTTAGTAAAAGTAGTGATGTTCCTACTTCCTCTCTGGGATGATGAACAACTCCCAGCAGCAGCAATAGCACTAGGAGGAAGTGGTTCTTGATCTTTCCCTATTTTATTTTTATCGGAGAAAGTTTGGTCCTCCATTTATGTTATATTGATATATACATGCGGCTAAAGCGCACACAATTCACAAAGACAGAAAAAAAAAGAACAATATTTTTATTGTTTGTGTAGCACACTTTGAGGGTGTCACCACCCTTTAACAGACAGACGCACGCTTGTCGCTGCTGCTTTGAGGACAGTATCTTATGCAGTGACAGTAGACTTGTCAGAAATTGTTGGCACATCCTTCAGTCCGGACCAGATGTCCAAACCAGCCCTTGACTTATGTCACAGGTGCAAGCTTCGCGCTGCTACTATGTTGATGCACGTGCGGCTACATCGCACACAAGTCACAAACACATTAAAAAAATAGTTTTTTATTTTTTGGAGCACTTTGAGGGTTACAACATCCCTTTAACAGACAGACGCACGCTTGTCGCTGCTGCTTTGAGGATGCAAGTGCGGCTACAGCCCACACAATTCACAAAGACAGAAAAAAAAAGAACAATATTTTTATTGTTTGTGTAGCACACTTTGAGGGTGTCACCACCATTTAACAGACAGACGCACGCTTGTCGCTGCTGCTTTGAGGATGGAAGTGTGGCTACAGCCCACACAATTCACAAAGACAGAAAAAAAAAGAACAATATTTTTATTGTTTGTGTAGCACACTTTAAGGGTGTCACCACCCTTTAACAGACAGATGCACGCTTGTCGCTGCTGCTTTAAGGATGCAGGTGCGGCTACAGCCCACACATGTCACAAAGACAGAAAAAAAAGAACAATATTTTAATTGTTTGTGTAGCACACTTTGAAGGTGTCACCACCCTTTAACAGACAGACGCACGCTTGTCGCTGCTGCTTTGAGGATGCAGGTGGAATCTAGATGGGATTTGGAACTGGGGACACACTACCTCCATCAATTGTCTAAATCCCACTGCACAAATGGCGGATACCGGACGCACGTCTAACACCAACATAGCAGTCAAGGCCTCAGTTATACATTTTGCTTCAGGATGACTGCTGTCGTACTTCATCCTCATCGCTAGGGACTGTTGGAGGGTCAATTGTTTAGTAAAAGTAGTGATGTTCCTACTTCCTCTCTGGGATGATGAACAACTCCCAGCAGCAGCAATAGCACTAGGAGGAAGTGGTTCTTGATCTTTCCCTATTTTATTTTTATCGGAGAAAGTTTGGTCCTCCATTTATGTTATATTGATATATACGTGCGGCTAAAGCGCACACAATTCACAAAGACAGAAAAAAAAAGAACAATATTTTTATTGTTTGTGTAGCACACTTTGAGGGTGTCACCACCCTTTAACAGACAGACGCACGCTTGTCGCTGCTGCTTTGAGGACAGTATCATATGCAGTGACAGTAGACTTGTCAGAAATTGTTGGCACATCCTTCAGTCCGGACCAGATGTCCAAACTAGCCCTTGACTTATGACACAGGCGCAAGCTTGGCGCTGCTACTATGTTGATGCACGTGCGGCTACATCGCACACAAGTCACAAACACATTAAAAAAATAGTTTTTTATTTTTTGGAGCACTTTGAGGGTTACACCACCCTTTAACAGACAGACGCACGCTTGTCACTGCTGCTTTGAGGATGCAAGTGCGGCTACAGCCCACACAATTCACAAAGACAGAAAAAAAAGAACAATATTTTTATTGTTTGTGTAGCACACTTTGAGGGTGTCACCACCCTTTAACAGACAGACGCACGCTTGTCGCTGCTGCTTTGAGGATGCAAGTGCGGCTACAGCCCACTCAATTCACAAAGACAGAAAAAAAAGAACAATATTTTTATTGTTTGTGTAGCACACTTTGAGGGTGTCACCACCCTTTAACAGACAGACGCACGCTTGTCGCTGCTGCTTTAAGGATGCAGGTGCGGCTACAACCCACACATTTCACAAAGACAGAAAAAAAAGAACAATATTTTAATTGCTTGTGTAGCACACTTTGAGGGTGTCATCACCCTTTAACAGACAGACGCACGCTTGTCGCTGCTGCTTTGAGGATGCAGGTGGAATCTAGATGGGATTTGGAACCGTGGACACACTACCTCCATCAATTGTCTAAATCCCACTGCACTAATGGCGGATACCGGACGCACGTCTAACACCAACATCGCAGTCAAGTCCTCAGTTATATGTTTTGCTTCAGGATGACTGCTGTCGTACTTCATCCTCATCGCTAGGGACTGTTGGAGGGTCAATTGTTTAGTAAAAGTAGTGATGTTCCTACTTCCTCTCTGGGATGATGAACAACTCCCAGCAGCAGCAATAGCACTAGGAGGAAGTGGTTCTTGATCTTTCCCTATTTTATTTTTATCGGAGAAAGTTTGGTCCTCCATTTATGTTATATTGATATATACGTGCGGCTAAAGCGCACACAATTCACAAAGACAGAAAAAAAAGAACAATATTTTTATTGTTTGTGTAGCACACTTTGAGGGTGTCACCACCCTTTAACAGACAGACGCACGCTTGTCGCTGCTGCTTTGAGGACAGTATCATATGCAGTGACATTAGACTTGTCAGAAATTGTTGGCACGTACTTCAGACCGGACCAGATGTCCAAACCAGCCCTTGACTTATGACACAGGCGCAAGCTTGGCGCTGCTACTATGTTGATGCACGTGCGGCTACATCGCACACAAGTCACAAACACATTAAAAAAATAGTTTTTTATTTTTTGGAGCACTTTGAGGGTTACACCACCCTTTAACAGACAGACGCACGCTTGTCACTTCTGCTTTGAGGATGCAAGTGCGGCTACAGCCCACACAATTCACAAAGACAGAAAAAAAAGAACAATATTTTTATTGTTTGTGTAGCACACTTTGAGGGTGTCACCACCCTTTAACAGACAGACGCACGCTTGTCGCTGCTGCTTTGAGGATGCAAGTGCGGCTACAGCCCACTAAATTCACAAAGACAGAAAAAAAAGAACAATATTTTTATTGTTTGTGTAGCACACTTTGAGGGTGTCACCACCCTTTAACAGACAGACGCACGCTTGTCGCTGCTGCTTTAAGGATGCAGGTGCGGCTACAACCCACACATTTCACAAAGACAGAAAAAAAAGAACAATATTTTAATTGCTTGTGTAGCACACTTTGAGGGTGTCATCACCCTTTAACAGACAGACGCACGCTTGTCGCTGCTGCTTTGAGGATGCAGGTGGAATCTAGACGGGATTTGGAACCGTGGACACACTACCTCCATCAATTGTCTAAATCCCACTGCACTAATGGCGGATACCGGACGCACGTCTAACACCAACATCGCAGTCAAGTCCTCAGTTATATGTTTTGCTTCAGGATGACTGCTGTCGTACTTCATCCTCATCGCTAGGGACTGTTGGAGGGTCAATTGTTTAGTAAAAGTAGTGATGTTCCTACTTCCTCTCTGGGATGATGAACAACTCCCAGCAGCAGCAATAGCACTAGGAGGAAGTGGTTCTTGATCTTTCCCTATTTTATTTTTATCGGAGAAAGTTTGGTTCTCCATTTATGTTATATTGATATATACGTGCGGCTAAAGCGCACACAATTCACAAAGACAGAAAAAAAAAGAACAATATTTTTATTG
Source organism: Taudactylus pleione (assembly GCA_031769625.1). Taxonomy (NCBI): domain Eukaryota; kingdom Metazoa; phylum Chordata; class Amphibia; order Anura; family Myobatrachidae; genus Taudactylus; species Taudactylus pleione. The sequence continues at coordinate 1,111,843 of JAUIMM010000300.1, forward strand.
TTTGTGTAGCACACTTTGAGGGTGTCACCACCCTTTAACAGACAGACGCACGCTTGTCGCTGCTGCTTTGAGGACAGTATCATATGCAGTGACAGTAGACTTGTCAGAAATTGTTGGCACGTCCTTCAGTCCAGACCAGATGTCCAAACCAGCCCTTGACTTATGACACAGGCGCAAGGTTGGCGCTGCTACTATGTTGATGCACGTGCGGCTACATCGCACACAAGTCACAAACACATTAAAAAAATAGTTTTTTATTTTTTGGAGCACTTTGAGGGTTACAACATCCCTTTAACAGACAGACGCACGCTTGTCACTGCTGCTTTTAGGATGCAAGTGCGGCTACAGCCCACACAATTCACAAAGACAGAAAAAAAAGAACAATATTTTTATTGTTTGTGTAGCACACTTTGAGGGTGTCACCACCCTTTAACAGACAGACGTACGCTTGTCGCTGCTGCTTTAAGGATGCAGGTGCGGCTACAGCCCCCACATTTCACAAAGACAGAAAAAAAAGAACAATATTTTAATTGTTTGTGTAGCACACTTTGAGGGTGTCACCACCCTTTAACAGACAGACGCACGCTTGTCGCTGCTGCTTTAAGGATGCAGGTGCGGCTACAGCTCACACATTTCACAAAGACCGAAAAAAATAGAACAATATTTTTATTGTTTGTGTAGCACACTTTGAGGGTGTCACCACCCTTTAACAGACAGACGCACGCTTGTCGCTGCTGCTTTAAGGATGCAGGTGCGGCTACAGCCCACACATTTCACAAAGACAGAAAAAAAAGAACAATATTTTAATTGTTTCTGTAGCACACTTTGAGGGTGTCACCACCCTTTAACAGACAGACGCACGCTTGTCGCTGCTGCTTTAAGGATGCAGGTGCGGCTACAGCCCACACATTTCACAAAGACCGAAAAAAAGAACAATATTTTTATTGTTTGTGTAGCACACTTTGAGGGTGTCACCACCCTTTAACAGACAGACGCACACTTGTCGCTGCTGCTTTGAGGATGCAGGTGGAATCTAGACGGGATTTGGAACCGGGGACACACTACCTCCATCAATTGTCTAAATCCCACTGCACTAATGGCGGATACCGGACGCACGTCTAACACCAACATAGCAGTCAAGGCCTCAGTTATACGTTTTGCTTCAGGATGACTGCTGTCGTACTTCATCCTCATAGCTAGGGACTGTTGGAAGGTCAATTGTTTAGTAAAAGTAGTGATGTTCCTACTTCCTCTCTGGGATGATGAACAACTCCCAGCAGTAGCAACAGCACTAGGAGGAAGTGGTTCTTGATCTTTCCCTATTTTATTTTTATCGGAGAAAGTTTGGTCCTCCATTTATGTTATATTGATATATACGTGCGGCTAAAGCGCACACAAACACAGAAAATATTTTTTTATTTTTGCTGGAGAGTAGTGCACTTTGTGGGTTACACCACCCTTTAAGAAATGAGCCAGCTGGCTCTTTACTTATGGGACACAGGCGCACGCTTGTCGCTGCTCCTTTGTTGATGCACGTGCAGCCACAGTGCACACAAGTCACAAACACAGAAAATATATTTTTTTTTGGTTCGGAGTGTACTTTGGGGGTTACAGCACCCTTTAACGGTCAAGCCAGCCGGCCCTTTACTTATGACACAGGCGCACGCTTGGCACTACTTTGTTGATGCACGTGCGGCTACTGCGCACACAATTCACAAACACAGAAAATAATTTTGCTAAGAGCTGGGAGGTGTGAGGGTATGTGACCTGGGAGGTGAGCTGGGAGGTGTGCTGTGAGCTGGGAGGTGAGGTGAGCTGGGAGGTGTGAGGGGAGGTGTGCTGTGAGCTGGGAGGTGTGAGGGGAGGTGATGTGTGCTGTGAGCTTGGAGGTGTGATGTGAGCTGGGAGTTGTGAGGGGAGGTTTGAGGGGAGGTGTGAGGGGAGGTGACCTGGGAGGTGAGCTGGGAGGTGTGATTTGAGCTGGGAGGTGTGATGTGAGCTGGGAGGTGTGAGGGGAGGTGAGGTGTGCTGTGAGCTGGGAGGTGTGATGTGAGCTGTGAGGGGAGGTGTTCTGTGATGGGAGAAAGTGGGGTTATATCAGGGGGGCTAAGGATTTGGGCCTGTCTGAGTAAAGCCCCCCTGATATTCCCATACCCCCACTTCAAAATGTCCACTTCGACCACTGTATAACGGTATTGAAGAAAAGAAAACGGCACACAGGGATGCACAGGCCACATACAGAGAAGAAAAGGTGAGGATGCCACAAAAAGAACAATAGTAAAGCTGAAAAGAAATGAGTAATCTATATAATAAAATGCTGATAAGAGAACTAGGCAAGGGGGAAGAGAGAATAGGAGAATAAGATTGGAGGAGGGCTGAAGAAAGAGAGGAGAAAACAGAGACAGGAGGAAAAAGATAGATAAAACCAGGCAGCACATAAATCATTCTTCCCTACTCACCTGGAAGGTGCGGGAGGCTCACAATTTTTCAGGCAGTTCCCTGCACCCCTGGCTGGATCTCCTGCATCCCACCCACTTCCTAGTACAGAGGGCAGGATGAGGAGATAATACCACAGGGAATCGTGATCCATAGGGAGGGGGCAGGGCTAAACTGACGCACTCACATCATTTTAACCTCGCTCCCTCCCTACGGATGCGCCAATTGTGGTATTTTACTGTGGGGCATAACGATGTGAAGTAGCCATCTGCATCTCCTCTCCGGGCTTCTCCAGGGGAGGAGACAAAAAAGTAGGCACGCCTTACATATATCGTTTTTATACTACTTTAGCTAGAATTCAGCTTGCTTTGTACAGCATGGGCCGCACCCCAGACAGGGGCTATCTCTTAGTTATGGCAAAATATGAGTTAAAAATTATGTAATCTCCCAAAATCTCTTAAAAAATGTCAATCATTCTGAATACTATGATTTGTGTAAAGTTGAGCCTGCCCACCCCTTATGTAAGTGACAAAAAAGGTGTAATGCCAGACAGAGGCGCTTTAAGAGAGGAGGGGGCCCGTGTGCAGGCTCTGATCAGGCCCCCTCTACTCTGGCGATGCAGTAGACTCTGGCAATGTGCCTGAGTCTACTGTGCACACGCAGGTCTCCAGGTACATGGCGTCCGTGCAGCGTTCCCAGGACTTCTCTACTGCACATGCGCGAATCACCAGAGAATGACCCGGTGATTTCTGCAGCTCTGCAGCCAGCGCCGGGCCCGTCGGGATGGTAAGTATATTTCTATGGGTGCAGGGTGTTGAATCAGGGGCCCATTTGCACAACACACCTTGCACCCTTTGTGGATACGCAAGTGATGCCAGGCACAAATCATATACAATTACACCCAACATGCAAGTGTATGTAAACAGTTTTTAGAAGCAGACCCTATTGGATTGCTATATAGATTTGGTCACAGGGACAGTAGCGTTTTCTTTCAAATCACATATGTTTAGTTCAACTGAAGATAATGGGGCTTATTTATTAACATTATTTTTACTAAAATAGAGTGAAAAAGTGTGTTTTCACACCCTTTTAGTACTATTTTAGTATCACACAAATTTACTAAAGGGCAAATGGAATAGAATTCGTAAAATTTTACTCCAACCCCTAATTATCACATATGTTTAGTAAGCAGATCGCTTTTCCCATAATTGTAATGGGAAATGTGATCTGGTCAGATTTACTAAAAATAAAATGTGAAAAAATAAGCCATGTGATAATGACATCATCGGGTGATGGCGTTATTAAGGGTTTCCCCCGGTTCCCCGACTCCTACTCTGCTCTAACAGGCAGAGAAGAGCCGGGAGCCATCTCCAGTGATCAATAGTAAAAAAAACCCCCAAAACACTCATCCAAGGTTGCCTACCCTCCCGATTTGGCTGCCCCGGAAAGGCAGGCAAGCCTCCCGGTGGCTACCGATCCCCCCGACCTCCCCACAATTTACTGTTAACCCCCGCTGCGAGGGCGGCCAGTGACGCGATTCGCACTGAATCGCACCATTTTGGCATCGCCCCCTTCTTCACAATGCCTTTATTATTGGCATTATGTAGCGAGGGCGGGGCCAAAATGATGCAATCGCGTGACCCAGTCCCCGTGATGCCTCCAAATGTCAGGCACCTGTTCGGCCACGCCCCCTTTTCCGGCCCGCTCCCCTGCTGATATGGCTGCTCCCTCCCGGAAGAAGGAGCCAGAAAGTCGGCAACTATGCACTTATCTGCATCCGATCGGTGCTCCGGTGAGGTCCTCCAGTCATCTGGTCTTCCAGCTCCTATACTGTGACCCTGGTCACCTGCTGCATAGAACAGCTGACACGGGTCACAGTGCAGGAGATGGAAGACCAGCTGACAGGAGCCCCGGAGGACATCACCGGAACACCGATCACCGGAGGTAGATGTAAACTAAGCTGGGGGGAATATCACACTACAACCAAATTGTAGTAAATAGGGCCCAATGTCTTGTTTAAAGTATGCTGAATGTGTTAGTATTATACAGTGAAAATAGGGTATACATATACTGTACCTTTAAAGATAATACTGTATATAAGTTGAATGAAATAACACATAAACCTATATATTTTCCCTTATAATTTAGTATTATTGTACTAATCAAACAATTCTGAACATATTAATGCTTCCATATAATTTGTGGTTAACAAGGGTTAAATTAATATACTGTATATTGGTCTTAATAATTGACTTTTTACCAAAGTAAACAGGTGTGGAGTGAGAGTTATAAATCTAATAATATCGTAATAGGGATATGTGAGTAGACAGTAGATCCACAGGGTTCATGTAAGACATCTAAAATTCTGTAATTGGTATGAATCTGTGCTGATTAGTGACTAATGGGTCTAAATAAGGATATTTGGATATAGATTTTGCCTGTCGGCAAAGTGGTATATCTGCTGCCAATGCTGCATTCCAGCTCTATGTGCTACTCTGCATAGGTATGAAAATAGGCCAACATTGCATTTGCTTTTTTAGACGGGATTTGGAACCGTGGACACACTACCTCCATCAATTGTCTAAATCCCACTGCACTAATGGCGGATACCGGACGCACGTCTAACACCAACATAGCAGTCAAGGCCTCAGTTATACGTTTTGTTTCAGGATGACTGCTGTCGTACTTCATCCTCATCGCTAGGGACTGTTGGAGGGTCAATTGTTTAGTAAAAGTAGTGATGTTCCTACTTCCTCTCTGGGATGATGAACAACTCCCAGCAGCAGCAATAGCACTAGGAGGAAGTGGTTCTTGATCTTTCCCTATTTTATTTTTATCCGAGAAAGTTTGGTCCTCCATTTATGTTATATTGATATATACGTGCGGCTAAAGCGCACACAATTCACAAAGACAGAAAAAAAAAGAACAATATTTTTATTGTTTGTGTAGCACACTTTGAGGGTGTCACCACCCTTTAACAGACAGACACACGCTTGTCGCTGCTGCTTTGAGGACAGTATCATATGCAGTGACAGTAGACTTGTCAGAAATTGTTGGCACGTACTTCAGACCGGACCAGATGTCCAAACCAGCCCTTGACTTATGACACAGGCGCAATCTTGGCGCTGCTACTATGTTGATGCACGTGCGGTTACATCGCACACAAGTCACAAACACATTAAAAAAATAGTTTTTTATTTTTTGGAGCACTTTGAGGGTTACAACATCCCTTTAACAGACAGAAGCACGCTTGTCACTGCTGCTTTGAGGATGCAAGTGCGGCTACAGCCCACACAATTCACAAAGACAGAAAAAAAAGAACAATATTTTTATTGTTTGTGTAGCACACTTTGAGGGTGTCACCACCCTTTAACAGACAGACGCATGCTTGTCGCTGCTGCTTTGAGGATGCAAGTGCGGCTACAACCCACACAATTCACAAAGACAGAAAAAAAAAGAACAATATTTTAATTGTTTGTGTAGCACACTTTGAGGGTGTCACCACCCTTTAACAGACAGACGCACGCTTGTCGCTGCTGCTTTAAGGATGCAGGTGCGGCTACAGCCCACACATTTCACAAAGACCGAAAAAAAAGAACAATATTTTTATTGTTTGTGTAGCACACTTTGAGGGTGTCACCACCCTTTAACAGACAGACGCACACTTGTCGCTGCTGCTTTGAGGATGCAGGTGGAATCTAGACGGGATTTGGAACCGGGGACACACTACCTCCATCAATTGTCTAAATCCCACTGCACTAATGGCGGATACCGGACGCACGTCTAACACCAACATAGCAGTCAAGGCCTCAGTTATACGTTTTGCTTCAGGATGACTGCTGTCGTACTTCATCCTCATAGCTAGGGACTGTTGGAGGTTCAATTGTTTAGTAAAAGTAGTGATGTTCCTACTTCCTCTCTGGGATGATGAACAACTCCCAGCAGTAGCAACAGCACTAGGAGGAAGTGGTTCTTGATCTTTCCCTATTTTATTTTTATCGGAGAAAGTTTGGTCCTCCATTTATGTTATATTGATATATACGTGCGGCTAAAGCGCACACAAACACAGAAAATATTTTTTTATTTTTGCTGGAGAGTAGTGCACTTTGTGGGTTACACCACCCTTTAAGAAATGAGCCAGCTGGCTCTTTACTTATGGGACACAGGCGCATGCTTGGCGCTGCTCCTTTGTTGATGCACGTGCAGCCACAGTGCACACAAGTCACAAACACAGAAAATATATATTTTTTTGGTTTGGAGTGTACTTTGGGGGTTACAGCACCCTTTAACGGTCAAGCCAGCCGGCCCTTTACTTATGACACAGGCGCACGCTTGGCACTACTTTGTTGATGCACGTGCGGCTACTGCGCACACAATTCACAAACACAGAAAATAATTTTGCTAAGAGCTGGGAGGTGTGAGGGTATGTGACCTGGGAGGTGAGCTGGGAGGTGTGCTGTGAGCTGGGAGGTGAGGTGAGCTGGGAGGTGTGAGGGGAGGTGTGCTGTTACCTGGGAGGAGTGAGGGGAGGTGAGTGGGGAGGTGTGCTGTGAGCTGGGAGGTGTGAGGGGAGGTGAGGTGTGCTGTGAGCTTGGAGGTGTGATGTGAGCTGGGAGTTGTGAGGGGAGGTTTGAGGGGAGGTGTGAGGGGAGGTGACCTGGGAGGTGAGCTGGGAGGTGTGATTTGAGCTGGGAGGTGTGATGTGAGCTGGGAGTTGTGAGGGGAGGTGAGGTGTGCTGTGAGCTGGGAGGTGTGATGTGAGCTGTGAGGGGAGGTGTTCTGTGATGGGAGAAAGTGGGGTTATATCAGGGGGGCTAAGGATTTGGGCCTGTCTGAGTAAAGCCCCCCTGATATTCCCATACCCCCACTTCAAAATGTCCACTTGGACCACTGTATAACGGTATTGAAGAAAAGAAAACGGCACACAGGGATGCACAGGCCACATACAGAGAAGAAAAGGTGAGGATGCCACAAAAAGAACAATAGTAAAGCTGAAAAGAAATGAGTAATCTATATAATAAAATGCTGATAAGAGAACTAGGCAAGGGGGAAGAGAGAATAGGAGAATAAGATTGGAGGAGGGCTGAAGAAAGAGAGGAGAAAACAGAGACAGGAGGAAAAAGATAGATAAAACCAGGCAGCACATAAATCATTCTTCCCTACTCACCTGGAAGGTGCGGGAGGCTCACAATTTTTCAGGCAGTCCCCTGCACCCCTGGCTGGATCTCCTGCATCCCACCCACTTCCTAGTACAGAGGGCAGGATGAGGAGATAATACCACAGGGAATCGTGATCCATAGGGAGGGGGCAGGGCTAAACTGACGCACTCACATCATTTTAACCTCGCTCCCTCCCTACGGATGCGCCAATTGTGGTATTTTACTGTGGGGCATAACGATGTGAAGTAGCCATCTGCATCTTCTCTCCGGGCTTCTCCAGGGGAGGAGACAAAAAAGTAGGCACGCCTTACATATATCGTTTTTATACTACTTTAGCTAGAATTCAGCTTGCTTTGTACAGCATGGGCCGCACCCCAGACAGGGGCTATCTCTTAGTTATGTCAAAATATGAGTTAAAAATTATGTAATCTCCCAAAATCTCTTAAAAAATGTCAATCATTCTGAATACTATGATTTGTGTAAAGTTGAGCCTGCCCACCCCTTATGTAAGTGACAAAAAAGGTGTAATGCCAGACAGAGGCGCTTTAAGAGAGGAGGGGACCCGTGTGCAGGCTCTGATCAGGCCCCCTCTACTCTGGCGATGCAGTAGACTCTGGCAATGTGCCTGAGTCTACTGTGCACACGCAGGTCTCCAGGTACATGGCGTCCGTGCAGCGTTCCCAGGACTTCTCTACTGCACATGCGCGAATCACCAGAGAATGACCCGGTGATTTCTGCAGCTCTGCAGCCAGCGCCGGGCCCGACGGGATTGTAAGTATATTTCTATGGGTGCAGGGTGTTGAATCAGGGGCCCATTTGCACAACACACCTTGCACCCTTTGTGGATACGCAAGTGATGCCAGGCACAAATCATATACAATTACACCCAACATGCAAGTGTATGTAAACAGTTTTTAGAAGCAGACCCTATTGGATTGCTATATAGATTTGGTCACAGGGACAGTAGCGTTTTCTTTCAAATCACATATGTTTAGTTCAACTGAAGATAATGGGGCTTATTTATTAACATTATTTTTACTAAAATAGAGTGAAAAAGTGTGTTTTCACACCCTTTTAGTACTATTTTAGTATCACACAAATTTACTAAAGGGCAAATGGAATAGAATTCGTCAAATTTTACTCCAACCCCTAATTATCACATATGTTTAGTAAGCAGATCGCATTTCCCATAATTGTAATGGGAAATGTGATCTGGTCAGATTTACTAAAAATAAAATGTGAAAAAATAAGCCATGTGATAATGACATCATCGGGTGATGGCGTTATTAAGGGTTTGCCCCGGTTCCCCGACTCCTACTCTGCTCTAACAGGCAGAGAAGAGCCGGGAGCCGTCTCCAGTGATCAATAGTAAAAAAAACCCCAAAAACACTCATCCAAGGTTGCCTACCCTCCCGATTTGGCTGCCCCGGAAAGGCAGGCAAGCCTCCCGGTGGCTACCGATCCCCCCGACCTCCCCACAATTTACTGTTAACCCCCGCTGCGAGGGCGGCCAGTGACGCGATTCGCACTGAATCGCACCATTTTGGCATCGCCCCCTGCTTCACAATGCCTTTATTATTGGCATTATGTAGCGAGGGCGGGGCCAAAATGATGCAATCGCGTGACCCAGTCCCCGTGATGCCTCCAAATGTCAGGCACCTGTTCGGCCACGCCCCCTTTTCCGGCCCGCTCCCCTGCTGATATGGCTGCTCCCTCCCGGAAGAAGGAGCCAGAAAGTCGGCAACTATGCACTTATCTGCATCCGATCGGTGCTCCGGTGAGGTCCTCCAGTCATCTGGTCTTCCAGCTCGTCCAGGTCCTCCTGGTCACCTGCTGCATAGAACAGCTGACACGGGTCACAGTGCAGGAGATGGAAGACCAGCTGACAGGAGCCCCGGAGGACATCACCGGAACACCGATCACCGGAGGTAGATGTAAGCTAAGCTGGGGGGAATATCACACTACAACCAAATTGTAGTAAATAGGGCCCAATGTCTTGTTTAAAGTACGCTGAATGTGTTAGTATTATACAGTGAAAATAGGGTATACATATACTGTACCTTTAAAGATAATACTGTATATAAGTTGAATGAAATAACACATAAACCTATATATTTTCCCTTATAATTTAGTATTATTGTACTAATCAAACAATTCTGAACATATTAATGCTTCCATATAATTTGTGGTTAACAAGGGTTAAATTAATATACTGTATATTGGTCTTAATAATTGACTTTTTACCAAAGTAAACAGGTGTGGAGTGAGAGTTATAAATCTAATAATATCGTAATAGGGATATGTGAGTAGACAGTAGATCCACAGGGTTCATGTAAGACATCTAAAATTCTGTAATTGGTATGAATCAGTGCTGATTAGTGACTAATGGGTCTAAATAAGGATATTTGGATATAGATTTTGCCTGTCGGCAAAGTGGTATATCTGCTGCCAATGCTGCATTCCAGCTCTATGCGCTACTCTGCATAGGTATGAAAATAGGCCAATATTGCATTTGCTTTTTTAGAACACGAATTGCACTAATATTGCTAAAAAACTATGCATCAGCCCCTATATTTGTGTGATTGTGACATTAGAACTATTGCATGACTAAAGCTAATGGCTGTCTGGGCACAGTAGCACTTTAGAGCTAATGAAAGCCTGGAGATAATACCATTATAGGGTTAATGAAAGTCTGGGAATATTAGCATTCTAGGGATAATGACAGTCTGAGGATATTAGCATTCTAGGGATAATGACAGCCTTGGGATAATAGCATTATACGGGTAATGGGAACCTGGGGATAATAGTATTCTAGGACTAATAATACTCTAGCATTCTAGGGCTAATGTCAACCTAGGCATAATAGCATTCTAGGGCTAGTAATAATACTGTAGCATTATAGGGTTAATGTCAACCTAGGGATAATAGAACTAATGTCACATTTGGGGCTAATAGCACCTACGGATAATGAAAGCCTGTAGAGATAATGGGAATACTGGGATAATAACATTCTAGGCCTAGTTCAGCCTGGGGATAATAACATTCTAGGGCTAATGTCACATTGGGGATAATAGCATTCTAGGGATAATGACAGCCTGTGAATAATAGCATTGTAGAGATAATAGTAATATAGAGATAATAACATTCTAGGGCTATAACAGCCTGGAGATAATAGCATTCTTGGGCTAATGGCAATCTAGGAATAATATAATTCTAGGACTAATGTCAAATTGGAAATAATAACATTCTAGGAATATTGACAGCCTGTAAATAATAGCATTCTAGGAATATTGACAGCCTGTAAATAATAGCATTCTAGGGATAATGACAGGTTGAGGATAATACCATTCAAGGGCTAAGGGCAGCTTGGGGATAACAACATTCTAGGGCTAATGATTATGACCACATGAGGATAATATCATTCTATGGCCAATGTCATCTGGAGATAATAGCGTTAGAACTAAAGACAGCCTGGAAATAATGTAATTCTAGGGCTAATGACTGATCTAGAGATAAAGCAATCTGGGGATAATAGCGTTAGAACTAAAGGCAGCTTGGAGATAATATAATTCTAGGGCTAATGACTGATCTAGAGATAATAATCTGGGGATAATAGCATTTGAAAGCTAATTGCCTTGTGATAATATCATGTAAGGGCTAATGATAGCCTTGAGATAATAGCTCTCTAGGGCTAATGGCAACCTAGGCATATTAGTAGTCCAGGCTAATGACAGTCTGTAGTTGATAGCATTCTAGAGCTAATTTAAACCTAGGAATAATAATGTAGCACTCTAGAGCTAATGACAGCTTCTGGATAATAGTAGCCGAGGGCTAATGGTAGCCCGGACATTATTGCATTCTAGGGCTAATTGCTTCTAGCACTAATGGCATCCTGGGAGGTTTATAGCATTTAAAGTTTAAAAATAAGCAAAGTGTAGTAAATGTACCTTTATACATGATTCTGATGCTGATATACTCCATCATCACCATGGAGACACCTGGGAACTTCACTTCCAGCACAAGGAGAGAGACTGACAGAACACAGGGAAGGCTAGAGAGCAGGTGCTACTTCCTCTTTGTGAATGCTCAGTAAAGTCACTGTCAGATGGACATTATATAAAGCTGCTGTTTTCTGGCACGGATACTATGGTGCTCTAAAGCACTGATCTGCTCAGTCAGCTCTTCATGAAAGTGAGTGTGACATGCTGTTCCCCTGTCACAGAGACGGGGTTTTGCTGTCAAAGAGCTCCATATGGAATAATGACAGCAAACGCACATTGGTGTGATAGGGGAAGAGTGCTATCAGTTCATTTTCCGAGCATACTGTACCTTTAATTTAGATCACTGCAGTTCCTAGAGTGCTAGGAGCTGAAAGTAAAGACCAGGGGGGCCGCCAGTTGCCCATAACTGGTTTGGTGTAATATAGGAAAGCATCATCCAAACTTATCAGCAATCAACTAGTTTTCCTAATATTGGCATAACTATATTTGATGGGGGTCAGGTGGTACCGACTACTTGATAACAGATTAGCACAGGGAGAATGGGTAAACTGTATGGCGTACTTTGTTGATTATGAAGTTATGTTAAAAAACGGAACTTTTACTAACATCAATTAAGATAAAGGCTTAGTAACTGATACTGTATATAACAAAATATTTAAAACAAAATAAACTTGTGCAAATGTAGAAATTAATGAGAATGAAAAAAGTTCATAGATCATTGATTTTATTACGGGATGACTGTAAGAGTTATAATGGGTTCAGATATTGAAAAATCCTCTTTGTCTGATCCTGTACTGTTGCAAATTATCACATCCTATTGAGCATTTCTTGGCGTTTTACCAATGGGAGTCTGTTCCTGTAGGGTAGAATCATCAGGAACATACAGTATATGGTGGACCCATTGAAGAACAACTGAATTGATAGCACGTTCAAAATTAACCCATATGAGCCTCAACTAATACAAAATTGATACGTGCGTCCTATATTCATGTCCGCTTAGACAACAGTGCGCTCTGCTGAAGTGCAGAACATATACATTGTAACAAGCTCGGAATAGTTACAACTGTTGCAATTCTCTCATTGATAGCAGCATCAAAGGAGTAGTAAGACAATGAAGCCGAGAAATAATTATACCTGGGAGAAAATGAGTTCCTTTGATTTAGTATGTAAACAGGGGTTTTGTGTCCCATAAGGGATGCTAATATTAGTATCAATTGGGAATCAAGCTTATATCTCTAGATGCAAGTACTGCAGAGTGAATCAACAGTTGGCACTTTTAGGACAGAAATAATCAGGTCCTTCTGTGCAATTCAAATGTGATCCTCATTTATATGCATGTATGAATATATATGCAGATTGTTCACCTACAAATCACTATTAATGACCCATGATAATGACCAAGACATGCAATAACCACTATATACCTGTCAAATTCATGGAAAGCAAGCAAAACTATCCCTGGCTGAATACAAACTCCGACCCCAAAGCAGAATCAGGGTAGAATAGGAGTTGTCATTACTTAAAGTTGTTCACAAATAACAGTTCTACAGTACAATTGTCGCACACAGTTTAAGGACCCAAGGATCAAATGCACATACGTCATCTACACATATAGTAAAGATGCAAGCTGCCACGCACGTTCCCCTGTGTCCTAATTAGTAATGGGCATTCGGTCAATCAACATGCTTTGGTGTTATAGCGCTCCAAAAGATGAGAAGCGTCATTGCTAATCTGATAGTAACGCTTAGCAACCTGATCTCAGGTACATCTTGTGTAAAATTAAACTACAGACAGACAACGGGCCTGATTCAGGCTATGCTAATGTGTACGCAGTGGATGTGCGAAAGTATGCAAATGTCGCAGACGCAGGGAATAGCATTGAGATGCCCACCTGCAGCTATGCATCTGCGTACAAAGAGGAAGCATCGGTCGCAGATGCTTCGATCATTGGTCTAATGAGTAGCCTTATGGTCACGCAGAATGGCCGCGTGTACTGAGACGCCAGTGACATTTTGCTTGAATACGGGGTCATAGATCCAGGATGTGACATGCCTGCGTTCCTTGCCGCCACTCCCCGCTACCTCCCCCAAACACTTCCCGACTGTCAATCACGCGGCAAGTAAAAAGTCGCTGCAAGCAACTACGGTAATGTACCTTGGTGCATGCGCAGTGTGACTTAGATGTGTGCACAGAGTGACGATTATCGAAAACATCGGGGTAGCGAACGTCTCTGTTTCGCTAGTCCTTGGTCACACCCAATAGATGGGTGGAACCAGTTTCATTAGGAGTAGAAGCCGGACCCCCAATTCTGCACCATATCCAGAAATTCACTATAGAGAAATGTAGCTGTATAGCAAAAATAGAGATTTAAAATATGCAGTAATTGTCACGGCAATTATGATTTGTTATCTATTTACTCAGCTGAACTCTTATTGCAAGGACATATATATATCTGACCCAAAAGCACTCCCACTGACATCACTAGTGATGTCAGTGGGGCCGGCAACAGATAGTAGGCGTTCCCATGGGAACGCCTCTGTTTGGGCAGCCACGCCCCTGGCACGCCCACCAAAGGGGGTGTGCTGTCAATCACCATCAACAGCACGCCCCCTTTGGTGCGAGACCCTTAACGACGGCTTGGCCGTCGATATTCGGGTCTCGCGCATGCGCACGACGGAGGCACCTCCGTCGTGCGCATGCGCACTTGGGCACCATTGACCCGCTTGCGAGCGCTCAGCGCTCGCGAGCAGGTCTGAATCAGGCCCTTACTCCACTGTGAAGAGCGATATCAGAAAGTAGATCAAGTGGGTACACAGGTAGATGAAGACGTGGACAGCAGGGTCACAAGAAAAATCATGGACCTTGCTATAGAGTAAGGCCAGAAGGCAGATTGGGTTGGTACACAAAAATATCCTACAGCAAAAGGATGCCAGAACAGAACAGGTACACAGGTCAGTCATCCTGCACTCATTCACTGGTGGGTTAGTTGGTAACACCTGTACAGATCGTTTAACCACTTGCCGGGAGCTGTGACTCCACTTCAACCTGCGAACATTGATCCAGGACCCCTGAGAGTAATTTTGCTGGGCTAAAGTCCTAAACAAATGTTTACTGTAGGTAGCGCAACATATATTGCTGACTACAACAGTAATATTCTGTATTAAGTAATACATTTAAAGTCACTGATAATATAAAGTATATAATATTCAATATTTACAACCAGCGATTATCATGTTATATAGATTGCATTATGATTGACGCACATTCTATGAAAAGTATAGAACAAACAATGTGCATACATTTCTATAATATGATATAAAGCAAATTCTTCTATGTTATGCTGGGCATACACTGACAAATAAACTGTCTGTCAGACCTACAGATATTTTATTTGGCGGCCTGACACACAGCAGATACCATGGCCATACACAGGGGTCCATGCACTAAGGGGAGAAAAGCGGTAAATACGGGAAAGGCAGAGAATATCCCGGGATAAAACTCTTCCCAGTATGTACTAAAGGGCTTTTCTCTGCCTGCAGCCTGCCAGTGCTAAGTGCAGGCTACAATATCACACTGCACCGTGGTGACTTAACAGCAGGGCCGTAACTAGGGTAGTGCAACCTATGCCATGGCACAGGGCACCGCAGGGCAGGGGGCACTGTTTGGGCCTGTCAATTTTCTGTTTATTATCATTCTCACTTGTAGCTTCCCCTTATTTTATCCCCAGCATCTCCTGGCCTCCCCTTTCTCTTCCCTGGCACTTCCCCATGAGACCATGGACCTTTTTCGGGTGTGTTATCTCCCTATTTTAAAAATAGCGGGGCGCTAATGCTCTTTCTGGCACAGGGCACCAAAAAGTCTAGTTACAGCTCTGCTTTACGCTACCATTGCCACCTATTACAGGGCTAAGTGCCCCAGGTGTTAGTAAGAGGAGAGGTCACTTACTGTCGGTTGTCTGCTCTAGCGCTAGCTTCGCTTCCTCTTGGCGCCGTTATGTGCTTCTCACTGGTGAAACAGGAAGTGTTTTTTGTTATATTGCTTGTTTGCTAACAAAGTTTTTACAAAAAAAAAAAGGCCGGCTGGAAGACAGGGCGAGTCACACACAGGGCTGCCAGGGGCAAGCGGTCTCAGCTGTTACCGCCGAGGGAGTGACTTAACGTTCACGCTCCTCGGAAGGTCTATTTTTAGTAACTGTTGCATTAGCTGGGCTCTTGCTATGCAGTGGTAGCAAGTGAAGCAGGAGCAGCTTTTTGGTAAGTGGAGTTTTAGTACATAGACCCCTCCGTGAGATATGTCGCAGAGTATGGCCACACGATATCTGGCTTCCTCCCCTGGGGAGGAGGCATTTCCCCGTTCCTCCAATGTAAAGAAACAGGGAAAATGGCCATCGGTCGGCCACGGCAGTGCATACACTGCCCTATGCGCCCGACATGTAACTTCGAAATATCGCATGGGGCGGACATGGTGGACGATTCAACATGCCTGACCGATCGATATTTTTGGATAGGTCACTCGCATACACAGTACAATTATCTGGATGATTCGCCAAAATATTGGGTGAATTGCCCAAATAATTGTGTAGTGTATGCCCAGCATTAGTATTGTTTCTTAATTAGTCCATGAGAGGGTTGGAAACTAAACATCACAAATAGACAAACGTCATCTCGCTAAAAATAATGTTATTATTCAGATTGGCAGATAATATAACTAGATGGATCGGGCACTTACAGTATCACTGCTCTGTGACAAAAAATGAGAAAAGAGTGGATGGAGTGAAAACGATGTCTCTTCGGGTAATATTAACAAACCAAGGCCCTCATTCAGAGCCGTAAGCTCTGAGCAGAGCGCACGCTCTGAATGAGGGCCGTCCTTCTGGACGCTCGTATAGCTGTGGGTCACCACCCACAGCCTATACGAGCGTGCAGTTTGATGGCCGCGATGGTCTTGACCATCGCGACCATCGCCACTGCGAGCCGGAGCCTGCGGTTGAGTTTTTCAACCGCAAGGCCCGGAGAGATTTTGGCTCTATCAGACGGGGGAACGCCCCCGTCTGGGAGGCACGCCCCCGGCACGCCCACCAAAGGGGGCGTGCTGTCAATCAACATCGACATCACGCCCCCTTTGATCAGACACAATGAGCGAAGGAAAGTCCTTCGCTCGTCGTGTCTGGCGCATGCGCACAACGGAGCTCCCGCCGTCGTGCGCATGCGCAGTGCACAACATCGACCCACTTGCGAGCGGACAGCCGCTTGCGAGTGGGTCTGAATCAGGCCCCAAGATCCATAACCTTTAATAGCACTTGCTCTTATAGAGTATAATTGTCATTTCATAACATATAACTGCATTAGGCAGTAACAAAATGAAAATGTGATATTGGTGAATACAGTGTAATAGCCAGTAATAGTTTGTAGAGGTTTTGCAGCTTGTGTCATTTGATTGGGGGACTAGATACACTGTGCATTGTGCTCCTTCATTTACACCCACATGCAAAAACAGATTTGTTTTGTGGGATGAAATATTTAAACATTAAGCATAATACTGTACATAAGACATACAGTAGTTAGTAAGTTCTATAACAAATAAGGGTCATATAGAGCATACTAGAGGCATAATACAGGGACGAGCAGGAGGACAAGAAGACACATGTTGGTAATGGGTTACAAAGTATGAAGTTTTCTGTTATATAAAATTAAACAAATACACATATATAAATCACATAAGATGTATATTCCTTTGAAAGTAGCTTTTTCTGCTGTTTGGTTAAATAGGCTTAACGTACAGTAGCACAGTGCCCCAAACACATTTGTTCTCTTTTAAATAACCTTGTTTATGAAATATCTCCAAATATACAGGATATAAGTGATGACTTGATTCAACTGTTTACAGCCCTTTTCAATAGGATAAATGCTCTATAATTGGTAAGGTATGTATTTTATATAACTGTGCAATTTTATATTATGTGCTGCATAGTGGATTAATAAATGCCTGTTCTACCATGATTATCATTTGTAGTCTTCACTAGTACTTACAGTTCTCATACTATAGAACACATTGGGCCTGATTCAGAGCCGCTCGTAAGCGGCCGCTCGTTCGCTCCGAGCGATGTTCGCACACCTGCGCATGCGTATGGGTCGTAATGTGCATGCGCCAACCAGTCAGTGCGGTCGGAAAACGTGTGTTCGCAAAATTGCGAGTGCCTGCTAATTTGAGTGACAGGATGAGGCGTTTGTGGGTGGTAACAGGGGAAGGTGCTTGAAAACAGGGAGTGGCGATCCGAACGCAGGCGTGCCAAACGGTCAAAACGGGCGTTTTAAGGGTGTGCATAATTAACAAAGCAGCATCATCGACCACGTCACTTGGTTGTTTCTTAGCCTGAACTGCTCGCATGATTGCGGTAGGAAAATCCAACCACAAGCACTGCGAGCAGTTCAGACGCCTTTCGATGTACTCGATTAATCAAATAAATAGCGGAGATGACGAAGGATGCGAGCGGCCAGGGGGCGTCTTTAAAAAATAGCGAGCGCATGTTTCGTTCGCTCGCTCAGACATAGAGGCGTCAACAGACCGCAAAGAGCGAGAGCTCAATTTAAATAGCCGGACCCTTTTTCTGAATGAGCGAGCGCAAATAGCGTCCGGCTCTGAATCAGGCCCATTATCCTCAAAACAAACACCACTGATTGTATAGTGTCAATCAATGC
This sequence comes from Taudactylus pleione, assembly GCA_031769625.1. NCBI lineage: Eukaryota > Metazoa > Chordata > Amphibia > Anura > Myobatrachidae > Taudactylus > Taudactylus pleione. The sequence continues at coordinate 1,130,137 of JAUIMM010000300.1, forward strand.
TGGTCTTACTTATTTTTGTATACATTTTTTATTCACTACTGACATACATACATACAAATACAGTGAGTAAACTTTTACAAACACAGAAAATTAATCTAGCTTTGTCAGCTTTACTTTTACAAATGTTATATGTATCTTTTTTCAGTCCCACCTAAACGTGTTGGGTTGCCTGATATTAGTCTACACCTCCAGCACAAGTCTGAGGTTCCAGCTGTAACACCTTGTGGCTATCAGGGGTATTCAATTTGGAGCGAAAATTTCGGAATCGGCGATAAATTATCGCCGATGACATAATTTTCGCCGATTTCAATTATCCCCGTATTCGATTTCAAAGACTTTTCGCAGGTTCGAAAAGACTTTGAAAAAAAAATGGGGATAACTTTTCACCAATGAATAGGTGGTGAAAAAAAAATGCAGAATTGGGGTTTAGGGGTGCAGGCTTAAAAAAAACCCTGCACCCCTGGGAATGACATTTAAAAAATAACTGTGGCAAAAAAGTTTTTTTACAAAAATAAGGACAACCCAAAAAATTTATTTCAAAATTTGGGGTGATAAAAAAAAGGAAAAAAAGTGTTGAAAAATAGGGAAATAGGTTCAGGACTATTCTGCAAATATGCGACAGGTGTTTTCTAGAATAGATTATTAGCGGCAGGTGCATTTTTGCAGAATTAAAAAAAAAACCACTTTAGGGACTTAAAAATAGCTAGTACCCATTTTCATGTACCCCAAATTTGACGGGACCACTTAAAAAACCGAAAAAAATAACCTAAGTGCTCTTCTGCATCACTTCTTAAATGTCGGAAAAAAACACCTGCCGCGGCTATTTAAAACCCCGACTTTCATTTGCAGGCTAAAACGGGGGTACCCATAGTGATCCCCCATGTTTTGACAGCTTTAGGGGGGTCCTACAATTTACTCCAGGTAAATCCGATTTCTTTTCACCGATCCTATTTCGCCGGCTCCCGTTTTCGTAGCTTTTTAATTGAATACGGGGATAAAGTGGGCGCGCGCTCGATACTTTATCCCAGGAAAAGCTCCATATTGAATACCCCTCTATCTGTTTGTTCTATGAAGGCACACTAAAAGCATGCATGCAAAAGCTTTAAATTCTTATTGGTACACCCAGTTCTTTATCTCATGCTTTCATGTAATGGGAAAAAAGAGACATTTATTTTCATTATAATAGATTTGAGATGGGATATGTACTGTGCACTGTATCAAATGTGCTTAATCCTAAAAGGTTAGATCTTTACCAAATCTCATTGTGTTCCCCACTAACTAATCTGAAGGTAGAACATGGTAAAGTAGCCGACACGGATCACCGCGGTGCCACTTGTGACCAGAGTGTCACTGCATGGGATGAAATTATTCCAGGGGAGAAACTTGAGTTTCACAACAGTGATGTCAGTAGGTATCTGGGATGGAACGTGTTTTATAGACGGATATATTTGTTTCTAGCAGTTTAGCATGGGCCCAGTTGTGGGATGTATCTGTCATTACTGGCTTTCTCTCAGTCACTCCAAATGTTCTTTTTGTCCACAGCAAATAACATATGCATGCATTGATTCGTAAGTAGCAAAAGGACTGACCCCCCCTTTTTCCTTGTAATTACACAACCTTTATATCTTCCCTGTGATCTGTCATTCCCGGCCGTCATTTATCTCATCGTCCCATCTGATGTTCTGCACATTAAACAGCACAAATAGACAAACCTCATCTCGCTAAAGAATAATGTTATTATTATTCATATTGGCAGATAATATGACTAGATGGATCGGGCACTTATCACTATGGGCTCTATTTATTAACATTATTTTGACTAAAATAAAGTGAAAAAGGGTGTTACTGTTTTCACACCCTTTTCACGTTATTTTAGTATCACCTATAGTTATTACAGGGCAATTGGAGTAGAATTCGTAAAATTCTACTCCAACCCCTAAGTATCACTTATTTTTAGTAATCAGATCACATTTCCCATAATTGTATTGGGAAATGTGATCCGACCAGAGTTACTAAAAATAAAATGTGAAAAAAACACCTAGGGCGGCCCTGTGATAATAATGCCACCTGGAGGTGGCGTTATCCAGGGTCTCCCCTGGTTACCGGACTCCTACTCTGCTCTGACGGGGAGAACAGAGCCGGGAGTCAGTCCCCGTAATCAGCTGTGTGGTCTAAACAGACCGCAAGCTGATTACTGTAAAAAAAATAAAAACATTTTTTTACTTACCTGACTCCAGGGATCGGTGATCGGGGCTTCGGGTGATGTCCTCCTTCCGGTCAGCTGGTCTCCCATAGTGCACTGCGGCCCGGTCATCAGGTGATCGGGACCCAGTGCAGTATGGGATATCACCTGACTGGACGCATGGAGGACATCACTGGAGGCCCGGATCATGCAGGTAAGTGCTATTAAGGGAGGGGGGGTGTCGCGGGGGGTCCGCAATCGCGGGGCTTAGCGCTGGGGGGGTAGCAGTGGTGGCCGGTCGGCGTTTGCGCGGGCACTTTGCACGTTATTTTTCGCGAAAGTACCGTGACTAGTGTGCGGACGGGATTCGCAGGGACAGAGCTTTATCGCAAGCTCTGTCACTGCAAGGGATTTGTAGTAAATCCCTGTGATATTGCCTGAATTCAATTCGATAATATCACACTACAATCTGCATTCAATATGCTGATTGTAGTAAATAGAGCCCTATGTGAAAAAAAAATGGAAAAAGAGTGGAGGGATTGAAAACGATGTCTCTTCAGGTAATACAGGTATTAACAACCCAAGATCCAAATCCATTAGTAGTACTTGCTCTTATAAAGTATAATTGATGTTTCATGACATACTGTATAATTGCATTAGGCAGTGACAAAATTAAAGTGTGATATTGGTGACTACAATAGCCAGAAATAGTTGGGAGAGTTTTTGCAGCTTGTGTCTTGATAGGAGGGCTAGATACACTGTGTATTGTGCTCCTTCATTTACACCCACATGCAAAAGCAGATTTGTTTTGTGGGATGAAATATTTAAACATTAAGCATAATACTGTACATAAGGCATACAGTAGTTAGTAAGTTCTATAACAAATAATGGGCCTGATTCAGAGCCGCTTGCTAGATGCGACCGCTTGCACGATGTGTATGCAAATTGCGTAGGCAGTGTTACCGCACAGTAATGCATTACCACACCCAGTATTTCTTAGAGAGCGATCACATAGCGTATTCAGACACTCATCAGCCTGTTTTAAGACACCCACTTGTGCACGTCATGTCCAGGAAGTGTATGCAACCATCGGTGCATCGGGTAACATCGGATGCTATCGCAGCACTTGAAGTTGACCATACCCTGCTGCAAGCACTGTGAGCACTTCAGTGTAAAAACAAGCCAGGTGACATGTACTATACTATGATGCTGTCTTATAATTATGCACACCTCTAATACACCGCTGAGACGCTCAGGCACGCCTGCGTTTGCACCTCCACTCCCCCGTTTTTAATGGCCAGCGCCTGTTACCACCTACAAACGTCTTCCCCTGTCACTCCTTCTGCTGGGCTGTCTATGTGCAGTGAGCGAATGCACTGTGAACTTTGGCTAAGGTATGCACATGTGCACTGCGAGGCACACAATGCATACCATCGGCAGCAGTGAGAGCTTGCATCTTAGCGAGCGGGTCTGAATCAGGCCCAATGGTCATTTACAGCATACGAGAAACATGATACAAGGACGAGCAGGAGGACAAGAAGACACATGTTGGGAATGGGTTATAAAGTATGAAGTTTTTTGTTAAAATTGAACAAATACACATATATAAATCACATAAGATGTATATTCCTTTGTACGTAGCTTTTTCTGCTGTTTGGTGAAATAGGCTTAACGTACAGTAGCACAGTGCCCCAAACACATTTGTTCTCTATTAAATAACCTTGTTTAGGAAATATCTCCAAATATACAGGATACAAGTGATGATTTTATTCAACTGTTTTCAGCCCTTTTCAATAGGATAAATGCTCTCTAATTGGTAAGGTATGTATTTCATATAACTGTGCAATTTTATATTATGTGCTGCATAGTGGATTAATAAATCCTGTTCTACCATGATTATCATTTGTAGTCTTCACTTGTACTTACAGTTCTCATACTATAGAACACATTATCCTCAAAACAAACACCACTGATTGTATAGTGTCAATCAATGCTGGTCTTACTTATTTTTTTATACATTTTTTATTCACTACTGACATACTGTACAGTGAGTAAACTTTTACAAACACAGAAAATGAATCTAGCTTTGTCAGCGTTACTTTTACAAATGTTATTTGTATCTTTTCTCAGTCCCACATAAAACGTGTTGGGTTGCCTGATATTAGTCTACACCTCCAGCACAAGTCTGAGGTTCCAGCTGTAACACCTTGTGGCTATCTGCTTGTCCTATGAAGTGTCGAAGCTGGTTTAGTGGCTGAGACATAATCAGTGTAAAATTAGCTTGGAGCGACGCCATCTTGCGAATGGAAACCAGACTCCATCTTAAAAATAAGAATCTGCACGACACCATTTTGCGAATGGCCGCCCAGCGCCATTTTAAGTTACAACTCACGAGCTCAGTACATATGGCAATGTTTTAATAATCCTTTCAGAAACCATACCCTGATGTATCTTAGGACAACCTTGCATAAAAAAATACCATAACAAACACAGTATTCACGCAGAGTCTAGAAAAACAGCTTCCTGAGAAAAGTAATTAGAAAAGACAATACACCAGGAACTGTGGGTGTTTTTACATGTAAAGGGAGAGACCCCACATGTGGACAGGTGTAGCTGTGGCAATTGTAATATGGCCCAGACACTTGAATTTGACTGAATGAACAATGGTAAGAAATCTGCTTGAAAAGAACTGACACAGGTATCCTAATTAGGCAGAAGAAAGCTTTTAAACTCACTGCCAGACAGGATGGCACCAGCAATCGGCGGGGGGTCTCCACCCTGTTTGAGAGTGAAGCTCACTGCCCATAACACCTTGCATTGCAGTTTAAAATGTTAGTAAGGAATGATATATATATGTGTATATATATATATATATATATATTAAATACATAATAAATAGAATCACATGCATAAACACAGCACATTACGCACAGTTGCGCTGTTAACATGTCGCACATTAGCTAATGCATAATACCCCGCATGCGAATGTTGTTTATTAGCTTAGTTTGTAGACATCTGCCCCAAGGTAACTAGCATCTTTTCCCAAACCCCTAATGCTTACACACTGCACATTCACGTAAAAGGTTCCATAGCTTCAAAGTATAAGATTCAAGTTTTATCCATTTAGTATTAACGCTGTGAAATAAAGGCTACTTGGTATCTTAGGTTTAATACATGATAAGTAAACCTTGTTTGGTGTTGTACTGATCTGCACTTTCTCAACATCTTCCCGGTATCATCGGTGTGAAGATCGCAACATGCATTCTCAACTTATGGACCGTAGAAAGTTAAAACACTAAAATGTACTTTGTAAAATTAACAGCTTAGATTTGCATGCAGGCGGAATAGAGGAGATAATAGGCTGTCGGAGGCTGACCTGTGTCCATTTGAATCAACCTGCTAAATATCCTGTAACGGATGCACCCACACTGGGAACCAATGAAACCATGCCAAACTTTTCTATTGTATAGTCTATTTCTGTAAGGGTATATATATGTTCTGACCCCAATCTGGAGTCTTCATGCTGATGCTGTTGATGGAGGTTTCTTGTTGATGCTGGAATCTGGTCCCAGAACGCGTGCGTATGTATGACTGTACCTTGGGTCTGTATAATTTCTTTGTGCTAAATTGTACTTAGATCACAGAGTGTAACTATCTGTACTTTGCTTGAATAATACTTTGTGCTTTGGAAACACATGTTCAAGGTCTGAAGTCTTTATTTTACTGTATGACTGCGTACGCAAACAGCGTCAATTTTAGAAGGTATAGGCAGGTTTTTAGAAGGTATAGGCAGGAGCGTATAGAGGTTTAAATTCAGTATCCTTAGAAGGCACACTAAAAGAATGCATGAAAAAGCTTTAAAATCTTATTGGTACACCCAGTTCTTTCTCTCATGCTTTCATGTAATGGGACAAAGATACATTTATTTTCATTATAATAGATTTGAGATGGGATATTTATGCACTGTATCAAATGTGCTTAATCCTAAAAGGTTAGATCCTTACCAAATCTCATTGTGTTCCCCACTAACTAATCTGAAGGTAGAACATGGTAAAGTAGCTGACACGGATCACCGCGGTGCCACTTGTGACCAGAGTGTCACTGCATGGGATGAAATTACCCCAGGGGAGAAACTTGAGTTTCACGACAGTGATGTCAGTAGGTATCTGGGATGGAAAGTGTTTTACAGACGGATATATTTGTTTCTAGCAGTTTAGCATGGGCCCAGTTGTGGGATGTATCTGTCATTACTGGCTTTCTCTCAGTCACTCCAAATGTTCTTTTTGTCCACAGCAAATAACATATACATGCATTGATTTGTAAGTAGCAAAAGGACTGACCCCCCGTTTTCCTTGTAATTACACAACCTTTATATCTTCCCTGTGATCTGTCATTGCCGGCCGTCATTTATCTCATCGTCCCATCTGATGTTCTGCACATTAAACAGCACAAATAGACAAACCTCATCTCGCTATAAAAGAGTGTTATTATTATTCATATTGGCAGATAATATGACTAGATGGATGGGGTACTTATCACTACTCTGTGAAAAAAAATTGGAAAAAGAGTGGAGGGAGTGAAAACGATGTCTCTTCGGGTAATATTAACAACCCAAGATCCAAATCCATTAGTAGTACTTGTTCTTATAGAGTATAATTGTCATTTCATGATATATAATTGCATCAGGCAGTGACAAAATGAAAATGTGATATTGGTGAATACAGTATAATAGTCAGTAATAGTTGGTAGAGGTTTTGCAGCTTGTGTCATTTGATTGGGGGGCTAAATACACTGTGTATTGTGCTCCTTCATTTACACCCACATGCAAAAACAGATTTGTTTTGTGGGATGGAATATTTAAATATTAAGCATAATACTGTACATAAGACATACAGTAGTTAATAAGTTCTATAACAAATAAGGGTCATATAGAGCATATGAGAGGCATAATACAAGAACGAGCAGGAGGACAAGAAGACACATGTTGGTAATGAGTTGTAAAATATGAAGTTTTTTGTTATATAAAATTAAACAAATACACATATATAAATTCACATAAGATGTATTTTCCTTTGTAAGTAGGTGTTTCTGCTGTTTGGTTACATAAGCTTAACGTACAGTAGCACAGTGCCCCAAACACATTTGTTCTCTTTTAAATAACCTTGTTTATTAAATATCTCCAAATATACAGGATACAAGTGATGACTTGATGCAACTGTTTTCACCCCTTTTTCAATAGGATAAATGCTCTATAATTGGTAAGGTACGTATTTCATATAACTGTGCAATCTTATATTATGTGTTGTATAGTGGATTAATAAATGCCTGTTCTGCCATGATTGTCATTTGTAGTCTTCACTTGTACTTACAGTTCTCATACTATAGAACACATTATCCTCAAAACAAACACCACTGGTTGTATAGTGTCAATCAATGCTGGTCTTACTTATATTTTTATACATGTTTAATTCACTACTAACATACTGTACAGTGAGAAAACTTTACAAACACAGGAAATGAATCTAGCTTTGTCAGCGTTACTTTTACAAATGTTATTTGTATCTTTTCTCAGTCCCACCTAAACGTGTTGGGTTGACTGATATTAGTCTACACCTCCAGCACAAGTCTGAGGTTCCAGCTGTAACACCTTGTGGCTATCTGCTTGTCCTATGAAGTGTCGAAGCTGGTTTAGTGGCTGAGACATAATCAGTGTAAAATTAGCTTGGAGCGACGCCATCTTGCGAATGGAAACCAGACTCCATCTTAAAAATAAGAATCTGCACGACACCATTTTGCGAATGGCCGCCCAGCGCCATTTTAAGTTACAACTCACGAGCTCAGTACATATGGCAATGTTTTAATAATCCTTTCAGAAACCATACCCTGATGTATCTTAGGACAACCTTGCATAAAAAAATACCATAACAAACACAGTATTCACGCAGAGTCTAGAAAAACAGCTTCCTGAGAAAAGTAATTAGAAAAGACAATACACCAGGAACTGTGGGTGTTTTTACATGTAAAGGGAGAGACCCCACATGTGGACAGGTGTAGCTGTGGCAATTGTAATATGGCCCAGACACTTGAATTTGACTGAATGAACAATGGTAAGAAATCTGCTTGAAAAGAACTGACACAGGTATCCTAATTAGGCAGAAGAAAGCTTTTAAACTCACTGCCAGACAGGATGGCACCAGCAATCGGCGGGGGGTCTCCACCCTGTTTGAGAGTGAAGCTCACTGCCCATAACACCTTGCATTGCAGTTTAAAATGTTAGTAAGGAATGATATATATATGTGTATATATATATATATATATATATATTAAATACATAATAAATAGAATCACATGCATAAACACAGCACATTACGCACAGTTGCGCTGTTAACATGTCGCACATTAGCTAATGCATAATACCCCGCATGCGAATGTTGTTTATTAGCTTAGTTTGTAGACATCTGCCCCAAGGTAACTAGCATCTTTTCCCAAACCCCTAATGCTTACACACTGCACATTCACGTAAAAGGTTCCATAGCTTCAAAGTATAAGATTCAAGTTTTATCCATTTAGTATTAACGCTGTGAAATAAAGGCTACTTGGTATCTTAGGTTTAATACATGATAAGTAAACCTTGTTTGGTGTTGTACTGATCTGCACTTTCTCAACAGCTTCCCGGTATCATCGGTGTGAAGATCGCAACATGCATTCTCAACTTATGGACCGTAGAAAGTTAAAACACTAAAATGTACTTTGTAAAATTAACAGCTTAGATTTGCATGCAGGCGGAATAGAGGAGATAATAGGCTGTCGGAGGCTGACCTGTGTCCATTTGAATCAACCTGCTAAATATCCTGTAACGGATGCACCCACACTGGGAACCAATGAAACCATGCCAAACTTTTCTATTGTATAGTCTATTTCTGTAAGGGTATATATATGTTCTGACCCCAATCTGGAGTCTTCATGCTGATGCTGTTGATGGAGGTTTCTTGTTGATGCTGGAATCTGGTCCCAGAACGCGTGCGTATGTATGACTGTACCTTGGGTCTGTATAATTTCTTTGTGCTAAATTGTACTTAGATCACAGAGTGTAACTATCTGTACTTTGCTTGAATAATACTTTGTGCTTTGGAAACACATGTTCAAGGTCTGAAGTCTTTATTTTACTGTATGACTGCGTACGCAAACAGCGTCAATTTTAGAAGGTATAGGCAGGTTTTTAGAAGGTATAGGCAGGAGCGTATAGAGGTTTAAATTCAGTATCCTTAGAAGGCACACTAAAAGAATGCATGAAAAAGCTTTAAAATCTTATTGGTACACCCAGTTCTTTCTCTCATGCTTTCATGTAATGGGACAAAGATACATTTATTTTCATTATAATAGATTTGAGATGGGATATTTATGCACTGTATCAAATGTGCTTAATCCTAAAAGGTTAGATCCTTACCAAATCTCATTGTGTTCCCCACTAACTAATCTGAAGGTAGAACATGGTAAAGTAGCTGACACGGATCACCGCGGTGCCACTTGTGACCAGAGTGTCACTGCATGGGATGAAATTACCCCAGGGGAGAAACTTGAGTTTCACGACAGTGATGTCAGTAGGTATCTGGGATGGAAAGTGTTTTACAGACGGATATATTTGTTTCTAGCAGTTTAGCATGGGCCCAGTTGTGGGATGTATCTGTCATTACTGGCTTTCTCTCAGTCACTCCAAATGTTCTTTTTGTCCACAGCAAATAACATATACATGCATTGATTTGTAAGTAGCAAAAGGACTGACCCCCCGTTTTCCTTGTAATTACACAACCTTTATATCTTCCCTGTGATCTGTCATTGCCGGCCGTCATTTATCTCATCGTCCCATCTGATGTTCTGCACATTAAACAGCACAAATAGACAAACCTCATCTCGCTATAAAAGAGTGTTATTATTATTCATATTGGCAGATAATATGACTAGATGGATGGGGTACTTATCACTACTCTGTGAAAAAAAATTGGAAAAAGAGTGGAGGGAGTGAAAACGATGTCTCTTCGGGTAATATTAACAACCCAAGATCCAAATCCATTAGTAGTACTTGTTCTTATAGAGTATAATTGTCATTTCATGATATATAATTGCATCAGGCAGTGACAAAATGAAAATGTGATATTGGTGAATACAGTGTAATAGTCAGTAATAGTTGGTAGAGGTTTTGCAGCTTGTGTCATTTGATTGGGGGGCTAAATACACTGTGTATTGTGCTCCTTCATTTACACCCACATGCAAAAACAGATTTGTTTTGTGGGATGGAATATTTAAATATTAAGCATAATACTGTACATAAGACATACAGTAGTTAATAAGTTCTATAACAAATAAGGGTCATATAGAGCATATGAGAGGCATAATACAAGAACGAGCAGGAGGACAAGAAGACACATGTTGGTAATGAGTTGTAAAGTATGAAGTTTTTTGTTATATAAAATTAAACAAATACACATATATAAATTCACATAAGATGTATTTTCCTTTGTAAGTAGGTGTTTCTGCTGTTTGGTTACATAAGCTTAACGTACAGTAGCACAGTGCCCCAAACACATTTGTTCTCTTTTAAATAACCTTGTTTATTAAATATCTCCAAATATACAGGATACAAGTGATGACTTGATGCAACTGTTTTCACCCCTTTTTCAATAGGATAAATGCTCTATAATTGGTAAGGTACGTATTTCATATAACTGTGCAATCTTATATTATGTGTTGTATAGTGGATTAATAAATGCCTGTTCTGCCATGATTGTCATTTGTAGTCTTCACTTGTACTTACAGTTCTCATACTATAGAACACATTATCCTCAAAACAAACACCACTGGTTGTATAGTGTCAATCAATGCTGGTCTTACTTATATTTTTATACATGTTTAATTCACTACTAACATACTGTACAGTGAGTAAACTTTACAAACACAGGAAATGAATCTAGCTTTGTCAGCGTTACTTTTACAAATGTTATTTGTATCTTTTCTCAGTCCCACCTAAACGTGTTGGGTTGACTGATATTAGTCTACACCTCCAGCACTAGTCTGAGGTTCCAGCTGTAACACCTTGTGGCTATCTGCTTGTCCTATGAAGGCACACTAAAAGCATGCATGCAAAAGCTTTAAAATCTTATTGGTACACCCAGTTCTTTCTCTCATGCTTTCATGTAATGGTACAAAGAGACATTTATTTTCATTATAATAGATTTGAGATGGGATAATTATGCTCTGTATCAAATGTGATTAATCCTAAAAGGTTAGATCCTTACCAAACCTAATTGTTTTCCCCACTAACTAATCTGAAGGTAGAACATGGTAAAGTAGCCGACACGGATCACCGCGGTGCCACTTGTGACCAGAGTGTCACTGCATGAGATGAAATGATTCCAGGGAAGAAACTTGAATTTCACAACAGTGATGTCAGTAGGTGTCTGGGATGGAAACTGTTTTACAGACGGATATATTTGTTTCTAGCAGTTTAGCATGGGCCCAGTTGTGGGATGTATCTGTCATTGCTGGCTTTCTCTCAGTCACTCCAAATGTTCTTTTTGTCCACAGCAAATAACATATACATGCATTGATTCGTAAGTAGCAAAAGGACTGACCCCCCCCCTTTTTCCTTGTAATTACACAACCTTTATATCTTCCCTGTGATCTGTCATTCCCGGCCGTCATTTATCTCATCGTCCCATCTGATGTTCTGCACATTAAACAGCACAAATAGACAAACCTCATCTCGCTATAAAAGAGTGTTATTATTATTCATATTGGCAGATAATATGACTAGATGGATGGGGTACTTATCACTACTCTGTGAAAAAAAAATGGAAAAAGAGTGGAGGGAGTGAAAACGATGTCTCTTCAGGTAATATTAACAACCCAAGATCCAAATCCATTAGTAGTACTTGTTCTTATAGAGTATAATTGTCATTTCATAACATATAACTGCATCAGGCAGTGACAAAATGAAAATGTGATATTGGTGAATACAGTGTAATAGTCAGTAATAGATGGTAGAGGTTTTGCAGCTTGTGTCATTTGATTGGGGGACTAGATACACTGTGCATTGTGCTCCTTCATTTACACCCACATGCAAAAACAGATTTGTTTTGTGGGATGAAATATTTAAATATTAAGCATAATACTGTACATAAGACATACAGTAGTTAGTAAGTTCTATAACAAATAAGGGTCAAATAGAGCATATGAGAGGCATAAACAAGGACGAGCAGGAGGACAAGAAGACACATGTTGGTAATGGGTTACAAAGTATGAAGTTTTTTGTTATATAAAATTAAACAAATACACATATATAAAATCACATAAGATGTATATTCCTTTGTAAGTAGCTTTTTCTGCTGTTTGGGTAAATAGGCTTAACGTACAGTAGCACAGTGCCCCAAACACATTTGTTCTCTTTAAATAACCTTGTTTATTAAATATCTGCAAATATACAGGATACAAGTGATGACTTGATTCAACTGTTTTCACCCCTTTTTCAATAGGATAAATGCTTTATAGTTGGTAAGGTATGTATTTCAGATAACTGTGCAATCTTATATTATATGCTGTATAGTGGATTAATAAATGCCTGTTCTACCCTGATTGTCATTTGTAGTCTTCACTTGTACTTACAGTTCTCATACTATAGAACACATTATCCTCAAAACAAACACCACTGATTGTATAGTGTCAATCAATGCTGGTCTTACTTATTTTTATTTACTAAGCTGTGTTAGGAGATAAAGTGAACGCTGATAAGGTACCAGCCAATCAGCTCTTAACTGCCATATTTCAAACACAGCCTGTGACATGGCAGTTAGGAGCTGATTGGCTGGTACCTTATCACCGTTCACTTTGGGGTCTATTTACTAGGCAGTGTTAGGAGACAGAGTGAAAAGTGATAAGAAAGTCATAAGGTGCCAGCCAACCAGCTCCCAACTGTCATTTTTCAAACACAGCCTGTGAGATAACAGTTGGGAGCTGATTGGCTGGTACCTTATCACTTTCTTATCACTTTTCACTCTGTCTCCTAACACTGCTTAGTTAATAGACCCCAATGTAAGTAAACTTTTACAAACACAGAAAATGAATCTAGCTTTGTCATTGTTACTTTTACAAATGATATTTGTATCTTTTCTCAGTCCCACCCAAAACGTGTTGGGTTGCCTGATATTAGTCTACATCTCCAGCACAAGTCTGACTCTGAGGTTCCAGTTGTAACACCTTGTGGCTATCTGCTTGTCCTATATAGGCACACTAAAAGAATGCATGCAAAAGCTTTAAAATCTTATTGGTACACCCAGTTCTTTCTCTCATGCCTTCATGTAATGGGACAAAGAGACATTTATTTTCATTATAATAGATTTGAGATAGGATATTTATGCACTGTATCATACTGTATGTGCGTAATCCTAATAGTTAGATCCTTCCCAAATCTCATTGTTTTCCCTACTAACTAATCTGAAGGTAGAACATGGTTAAGTAGCCGACACAGATTCATTATAATAGATTTGAGATAACTAATCTGAAGGTAGTACATGGTAAACGTGCAGGTAAAGTAAACTTTGCTTGAATTCAGTAAAAGTGCAAATTCACACATAACCTACTAACTGGCCAACCCAGGTCTACAGAGGCGCCATTTGTGATGAGAGTGTCACTGCATGGGGTGAAATTATTCCAGGGGAGAAACTTGAGTTTCACAACAGTGATGTAAGTAGGTGTCTGGGATGGAAAGTGTTTTAGGCAGAGCCGTGACTAGACTTTTTGGTGCCCTGTGCCAGAAAGAGCATTGGCGCCCCCCTCATTTTTCAAAGGGGCATAATGCACCCAAAAAAGGGGAATGGCCTCATGGGGAAGGGCCAGGGAAGAGATAGGGGAGGCCAGGAGATGCTGGGGATGAAATAAGAGGAAGCTACACGTGAGAATGATAATAAACAGAAATGTTACAGGCTCAAACAGCGCCCCCTGACCTGTGGTGCCCTGTGCGATGGCACCGGCCGCACTACCCTAGCTACGGCCCTGGTTTTAGGATATATTTTTTTCTAGCAGTTTAGAATGGGCTCAGTTGTGGGATGTATCTGTCTTTGCTGGCTTTCTCTCAGACACTCCAAATGATCGTAAGCTGCAAAAGGTCTAACCTGCCCCCCTCTTTCTTTGTCATTTCACTGCCTTTATATCCTACCTGTGACAGGGTTGATCACAAAATTACTTCTTAGAATCATGCCCCCTATGTTGCACTTCATTGGGATCATATTTTTAGAGCAGGTGCACACCGGGTTGCTCCTATCCAGTAGTAAGAACATACCACTACAGAAAATCGTCCTGTTGAGCATAAATTGTGTCATTTGCAGTCTACAAAGGTGTTTGTGCAGCTCTAGTGTAATGAGAGGTGCTATCTGGCTGAGATTTATAGTACTACGCATAGAAAGTATGGATGCAGATGCACTATGCTATCATTAGTGCTCAAAACTGAAATATATATTACAAATGATAGTCATATAAGAAGTTGTTAGCATATATTTGGCTAAAAATATGGGCCTGCCCACCAACGTACAGGTCACCTCTTGTCGGGCAAGTCCCTAATACTGTGGGGTTCACATCCGGGACGCAGGGTGCCCCGAAACCAGCCCAGCCAAAAAACAACCCCAGGGTAACACACTGGTGAAAAATAGCAGTGGAGTCTTACAGATTATCAGTTGTATGAAGGCAGCTACTCAGTGTTAAGTGTGTTACAAAAATGTGTGAAAAATAGATACATAAAAACAAACAAAGAAAGTGATATAGAATGTGAATATAAGTGTTAGGTGGTGATGCCCTGAAGTGGCCCAGCCAGAACTGCTCAAGGGTTCCCACGCCCCAATGCTCACCCCAAAATAACTGTGGCTATATAAATATAAATAGGACTTACTGTACTTTTGATTATGCCTGACCCAAAGTGCAGTCGGATGCTAGTTTCCTGCTTTAAAACAGTTGGAGGGGGGTGGGGGAGGGGTTCCAATCTAGACTGAAGCAACCTCAAGCCCCAAGTGTACATATATATACACGTAATATGGAATATACAAGGGGAGTGGTTCTAGACTGCACTCCCTAATGTAATGAGAGGTGCTATCTTGCTGAGATTTATAGTATTTACGTATAGAAAGAATGGATGCAGATGCACTATGCAATCTATACTGCTCAAAATTTAAATATGAATATCACATAAGAGATTGTTAGCATATATTTGGCCCAAATATTTTATTTATGTATTTTTTCACACATTTTTGTAACACACTTAACACTAAGTAGCTGCCTTCATACAACTGATAATCTTTAACACTCCACTGCTATTTTTCACCAGTGTGATGCCCTGGGGTGGTTTTTTGGCTGGGTTGCTGCGCCCCAGATGTGAACCCCAAAGTGTTAGGGACTTTCCCAACAAGAGATGACCTGGACATTGGTGACCAGACCCATATTTTTGGCCAAATATATGCTAACAACCTCATATATGATATTCAATTGTAATATATATTTCAATTTTGAGCAGTAATGATTGCATAGTGCATCTGCATCCATTCTTTCTATGCCTACTAGGAGCCCGCAAGTACACTGTATCACCACCGCTCAGTTAGAGGGGACTAGTTGTACCGTACACCGGGGCGCATACCACCCAGATGCCCAGTGCACTACAACGCCCATCGACACCCTAACATTCTAGGCTGCATCAGTACTGTTGTTAACACACCTGTTATCTCTTTGTGTAATATGCTACATATTGTGCTTCCTGGTTTAAGAAACCTAAGACCTTGTTAAGCTATATGACATGTGGACTAACCTCCACCAGCACCAAACAACTGCGCAACACATTTACCACCTTATGCATTCTGGCCAAGTGTATTATCTACTACTTGCGAGCACAACACCTATTCCATCCAGTGTTATCCTGCTGCAGAAATCCGTTACTGCTATTCTGCATTTACTCCTTTACTTTCTTTAGCCATTTAGTATGTTGAATATGTTCTTGGTTGAGGTTATGTCAGCAAGTTCTTATTCTTATACTGTATACTACCATGGAAGTCTGTTGCTCACCATGCCTCACATATTTGTGTTACTTATCCATTTGTGTAAATGGGAAAACGGTGGCGAGACCCCTAAAAAAGTTAGCTTGAGCTTTGCTGAACAGAACATAAAATAGTTAAAGTTAAAGATATTGTATGAGAAGCATAATGTATATTAGGTGTATTAGTTCCCACAGAGCAAAACATATTCTTAGCCTCAATAGTAAAATCTGTATTGTGTAAGTAGGCCAGGTAGAAGGTACCATACTAGTTAAGGTTAATGATTGATCTGGCAAATTTAATTAAACGGTTTCAAGAGCCGGATAAGTAGTCCCATCTATAATTTAAACTTTAGGCCTTTAAGACATTACTTGTTGCTAGTACATTGGTACCCTGGTGGATATCCATTTTTACCAAGATACCCTGCTAGCCATTTTAGTGAGAAATTGCATCCTTTTATAGCAATCCGAAATAGAAGAACTCTGGTCATAGCACAAATAATAATAACTCATACAGTACTGGGACTTGAGTACAGTTTGGTTCCTTGACAAATATATAGTTTGGTATCTGGCCTTTGCCACATGGTAATTTTTCTCTGATGGGAAAAGCTTTGGCCCACACTAATAGTTGATCTTAAAATGAATGGCCTCTATAAGCTGGCCTAATCAGATTTCAAAACTATGGAGTTTATTTCTATGGTGCCACAAGGGTTCCACAGCACCTTACAAAGTACATAAATAATTGAATAGAACAAGAGAACAGTGAATTACAGTACAAGACAATGCAGTACATGGTATATAAACATTTGTGCAACAGCGATCATATAACCATCAAATAAGTAGTGCAGTGGCAGAAGACAAGGGTTAGGTGCTGAAGGTAATAGTAAGGGAAGGAAAAGCACATGGGGAAGAGGGTCCTGCTTGTGAGAACTTACATTCTAAAGGTAGGGGTAGACAGACAGGGGTGACACAGATGGGGTAGATAGTGGGGATGTAGTTATTATACTGACATGCGGCATCCCAGCTGAAGAAATCCCGGCGATGGAATGCCACTACCCGGCTAGATCGGTGCCGGAATACCAACAGTATGTGACATCCTGATGCCGGAATCCTGATAGCCAGGATGCCGAACGTAAGTATAGCTGGGCTGGTTAGGACTTACCCGCGAGGGGGGAGGGTTAGTTTTAGGGTCACAGGGGGGTTAGGGTTAGGCTAGGGGAGGGGGAGATTAGGGTTAGGTACCCCCGGGTGTGGGTTAGGGTTAGGCACCACTGGGAGGGTTAGGTTTAGGCAGTAAGTTGGGAGGGTTAGGTTTAGGCACTAACGGGGAGGGTTAGGATGGGGTGGGGGGAATGGTTATTGTTAGGATGTAGAAACAGAGGGTTAGAGCGGGAAGGGGGGAGGGTAAGTATACTTACCCGACCCTTGTTGGGATCCTAAACATTGGGATGCAGCTGTCGGTACAGTATATTGACAGCAGGCATTACGACTGCTGGGATTTCATAACCATTCCAGATAGTGAGCATTCGACAGAGTGTTAGGATGAGAGATAGAAGGCTTTGATGAAGAAGTGTGTCTTGAGAGCCTATTTAAAGCTTTGCAGAGGGGTGGAGAGTATGACATGGAGAGGTAGAGAATTCCAGAGGTAGGGAGCAGCACATGCAAAATCTTGGAGGCGGTCATGGGAAGAAGTAATCAGCTGGCAGGAGAAGCGGCATTCAATAGCGGAGCGAAGAGGACTGACGGGAATGTGAAGAGAGATAAGATCAGAGATGTGCTGTAACTGGGAGAGGAATGGGAGAGAGCTGTGGTTGAGCTGAGCCCATTGAATTTGTCCCTCTCTGCGACTAAATTCATTCTGCGTCCCCCGGCAGTAATCATTGGGATGCATGGTCAGACTGAAAACAGCGTCTGTTTGTGTCTGATGCCCCAGAAACATCCTTCTCTGAACAGGGGCGCCGACAGCCGTTCCGGGCCTGGGGGGAGTAGGAGGCATTCCCTAATTGTGGGAGGTATGGTCACGCCCACTTTGAAAAAAAATAAAACATTTTCGTGCTGGGGAGGGGAGGCACTGTTAGCCCCTCAGCCGGCGCATAGCCAGTGGGGGGCACGATCAGTGTGATCGCTCTCCCCACAGGCATAGGAGACTGCTTTGACTGCTACTTAGCAGCCACGAGCAGTGGGTGCAGCCCTGCACACAGCAGTGTGTGCTGGGCTGCTTTGATGTAAGAGGGAGGGGGGATGGTGCCGGGCCCCTCCAGCAAGCCCGGGCCCGGGTAATTAGTACCCACTCCCTCCCTCTTGGTGCCCCTGCCTCTGAATCAGGCCCACAGTGTCAAAAAAAAGAACACAATTAATGATTATATTTGTATGATCATAGGACCTGATACAGGTATGAACGCTAATGCAATGGCAGCTGCTGTGCCAAAAATATGCAAATGTCTCAGACATCGAGAAATGTTCTGAGACGCCCACAGGTGCCATTGCAAATCCAAGTAACTGCGTAAACATACGCAGCCGCCGTCATTAATCATTCAATTATTGGGCATTGGAGAACCACTTTATCTGCGTACGGAATGACAGTTCTATGCTGAGACACGACCCGAAAACAGATACAACGTGCTTGCGTTTTTCCTGCCACTCCCTGTAACCTGCCACCGAAACGTTCCCTAAATATCAATCAGTTTGCAAACAAATCCTCACTGCGAGCAGCATCGCTACGGTACCTTGGCGCAGGCACAGTGTGACAGCGACATAAGCGCAACACAGAGGGCATAATGGTTAGCGTTACTGTCTCAGCACTGAGGTTGTGGGTTCGATTCCCACCACGGCCCTAACTATGT
The DNA here is from genome assembly GCA_031769625.1 of Taudactylus pleione. Lineage (NCBI taxonomy): Eukaryota > Metazoa > Chordata > Amphibia > Anura > Myobatrachidae > Taudactylus > Taudactylus pleione. The sequence continues at coordinate 1,149,224 of JAUIMM010000300.1, forward strand.
GGGGTTTGTATATTCTCCCTGTGCTTGCCTGGGCTTCCTCCGGGTACTCCTGTTTCCTCCCACACTCCAAAAATATACTGGTAGGTTAATTGGTTCCAAACACAAATTTACCCTAGTGTGTATGTGTGTTAGCATGTGATAGGGAACATCTATTGTAAGCTCCACTGGAGCAGGGAGTTATGTGAATGGACAAATACTCTCTGTAAAACGCTGCGGAATATGTGTGCGCTATATAAATAAATGGTAATAAATAAATAAGTGCAGGTGGCTGATAATTGCTCAACTGCGTAAATGTCAGCACTGGGTACATATCTGAATCAGGCCCATAGTGTCTAGTAAGAACAACTTAAAATGCACACTCACATAGTGAAGGCAGTATGGTACAGTATGATGTATGCTGAACCAATATTCATGAGGATTCAGCCTATTAATTTACTAAGAGACCACGGTGTCACTAAGAAACAAGATTGCAAGCAATTAACAAAATGGCTGCTTACTGTGTGGGCAAGAGTCCAACAGATGCACACCAAGTGTAATAATAATGTACTAGAAACAAGTATATTTTATTAAACAGAGACCATAGGCATTGAAACTGAAGTACTTCTTTTTAGTGGACAGTAGGTGTCAGCAACATGCAAAGGGACAAACTATTCAGTTATTATAAGTGCTCTCTGAATCTGAAAACAAATTGCCCTTTCAATTTAACCCTGACCAGGTTTCTGTATTAAGATATGCATGGACTGGGAACATGCTGTTATGTACATAGAGAGAGAGAGAGAGACAGCAGAAAAATCATTTCATACCAATAATTATAACAATATTAGCAATAGCAGATTAATTTTTCACCAAGTACATAAAAATTGCACTCTGCACAGTGTTTACTTATAATAGAAGCAGAGACTGGGCTCCGTGCAAATAGATCACCCATTGAAATATAAATGCATCCTGTATTACAATAAGATTCATTGATCTAAATTCAAGCTTAAGTGCCTCTTCCATCGGAACATCCGCTTTTGTTAGATGATATTTAAGTGGAAGTAAAAACTGGAATAAAATTTTTCGGGCCCAAATAGAAAGTGATGGCATAAAAGAGGTTTGTTCTTACTGAATTTGTATATTAGCTAATAGCTGATCGCAAATCAAATAATTGCATTGAAATGCAGTTTTGCAAAGAAAACTGTAATTAAGGTAAGAGAACTATGCACCATCATTCCTTTTATTATTGTCTTTAATTTATGCATGGGAGGTGAATTGAGATTATTTTATACACCATAAATATGTAAAACCCAAGTTATTACAATTCTCATTTAGGGGACTTGTCCTCAGAGTACATGAGTTTTTATTTATGTACTATAAAGGTACAAATCATTTCTTTTTAAAGTAAGCAAAAAAGGACTGCTGTTCCCCATAGTTACTTTAAGATAAAGTGCTGCACTGAGCACACCTAGAAAGGTAATTGTCACACTTACTTGCACTCTGGTACTGAGCACACCAGGGGTGTATTAAGAGAGGAAGGGGCTCGTGTGCATTCCCCATCCGGGGCCCCTTCCTCTCTCCCCGACGGCCGGGAGCGGACTGACCATAGCAGAAAACTCTGGGCATTAGTCTGTGCTAAGAGTCTACTGCGCATGTGCAGGTCACCATTTTCCCGGCGATTTCCCTACTGCGGATGGACAAAACACCAGGAAAATAGCTGCTGCGGCCATTTTCCAGGTGTTTTGTGCATGGCAGCCACAGCCGACGCGGGACTTTGGAGAGGTAAGTTTTAGAAAATATGGGTGCAGGGCGTGCACCCATTATAGATACGCCCCTGGATCACACCTAGAATGCTGCTACACTAACTGGACTCTGGTACTGAGTACAGCTAGAATGCTGCTACACTAACTGCAGTCTGGTACTGAGCACATCTAGAATGCTGCTACACTAACTGCACTCTGGTACAGAGTACACCTAGAATGCTGCTACACTCACTGCACTCTGGAACTGAGCACACCATCAATGCTGCTACACTGATTGCACACTGGTACTGAGTACACCTAGAATGCTGCTACACTTACATGTCTCTGGTACTGAGCACACCTAGAATGCTAATACATTAACTGTAGTTTGGTACTGAGCACACCATAATAGCTGCTACACTAACTGCTCTCTGGTACTGAGCACACCTAGAATGCTGCTACACTAACTGCACTCTGGTACTGAGTACACCTAGAATGCTGCTACACTAACTGCACTCTGGTACTGACCACACCTAGAATGCTGCTACACTAACTGCTCTCTGGTACTGAGCACACCTAGAATGCTGCTAAACTAACTGCACTCTGATACTGAGTACACCTAGAATTATGCTACACTAACTGCACTCTGGTACTGAGCACACCTAGAATTATACTACACTAACTGCACTCTGGTACTGAGCACACCTAGAATGTTGCTACACTAACTGCAGTCTGGTACTGAGCACACCAGGGGTGTATTAAGAGAAAAGGGTCCCATGTGCATTCCCCATCCGGGGCCCCTTCCTCTCTCCCCGACAGCCGGGAGCGGACTGACCATAGCAGTAAACTCTGGGCATTAGTCTGTGCTAAGAGTCTACAGCGCATGTGCAGGTCACCATTTTCCTGGCGATTTCCCTACTGCGGATCGACAAAACACCAGGAAAATAGCTGCTGCGGCTATTTTCCAGGTGTTTTGTGCATGGCAGCCACAGCCGACGCGGGACTTTGGAGAGGTAAGTTTTAGAAAATATGGGTGCAGGGCGTGCACCCATTATAGATACGCCCCTGGATCACACCTAGAATGCTGCTACACTAACTGGACTCTGGTACTGAGTACACCTAGAATGCTGCTACACTAACTGCACTCTGGTACTGAGCACATCTAGAATGCTGCTACACTAACTGCACTCTGGTACTGAGTACACCTAGAATGCTGCTACAATCACTGCACTCTGGAACTGAGCACACCATCAATGCTGCTACACTGATTGCACTCTGGTACTGAGCACACCTAGAATGCTGCTACACTAACTGCACTCTGGTACTGAGTACACCTAGAATGCTGCTACACTAACTGCACTCTGGTACTGAGTACACCTAGAATGCTGCTACACTTACAGCTCTCTGGTACTGAGCACACCTAGAATGCTAATACATTAACTGTAGTTTGGTACTGAGCACACCATAATAGCTGCTACACTAACTGCTCTCTGGTACTGAGCACACCTAGAATGCTGCTACACTAACTGCACTCTGGTACTGAGTACACCTAGAATGCTGCTACACTAACTGCACTCTGGTACTGACCACACCTAGAATGCTGCTACACTAACTGCTCTCTGGTACTGAGCACACCTGGAATGCTGCTACACTAACTGCTCTCTGGTACTGAGCACACCTAGAATGCTGCTAAACTAACTGCACTCTGATACTGAGTACACCTAGAATTATGCTACACTAACTGCACTCTGGTACTGAGCACACCTAGAATTATACTACACTAACTGCACTCTGGTACTCAGCACACCTAGAATGTTGCTACACTAACTGCAGTCTGGTACTGAGCACACCAGGGGTGTATTAAGAGAAGAGGGTCCCATGTGCAATTCCCATCCGGGGCCCCTTCCTCTCTCCCCGACGGCTGGGAGCGGACTGACCATAGCAGAAAACTCTGGGCATTAGTCTGTGCTAAGAGTCTACTGTGCATGTGCAGGTCACCATTTTCCCGGCGATTTCCCTACTGCGGATCGACAAAACACCAGGAAAATAGCTGCTGCGGCTATTTTCCAGGTGTTTTGTGCATGGCAGCCACAGCCGACGCGGGACTTTGGAGAGGTAAGTTTTAGAAAATATGGGTGCAGGGCGTGCACCCATTATAGATATTATAGATACGCCCCTGGATCACACCTAGAATGCTGCTACACTAACTGGACTCTGGTACTCAGTACACCTAGAATGCTGCTACACTAACTGCACTCTGGTACTGAGTACACCTAGTATTATACTACGCTAACTGCACTCTGGTACTGAGTACACCTAGAATGATGCTACACTAACTGCACTCTGGTACTGAGCACACCTAGAATGTTGCTACACTAACTGCAGTCTGGTACTGAGCACATCTAGAATTTTGCTACACTAACTGCAGTCTGGTACTGAGCACACATAGAATGCTGCTACACTCACTGCACTCTGGAACTGAGCACACCATCAATTCTGCTACACTGATTGCACTCTGGTACTGAGCACACCTAGAATGCTGCTACACTAACTGCTCTCTGGTACTGAGAACACCTGGAATGCTGCTACACTAACTGCTCTCTGGTACTGAGCACACCTAGAATGCTGCTACACTAACTGCACTCTGGAACTGAGTACACCTAGAATTATGCTACACTAACTGCACTCTGGTACTGAGCATACCTAGAATTAAACTACACTAACTGCACTCTGGTACTGAGCACACCTAGAATGTTGCTACACTAACTGCAGTCTGGTACTGAGCACACCAGGGGTGTATTAAGAGAAGAGGGGCCCATATGCATTCCCCATCCGGGGTCCCTTCCTCTCTCCCCGACGGCCGGGAGCAGACTGACCATAGCAGTAAACTCTGGGCATTAGTCTGTGCTAAGAGTCTACTGCGCATGTGCAGGTCACCATTTTCCCGGCGATTTCCCTACTGCGGATGGACAAAACACCAGGAAAATAGCAGCTGCGGCTATTTTCCAGGTGTTTTGTGCATGGCAGCCACAGCCGACACGGGACTTAGGAGAGGTAAGTTTTAGAAAATATGGGTGCAGGGTGTGCACCCATTATAGATACATCCCTGGATCACACCTAGAATGCTGCTACACTAATTGGACTCTGGTACTGAGTACACCTAGAATGCTGCTACACTAACTGCACTCTGGTACTGAGCACACCTAGAATGCTGCTACACTAACTGCACTCTGGTACTGAGCACATCTTGAATGTTGCTACACTAACTGCAGTCTGGTACTGAGCAAACCTAGAATGCTGATACACCAACTGCACTCTGGTACTGAGCACACCTAGAATGCTAATACATTAACTGTAGTTTGGTATTGAGCACATCATCATAGCTGCTACACTAACTGCTCTCTGGTACTGAGCACACCTAGAATGCTGCTACACTAACTGCACTCTGGTACTGAGTACACCTAGAATGCTGCTACACTCACCTCTCTATGGTACTGAGCACAAGTGGAATGATGCTACACTAACTACTCTCTGGTGCTGAGCACATCTAGAATGATGCTACACTAACTGCATTCTGGTACTGAGTACACCTAGAATGCTGCTGCACTAACTGCACTCTGGTACTGAGTACACCTAGAATTATACTACACTAACTGCACTCTGGTACTGAGTACACCTAGAATGATGCTACACTAACTGCACTCTGGTACTGAGCACACCTAGAATTATACTACACTAACTGCACTCTGGTACTGAGCACATCTAGAATGCTGCTACACTAGCTGCAGTCTGGTACTGAGCACAACATCATTGCTGCTACATTAACTGCTCTCTGGTACTGAGCACACCTAGAATGCTGCTACACTAACTGCACTCTGGTACTGAGTACACCAAGAATGCTGCTACACTAACTGCACTCTGGTACTGAGCACACCATCAATGCTGCTACACTGATTGCACTCTGGTACTGAACACACCTAGAATACTGCTAGACTAACTGCACTCTGGTACTCAGTGCACCTAGAATGTTGCTACACTAACTGATGTTGCTACACTAACTGCATTCTGGTACAGAGTACACCTAGAAAGCTACAACACTAACTGCATTCTGGTACTGAGTACACCTAGAATGCTGCTACACTAACTGCATTCTGGTACTGTGCACACCTAAAATGCTGCTACATTAACTACACTCTGGTACTGAGCACACCTAGAATGCTGCTACACTAACTGCATTCAGGTGCTGAGTACACCTAGAATGCTGCTACACTAACTGCAGTCTGGTACTGAGTACACCTAGAATGCTGCTATACTAACTGCACTCTGGTATTGAGCACACCTAGAATGCTGCTACACTAACTTCACTTTGATACTGTGCACACCTAGAATACTGCTAGACTAACTGCACTCTGGTACTCAGTGCACCTAGAATGTTTCTACACTAACTGATTTTGCTACACTAACTGCACTCTGGTACAGAGTACACCTAGAATGCTGCAACACTAACTGCTATCTGGTACTGAGCAAACCATCATTGCTGCTACACTATCTGCTATCTGGTACTGAGCTCACCACCAATGCTGCTACACTGACTGCACTCTGGTACTGAGCACACCTAGAATGCTGCTACATTGACTGCACTCTGGTACTGAGCACACCTGGAATGCTGCTACACTATGCATTCTGGTACTAAGTACACCTAGAATGCTTCTACACTAACTGTACTCTGGTACTGAGCACCCCTAGAGTGCTGCTACACTTACAGCGCTCTGGTACTGAGGGCCTGGTTCAGATTTGTAAGAAAGAGCAAGTAACTATGCATCTTGGTAAAACCATGCTGCCCTGCAGGTGGGGCAGATTTAAAACGAATGTGCAAAGAGAGTTAGATTTGGAAGGGGTGTGTTCAAATTGCAGTGTAAACATAAAGCTGTCCAGCATTTGTGGGCTACATGCAAAAGCATTCAGTATTTATCCCACACGCAAAAAAACACACGGCCGTAGAGAGTCAGCTCGGGCCCGGGGAGGGGGCATGGCCTAGTCACTGGAGGTGTGACCACACCCCCTGCACCCTGGGTAGGGGGGGACTTTGAGCCCCTCAGCCCGGCACATACCCAGGAGGGTGGCACGTTCAGTGTGATCACTCCTCCCTACAGGCAGAGGAGACTGCTGCTGCTCAGCAGCAGCGAGCAGTCTCCCACTGCAGCCCAGCACACAGCAGCGTGTGCTTGGCTGCTGACAGGTAAGAGGTAAAGGGGGTGCGGTGTCAGATATGGGCCCCCACCGGGCCCTTCCAACAAGCCCTGGTAATTAGAATGATTTTGGATGCAAAAACTGGAGATTTCAGTGGGTGTTCCTGGGAGGCAACATGCGGGTGGGTAGCCAGATGTGGCCGTGTCGCAGACACAGGACGCCATGTTCGGACAGGCTAGTGCAAGCTTCGATGTTGCGACTGATGGTGTGTCTAAGTATGCAATGAGACGGAATAGTAGCACTGTCAGGGGGAATCTCAGTAGGCTCAGAATCAGGAGGGGCATTAGCATAAAGACATATACGCAGTTGCAGAAAAAGATACAGCTGCGGTCAGGTCTGCGTCAACCTCTGAATCAGGCTCCTAGTATGTTGCTACACTTATTGCGCTGTTCATAACACATAGAGTGCTGCTACACGACACTACATTGCACTTAGGGCCTGATTCAGAGGTGGATGCAGTTGCAGCAGCAACTGCGTCTTTGCCAGAGTCACGACTGCACATTCATGTTAATGCTGCGGCGCATGGCCTTCCTACTGAGACGCCCACAGGCTGTGGAGCTAATCCATCACTTGCTTATTAAGATGCACCATCAGTCGCAGCATCGAAGATTGCATCGGCCCTATGGAGGCGCAGAATCTCAGTCTGAACACGCCCGTCTATGTCAATGCTGACTACAACACGCCCACAACACGCCCGCTTCTGGCTAGCCAACTCCCTTTTACCACCCAGAAACGCTCAATGAAAATCACTCTCTCTGTGTCCAACACCATTCTGTGTCTTCATGTGATTCAGTGGTGGGCAGCGGCTGCGCTAAATGTGGAAAAAGATGCTCACTGCTGGCTTCTCTGGTCGACTAGCTGCGTCTGAAGATACAGTACAGCATCAAATCAACATCGCGACCATTAGTCGCAGCATCGGTAATCTGAGTAACCTAAAGGTTACTCAGAATGGAAGATGATGTTACCCAATAATAGCCTATAGGACCCTCTGGCATACTTACCTACTCTCCAGGAAGTTGCGGGAGGCTCCTGATATTTCAGGTAGCACCCCGCACCCCTGGAAGAGTGTCCGCATCTTCTGCATCCCACCCACTTCCTAGTGAAGTGGGCAGGATGGGGAAATATCTGCCGGGAATTTTGGTTATTTATGGAAGGGCGGTGCTAAATGCTGGAAACTGTGTTATTTAGCCCTGCCCCCTAATGACATAGCTGGGGCCCAGTGGCATAGGAGCCTGGCCCCGTCCCCCGAAGTGGCCAAATGCGTCTCCATGTTGGGCTTCTCCTGGAGAGGAGATATAAAAAGTCTGCAAGTATGGCTCCTGCTCTGTCATCTCCCGGTGATGCATGCACTGGCTGACGGCCGCTCATTGGCTTCTGGGGACTCCGAACCAAGAAGCAGTGTGATAATGTTACGCTAATACACTGCTTCCAGCTCATCAGGACAGGCTCTTATCAGGGCCCATCTCCTGACAGGAGAAACTTTAAAATATTTATTTTCACACTACAAATTTGGCTGAACAATATTAATCACATCTGCATTAAAAATGCGGATTGTGATAAATATGTCCCTTGGTGCGGTATGCAATCGGGAAGCCGGCTGACATTAAACCGACAGCCGGCTACCCAACTGTCATATCCCGGCGAGGGTGAAATGAATGGCATCTAGATGTAGACTCCGGTCATTTTACTGACGCCGGGAGACCGGCGCCCGGCATCCTGATCGAAGTGATGCCGGGCGCCGCTGCGGACAGCCAAGGGGGGTGGAAGGTTAGGTTTAGGGCTCCCGGGGGGGACTAACGGTTAGGCACCCCCCCGGGAGGATAGGGTTAGGCTAGGGGGAGGGAGGGGTATGGTTAGGCACCCTCGGGGGGGGGACTTAGGGTTAGGCAACTCCCCGGGGGACTTAGGTTTAGGCACTTAGAGGGGGGATTAGGGTTAGGCACTGGGGGGAAGGTTAGGGTTAGGCATCCCTAAGGAGAGTTAGGGTTAGGGGGGTTAGGTTAGGTTAGTTCATACTTACCTGGGGACGATCGATATTTTCAGCCGTGTCAGCCTGCTGCAGTCGGGATTTGAACCACCGGTAATTCATATGTATTCCCTTGGTACAGTATAGTGCAGTAGGTGAGATGAGCTCAAGTTAAATTCCACGCACACACAATAAGACTGTCACCTGGGGAACACTGTGTGTTTGTATGCATGTGGGGGTTTAGGATATTTAATAGGGATGTGCGCCGACCCCCGTGTTTTGGTTATGGTTTTGGATCTGTATCTCCTTCAAGGTTTTGGATCTGGATTTGGTTTTGCAAGCCACTCTCAAGTGTTTTGGATCTGGATTTTTTAAATAAAAAATAGATAAAAAGTTTTAAAAACAGCTAAAATCATGTAATTTATGAAATCCAAAACACGAAATTCGGATTTAAAATCCGAATTCCGAACCGCAAAAAGATCAGAACCACGACCCGGATTTACCCGGATCTCCTCAGGAGATTAAAACCGCTACTCAGAATTACCCGGATTAACGAAATTTGGGTGGATTCGGATTTCTGGAGAACCGAACCACACATCTCTAATATTTAGGGTCCCATTTAATAACGAATCCTAACATCAGCCTCATATTTTGTTTAGTATCGCAGTGATACTAACGAATATGCCACTGGTATTTAACATTACTTACCTCGCCGGTGAGCTCCGGCGGTGTCCCCCTTCGAGTGCTAAAGGGGTTATACTGTATATCCTTGTTAAATGGAGCTATTAGTCTTTATTTTCAATCAGGCTATCGATTCTTTAGAATAAATGAACACCCTTACTCTGGTGACAGCTCCTTTTGAACAAAATCATTTTATTTTGAGAGAAAAACAGCATATCTGGAGCAACATTTTTTGTATTACTATTTCTGCATTTGTTTTAACCAATATGATACAAGGCACTTATTAAAAGAAACAGCAATCTGTTCCAAATTCATGATCAAGGGATAGTAATAACTACTTGGGGAGTCTCAAATCAAATAAAACAATATGTCCTAATAGACCAAAGCCTAAGGTTCTCAATTAAAATTTTTCTTGTAGAAGGAACCTGTTTTCATTGCAATCATTTTCATGGACTTAACAGATGTGTGATTTTTATTTAAATGATAAGCGGGTCAGAATCAACCAGGCGCCATGTTAAATATTGTAGACAATCACAAGGAAGCAGGTTGTAGAATATTTAATGAGACATTTGCATAATTCCCATGATATAGCATTGTTTTGGCCTAAATAAACCATATGGCGTTGCAACACTTCAATTACTCCAAGCTGGGGGGTAAGCGTCTATCAGTTTTCCCAACTGTTGCTGAATTTACATCATCGGCAGGCAGTTCAGAACTTATTAAACATAATGGGGGTTGTAGTTGAGTGATAGCTACCGTCAAGTACAAAATGTCCATCCATTAATTTTTAAAACAATGACATTTCTTTGCAAGTAAGGGTGTAAGAAGCAATACCATGCACACTAAGATATTTATTCTACAGAGGTACACATACAGTACATGGTTGAAGTACAGATTATCTCAGTCTGGCTCCCATTTATCATCAAAGCTTAACCCCTTAGCGCTTGCTACAGGGGTTATGCCATCCTTTCTGGATTTAACAAACAGTGGTAATCTAAGATTACCGGTGTTTGCAAGCTTCGCTCTCATCATCCTTTAGATGTACAGTGTCTCATTGGTCTATATAATAAAGAACCAGCAGTACCCCCTATCATTGCAGGGTCCCATCATCCTTGGTAGTGATGCTCCATTGTCAGAATGTCTTGGTGAAAACGTTCCCCCTGTTTGTCACCTACCGAACCCAGGTTGTCCAGAAAATGTAAATGGGAATGTAAAAAGAGAATTTTAAGTAACAAACCCATATTCTTGTAGTTGTCCAATAGGTCATTCACCATGGACACGTAGTTGGCTTCTTTTCTGTTCCCGAAATATCCACACACAGCAGCCTTGAAGGAGGGCCAAGTAGCAGACTCAATTGCCGTCAATTTAGCATTAAATATTTCATCTGTTACAAGTTTCCTTATTTGGGGACCAACAAATATGTCTTCTTTTAACTTTGCTTCGCTTAACTTTGGAAACTTTTCCATCAGATAACTGAAACCCTGGCCTTCTTTATCCAGAGCTTTCACGAAATTCTTCATAAGGCCCAAGTTAATGTGAAACAGCAGTAAAATGATTTTATGCGGCTCAACCAATGGAGTGTACTTGATGTTTTCTCTCCAGCAACATAAGTTTCTCTCTCTGACCACTTCTTTGTGATATAGTGATTGTTAGTGTCTCTGTTGTCCCATAACACAGAAAACAGCAGCACTTTGTGAATCCACCTGGCAAACCTAACAGCAGTGCAACTACCTTTAAGTCACAACAAAAATCTATCCATGATCCTTATACATGATTGCCTCCAACATAATGGCCATACTTCCATAAGTTTATTTTATGTCCACAGCATAGGCCAGAGGCACTAAACGGTTTGTTCCCATTATGGAGTAACACTACTTTCAGACTACTCTTCGAGGAATCAATAAACAGCAATCACTCACTAGTATTGTGCTGAACACCAAACTCCAACATTAAACCATTAACATCAGTACACACACACATTGATTTATTATTTTTATTTAAAAAAATGTGGCCGAGAAAAAGTTTCTTGTTCTAAAACTTGAGCCAGAAGGTTCCATTGTTGTAGCCTAGAACCCAAAAGTTTGGCTTGTTGTTTTGAAAGTTTCAAGTCACAAAGCAAATCAATTAATTCTTCATTTTCTATGAAGCGAGGTGAGGTCTTGAGTTTTGGGGTGATACTCCTGTAAATTCTGCATCTTCTGACTCGCTGTCCTCTGATGTCCCCAATTCACTGGTACACAACATGAGTTACAGGACAAGGCAGCCCTTTTCCATGAGGCACAGATTTTAGCACTGAAGACACTTCAGGCTGCCCAGCAATACTAGTTAGACAAAAATAACAGTCAGTTCTTAAGTCCTTAAGCTCACACCATACCATTGGGCGGATGAACGGCATCATACAGCGATTTCCTTCCAATCATTCTGTCAGATTAGCTGCGCAGAAATATGGGGTGGTCAGATTTTATCCTGGCCATCAAGAGCACAGTTGAAGTACATTTTATAAGCCTTCTATTCAAGATGCTAACAGGCTTTCTTTGACTTAATAGTTATCAGGATGGTTTACACACCCACAAATTTTAGCAGCTGCCATAACTTCATATGTACAATATTTACAAACAGCGCAGAAAATGTACTCACAAAATTATGAAATAACAAACACAAGAAAAGAATACCACTGATTTAAAATGGAGAATTTAAAAGTATAGGTAAAATTGCCACTATCAATGGTCACTGCCAATGGTGTGAGGGTCACGTATCTCCTTATAGTGATCAGCCATCAGCCAGATAGTTAGGATACAGAGATGGAGGCTCTGTCACGAAGCAGCCCAATGAGAGAACACCCCCCCACCACCCCCGGTTACTCATGGTCATGGTACAGTCCAGGGAGCTTGCTGCTTACTTTCCATTCTGCAAGCCAGCCATGAACAGAGACAGGGGCCAGCAAGCAACATGGCATCTAGTGCTGAGAGAAGGGTTCTGCCCAAGGACAAGCCCATGGAGGTGAATGAGGAAGACGAGGAGGGGGATTCTGATGACAAAAAGGATGAGGAGTATGGGCAGGATGCATACCCCCATAGCACAGGCAAAAGGGGGTCTTGTTGAGCACATACTAGGATTAAATACTTTAATTATCAAATTTAAATGTTTATAAACATCTTAAAAACCTTATGTGTTATCAAATTTGTGATGGTAGATTTGGGTTCTTCACACAAAATTACATGAAAAGTTATGTATATTATGTCAGATGCAAAATGGCTGTTTAGTAGTGTTATTTATAAGCCTCATTTTACCTTATAACTGACTGTCTCTTTAAAACTAGCGGCAAACTCGCCAAATTCATGCCACTTCTTTAATCTCAGAATGTATTACCTAGAGCTGATGTATAAAGCACAGGCATCAAACTTGTCCAATAAATTACAGACACATACAGTATGTGCATGCTTAGTTAGATGCATCTCTAAGTGCATTCAGGTCTGTGCCAGTTGCATATGCGCCAGGATGATGACAGTCATACACCAAGCATTTTTACATCTACTGTACCTCTACATGTAATCAGTGCTAGATATGGCTGTGTGAAAATGTACAACACAGCGCATACCGCAGGGAAAAGAGACAAAAGAAACTAGCGCACAGTTGACATACATATTTGCCCTCTATGTATTTAATGTTTCCATTCAGGATGTTGTGTATGAGTAGGGTACTGTTATGTCAGCAGTGGGTATCATTACTCTTGCGGGAGCCAACATTTATTCCACACAATTTGAACAAATAATAAATAGAATTGGCATGAATTGCAAACACCCGCAAAACCACGTACTGTATACATACTGTACAATTGGAATCTCCTGCATCTTTATCCTGATGGTGATAAAGCTTACAATTAAGAAATGTGAACATACAAATATAATACAACCAGAGCTGGACTGGCCGTCTGGGACTTCTGGCAAATGCCAGAAGGGCCAATAGCCTGATGTGCTTTGCTCGGACGGTACACTGAAAGACTGGGGAGTGCCGCGAGGCCAGACCCCCATGACTCGCGACACGGCCCCATGAGACTTAACCACTCCTCTTTTGTGGTGAGGCCACACCCCCTTTGCGAGCACACAGGGGGGCTGCCAGGGTTGATCTGGAGCCCCAGTTCATCCCTGAATACAACATCAATGAACATGGTAGAAGCTCAAGCAGAAGGAGAGGGTAAATCAGCAAATTACTAGCCATCCAATGAGAAACAACTAGCTGATGTTGCGGATTGTCATTATAATTATTATTATTATTATTATTATTTATTATTAACAGTTACTTATATAGTGCCAGCGTGTTCTGTTACGCTTTACAATTTGGAACAAACAGTAATAAAATAAGAGTGGGGAATAACATATAGACAACATACAGACAAAGAGGTAAGAGGGCCCTGCTCGCAAGCTTACATTCTATGTCATCATATCAGTGCATACTTTACATAAGCCTTCCAGCACTCTGACAGGTTTATATGCATCAGTGTTCAGGTTTTACTTGGTTGCATTTAGGAGAACACATGATTACTCAGCGCTGTAGCAGGACAAATTTCTGAACTACTGTAGTGTAGTAGTTGATGAAGCCAATGGGTCCAGATAGGAGCAGAGCACCTGAAGCATCATAAGGATGCTCTGTACAGCTCTGCAGTGGTGACTGGAGCATCCTGTGCTGCTTTTTAGGCTGCTAGGTGCCATTCCGGGCTCATACATCCCTTGTTATGGCCCTGCACTTATTGTATTCAAATACCCTGGTAAGCTTCTACCCTCCCCTGTTCTGCCCTTCTAGGCAGGTTCGTAGGGAGGGCAGCAGGGCCAGTGTCATTGTCCAGGGCAAGATGCCCTGATATACAGCTTGGCCACTGCCCCAGCCCATGATGGTGTTGTCCCACACCAGTACCAACGCACACGCACCAATGTACAGATGTGTCCACATACAGATGCGTCCAGTTACATTGTGGCTGATCGTGCCACAAACGTGTGCGAGCATCATGCCATGCGATTCCCAATGACTCCATACGCCACTGCGATCACACCATTCATTCCTATGGAGGCGCCATCGGCAACACTATAGCTGGGCATATCTGTACATCTAGCCTCCCTAAACTGATATGCGGCATATGCCTATATTCAGGCCCGCTGAGAGCCGCGGCGGGCCCGGGTAATAGGGGGCATGGCCTAATCGCGGGAGGCGTGGCCACACCCCCTTCCTAAAAAAAATAAAAATATTTGCAGCGCCGCTTCGCGCCGCTGCGCGCTGGGGTGGGGGGCGCTCTGGGCCCCCTCAGCCCTGCTCAAAGCCACTATACAATTTTCTGTCAGATATCTGTCCAATCTGGCTGGTTGGAATGAAAACCTGGTAATGTATGGGAGCAAATGACAATTGTCCATTTACTCACAAACACTGGAAAATTGCCAAAAATGGTTGTTCAGACAAATTGGCTAAAACACACAAATTTAACCAATTGGAACAATTTTGCTCTTTTTTCAGTGTTTAAAACCATATGATCGACTGTCATTTGCTCCCATACATTACCAGGTTTTCATTCCAACCAGCCAGATTGGACAGATATCTGACAGAAAATTGTATAGTGGATGGCCAGCTTTTGACACAGTTGGCCGGCTTGACAAATTATTGCAATATTTTGGAACCAACATTCCCTGAATTTAAATTAAATACAGTTTGAAGTAAAAATTAGGTGAGTGCAGAGTCTATATGATTTTTTTTATTTAGATGATGTGGTTACATACCTCAGGCAACACAGATGGTAGAGTGCTGTGGATTAAAGCTTATTGTTTATGTATATAACATTTTGTGGTCACACTTTCTCTTTCCATACTGTATGTAAGACAATTTTTGTTTTCTAATTCCCCAGGTGCTCATTAATTAGGGATGTGCGCAGGACCATTTTTGCTGTTTTTGGATTTGGCTTTGGATTTGGATTTGCCAAACCGCCATGACTGGTTTTGGATTTTTTACAAAAATTATCAAAAAAACCCCTAAAATCACATAATTTGGTCTTTTTTTATGTTCCTAGAGTATTATTAACCTCAATAACATTAATTTCCAGTCAGACCACCAAACAGCTCACAATACTGTTTTCACCATTATTGGCCAAAGGCTGCAGTGAGCTGGCTGGTTACAAAGCGACAGAGCAGCAGCACAGACACTGCAGTTTAAAGCACTTCTATGAAACATTGCCACACAGCAGTGGCAGAAATGAAAGGTAGTGCAAAATGGAATTGTCCTTGGGCCCTCCCACCTGCCAGTGGGGTATGGCCTGCAGAGTCACAGTACTTGTATATACAGTAGACAACGGCCCAAGGAGTCACAATGCTTATATACACAGTGCGATACGGCCAGCAGAGTCACAGTACTTCTATACACAGTGGGCTACGGCCCAAGGAGTCACAGTGCTTGTATACACAGAGGGGTAGAGCCCAAGGAGTCACGGTGCTTGTATACACAGAGGGCTATGGCCCAAGGAGTCACAGTGCTTGTACAGTACACAGTGGGATACAGCACAAAAACATTTTTTTTTTAACTTTTTTAAAAATATAATTTAACTTTTTTACACTGGAGCAGATGGGCATGAATACAGCACAGCATACATCAGGATGCCTTGTACATACGGACACTTGTGTGTTTGGACCCAACCACTTTAATTAAGTCTAGAGTCGGACAGAGGCTACTACACCCATGCAGTGTGCCCCCAAAGTCACTTAACAGCACAGCCACTCTGGATCAGTGTGCCCCCACAGTCACTTAACAGCACAGCCACTCTGGATCAGTGTGCCCCCACAGTCACTTAACAGTTAACGGCACAGCCACTCTGGAACAGTGTGCCCCCCCACAGTAACTTAACAGTTAACAGCACTGCCACTCTGGAGCAGTGTGCCCCCACAGTCACTTAACAGTTAACAGCACAGCCACTCTGGATCAGTGTGCCCCCACAGTCACTTAACAGTTAACAGCACAGCCACTCTGGATCAGTGTGCCCCCACAGTCACTTAACAGTTAACAGCACAGCCACTCTGGATCAGTGTGCCCCCACAGTCACTTAACAGTTAACAGCACAGCCACTCTGGGTCAGTATGCCTCCACAGTCACTTGACAGTTAACAGCACGGCCACTCTGGGTCAGTGTGCCCCCACAGTCACTTAACAATTAACAGCACAGCCACTCTGGATCTGAACACAGCCACTTTAAGTAGAGAGACTTTGCAGAGCTGTGTGCAGCGTGCGAGTGAACAGTGAAATCGCGCCAAGTCCAGGTCGTGGCGCCTTATATAGAACCAAGTCTCGCGAGAATCCGGTGTCAGGAGGATGACGATCGGCCTCAAAGTGGGATCCGAGTCCGGCAGGTGGACGCGGCTCGGTTGGACTCAGATCCCCAGTGTTCGGATTCCACAGAATCTGAACCGCTCATCCCTTTCATTAATTGATATGCTTGGGTGAGTTTCTCTTTCTTTAAGCCAATGAGCGATCAGGCCTAAGGCCTGATTCAAATTTGTGAATCGAGTAGGGAAGAGTAAGTACAGTAACTGTGCATCTTGGAAAAAACCATGGAGCACTGCAGATGGGACATATTTAATGTGCAGAGAGATTTAGATTTGGGCTTTCAGAACACTCTACATGCTCCTTTAATGTAATATCATATGGCTTCTAATATTGTCCTAGTGTGGGTAACAGCATTACATTAGCACAGATTTTTAGAACAGAGAGTATCTATCCTTCTATGTATATAACTAACCCCCCCCTAACCCTTCCTTAGGGGTACCTAACCCTAAACTCCTCCCCTATTGCCTAAGCCTAACCCCCCGTAAGTGTCTAAACCTAACCAAGGCCCAAGGAGTCATGGGTTCTTGTATAGACAGAGGGCTATGGCCCATGGAGTCACAGTGCTTGTACAGTACACAGTGGGATACAGCACAAAAAAACTTTTTTTTTTACTTTTTAAAAAAATATAATTTTACTTTTTTTTACACTGGAGCAGATGGGCATGAGTACAGCGCAGCATACATCAGCATGCTTTGTACACACGGACACTTGTGAGTCTGGACCAAACCACATTAATTAGCAGAGTAGCAGAGTAGAGTAGCGCAGCATACATCAGCGTGCGGTGTGCCCCCTTACACATACACATTCACTTGACAAGTTAACCCTGCAGCACAGCTACTTGTAAGTCTGGAGTTGGATAGAGGCTACAACACCCATGCAGTGTGCCCCCACAGTCACTTAACAGCACAGCAACTCTGGATCAGTGTGCCCCCACAGTCATTTAACAGGTAACGGCACAGCCACTCTGGATCAGTGTGCCCCACCCACCCCACAGTCACTTACCAGTTAACAGCACTGCCACTCTGCATCAGTGTGCCCCCACAGTCACTTAACAGTTAACAGTACAGCTACTCTGGAGCAGTGTGCCCCCACAGTCACTTAACAGTTAGCAGCACAGCCACTCTGGATCAGTGTGCCCCCACAGTCACTTGACAGTTAACAGCACAGACACTCTGGGTCAGTGTGTCCCCACAGTCACTTAACAGTTAACAGAACAGCCACTCTGGATCTGGACACAGCCACTTTTAAGTAGAGAGACTTTGCAGAGCTGTGTGCAGCATGCAAGTGAACAGTGAAATGGCGCAGAGTCCAGGTTGTGGCGCCTTTATAGAACCAAGTCTTGCAAGAATCCAGCGTTGGGAGGATGACGTTCGGCCCTTGAAGTGGGATCTGAGTCAGGCGGGTGGACGTGGCTCGGTTGGACTCAGATCCCCAGTGTCCGGATTCCACAGAATCCAAAGCACTCGTCCCTTTCATTAATTTATATGCTTGGGTGAGGTTATGTCTCTTTAAGCCAATGAGCGATCAGGCCTAAGGCCTGATTCAAATTTGCAAATCGAGTAGGGAAGAGTAAGTACAGTAACTGTGCATCTTGGTAAAACCATGGAGCACTGCAGATGGGGCATATTTAAAATGTGCAGAGAGATTTAGATTTGGACTTTCAGAATACTCCACATGCTCCTTTAATGTAATATCATATGGCTTCTAATATTGTCCTAGTGTGGGTAACAGCCTGACATTAGAGAAGATTTTTAGAACAGAGAGTATCTATCCTTCTATGTATAAGTATAACATTTTGACCATCGGCTTCCTGACTGCATAACGTGCAATACCATCCAACTAAAATGCAAATACAGCTGGAGGTTTCTGTAGGAAATAGACCCCTCCTGCATGCATCTGCGATCCGAGTGCAGTGTCCGTAGCTGCTTCGGATCACCATGGCGATGGTTGCTGCTTTGGCCAGACTGTGTAAGCCAAAGCTTTCTCAGCTTAGCCAGCTCCTGACTGCTTGCAATGCCAGGAAATCTGTGTCCTACAATCCTGGCCTCTGCACTCTTAGGAAATGGGGGCGACATGGCAATGTCTGCAGGAACCTGGCGCCGCTCCCTCCCCATCCCCATATGGGTGTAGCATGTCTCATGCCAAACCAGGCCCAAAGTACAGACCAGCTCTCACATTTACCACAAAGAGGTGTTTATTAAGGAGTAAAAATAAATCAGCACACATCATTACGTCTCTGAAGGTGTCCAACTGAGCTCATTAGTTCCAGACCTTCCAGTTGTGTGGGTCAGAGCCAGGGCTTAAAGTGGTCCTAGAGAGGTCGTGGAACTCACCTACCTCGCTGCCTACCCCCCCCCACACACACACATTAGGTGGTGCTACTTAACATTAGGAGAGGCCAGAAGAATGTGAAGACTGATCAGTACACACACCCACACTGTTGTGTATAGGAAACTTTAAAGTGAATGGCCGGGGGTCTGGGGGCTAGAAGCATTAGAGGCTATGACAGTGTGATATACATTTTAGATGCTTTTTTAGCACTCCTGCCATCAGCTGAGTCTACAATGTTAGGTCGCTTAAGAAATAAAAAAGTTCTCTGTCCCACCGTCTCTTCAGCACCATCTTCCTGTGTTTCACAAGCATCAGCACCCCATTCCCAAATCTTTACTCCAACTCCACCCTCCTGTTTCTTTCCAGCTTACCCCCTTGTGTCCCCCACCAGCTGCTCCCTGCCACTGTGTCTCCTCTCCCACCAGCAGCTTATACCCCCCAGGTCCCTCTAGAAGCAGCTCCCTGCCCCTGTGTTTCCTCTCCCACCAGACCCCCACCAGACCCCCCTCATCCATCTAGCAGCAGTTCAATTTCATGCCTGCCCTTGCCCTTGCTCCTCTCCATGGCTCCTCTGTGCACTATGCAGCAGCAGTGAAGGCATGATGTCACATTCGCTGTGGCGCAAAAGGAGCCGACGGGAAGCAGGGCAATAAAGTGAGTGACAAGGAGGGGCAGGCCATGGACGGAGGAGAAGGGACATGGAGCCGGAAACTGAGGATGGGGAGGTGGCAGCCACCAGACCACGGGAATGTCCCAACTGGCACAGGAACTACCTCTGATGAGGTTAAGAACCAGGGGTTTTTAGGATTGGGGTATGGATATGACGGAGGTGACAGACTAGGTCTTCCAATTGCGTTCAAACCCAGGTTTGGCGAGACCTGCCCAAAGGCGCGGAGTCTAAACCACTTGGTGGTTTTCTCCAGTGACCCCCCCAAATGGGATATGGTTTTTGCCGCCCCAAGTGAGCAGGTCACGGCCCTCCAGCCCGGTACCTGGGATAGATGGAAGACTAGGAATAATATACTGAAAACAACTACACAGGGAACACTGGGAGTAGCACAAAGGAATGGCCTGAACTGAGAGACAGTACACTGGGGTGCTGTGAAGACGTACTGGAAGTGCAGGGATGAACGGAATACTTGAACACTGGAGATAAGTAAATACTTGAACACTGGTGATGAACTTGAGAATGCTTGCACACTGGTGATGAACTTGAGAATGCTTGAACACAGGTGATGAACTTGAGAATGCTTGCACACTGGTGATGAACTTGAGAATGCTTGAACACAGGTGATGAACTTGAGAATGCTTGAACACTGGTGATGAACTTGAGACTGCTTGAACACTGGTGATGAACTGAATAGTTGAACACTGGGAATGAACTTGAGAATGTACTGGGAATTGTTAGAGGCTCAGTTGTAAGCTAACTAGCAATTAGTATGAAAGCTGACACCACAGGAATACACGGAAGTGATTAAAGAGCTCAGCAGCTCACTAAATCACAGGGTTTTACAAGAACACTGTAGTTCTGTGATAGCTGAAGTAACATACAGGGACTGGATAAACAGAGGTGCAACTTGAAACACACAGGATGAATTGTACTGAACATGGGAACTGGATACACAGAAGTGACTTGAGACACATAAGATGGATAGTACGGAACATGGGGACTGGATACACAGAGGTCACAGAAAGAACACACGAAGCCAGGAACACAGAGTAAGTAATACGGCCACTGGAACAAGATTCGGTTGTCACAGGGAATGACTGCAGTATGTGCAGTCATGCTGCGATGTTGAACAGCAACTTCCTGTTGCAGGAGTCGGTCCAAAATACCCTCAGGCAGCTGGTCATTGAATCATGGGATCAGCTGGGAGACTGCCAGACTGCCATTGGATGAGACTGATCAGGTGAGATGAATCAACATGGATGTGCCCATGCCTGCTAACACAGGAGTCAGGACGCACACTTGAAAGTCCTACCGGAGCCCGGGGAGAATCCTCAGCCTTAACCCACCACTGCCACTGATGTCTGAACTCCTCGGAACCTAAAGACACCAGTCCAGCAGTGAGTAAAGGCCGATCCCAGGCCGGATCCTGACAGGTATTCTGTCTGTAGGACTTCTATTCAGGGACATGGCAGAGGGGGAACTAGTTCCACCTACCATTAGAGGTGACGGAACTCAGTTCCACCCCATTCCTGCCCACTTTAACCCTTGGTCGGAGCCTAACTACACAGAAGTTTGACAGATGGCCTCTATCACTTGGATACTGGCTAACAACATGACAATAACCTGTGCATGTGCCAACAGAGCGGCAGCTGTCATTGTAAGGCATAGCACTGAACCACCAATGATGCAAGATAGTGGATAATCCTATGCACATTTTTAAACACATACAGCAGAGAAGAGGGTGAACAAGCCAAACAGACAGATCACACGGCGATGTTCAAACAGATTAATGGTTAATATTACTCTACCAACCCCTCAGTAGGGGTTGACCAGCTTACTGAAAAAAACCTCACCCACTCGTGAAAAATACAAGTCAAAATAATGTCAAAATAATGTGATTAACCTTATAATAAATAACAATAAATATGGAAAACGTCATGGTCATAGCACATAATATAACAATTTAAACTAAAAAATGCAGGCACTGTGATAAAGATCCTGATTCTGAGATGTACGCAATGCTGATTTTATGCAGAACGCGCGATTGTTTGCCATTGCGCATGTGCATCAGCCACACTGCGCACGCTCGATTGTTTTGTGATTACGCAAAGGATCCATTCGCAAACTGAGTGACAGGTAGTCAGCGTTTGGGGGGAGGTAACAGGGTGGCTAGGCAAATACAGCCATGTCTGACCGTTTACATGCATGAATTAGTCCTTGTGATTTCCATAGCAGCATGAGAGCTCTTTGCATGTCATGAGAGCAGCAGTGTTTGCGGATGGTGACACTTGCCACATATGCTGAATGGTTGCTTGATCTTGTATTGATGTTACAGATGTTTACGGTATTGTATGTTGTTGAGCAGATATGAGAAGGCAGCAGTGGGCGTCCCTATGCTCGGGGAAGCAATGGAAACATTAGCATATTTTCACTGCTGCGTTCTGTGTGAAATTTGCAGATGCAATTGCATTATTGTATATCTCTGAATCAAGTCCACCCATCTACTGCATGGTGTAATTGGTGGAGAAAGATGCTTGGAAAAGCCACGCAGGCACAGTAGTGCATTTGGCCTAGTTCAAAGGTCGTGCTGACAGTTCTGGTACCTGGAGGTATAAAAAGGGAGGCAGTGTGTATATTGCACTCCGATACTGGAATCAGTATGATTTACCGCCGGACCCATGCCCGGATGATGGAATCCCGACAGCGGCATCCCGTCAGAGGAGGAAATCCCGATCGTCCTAAGGTAACTACTAACTAACCTATTTCTACTACCTAGCCCTCCCTTATGGGTGCCTAACCCTAACCTTCCCCCCCAGTGCCTAACCCTAATCCCCCCGCTAAGTGCCTAAACCTAAGTCCCCCCCGGGGTGCCTAACCCTAACCCTCCCTTCCCCTAGCCTAACCCTAAACTCTCAGGGGAGTGCCTAACCCTAAGTCCCCATGGGAACCCTAAACCTAACCCTCCCCCCCTGGCGGCTATCCACGCTCGGCACCCCGTGTCCCTTCGATCGGGATGCCGGATGTCGGGCTCCCGGCGTATGTCTAATGACAGGAGTCGGCATATCGACGCCTGTCTTTAGACCCTTGCCGGGATATGACAGTCGGGAAGCAGGCTGTCGGGATTAGGTCCGCCGGCTTCCTGACTGCATACCCCCATACTAACACAGTTGAGTTAGAGATTGCAATTTGAACTCTGGGCATGATTTACTATGGATCGCAATTGCGATCGCAACTACGATTATGTACGCAGATCCTCTGCTATCGCACAGCCAGCATAGAGTAGCCCACTGCCGCCCACTACCGCTATCTCCCCTCTGTAATACCTTACAGTCCTGCATATACATCGGGAACATCGAGTAACATCATCCCATCACGCAAAGTTACAAAAGGTCTGAACTTACTCAGAAATTGCTAACCTCGTCGCACGCACTGAGCACTCAAGCTGTGTATGCCGTCGCAGTGGCTAATTTATGCACGCCCATGCAACGGCATTCAAACGGACAGGCATGCCTGTGTTTCTCCGACCACTCCCCACAGGGATGCCATCAGAAATTGTGGGGCCCAGGACAGACAAAATAGGCAGGCCCCCCCCTCCCCCTATAGTGCACCCAGTAGCCCCCCTGATGGGCCTTCACTTTTTTTTCAGAGATAGAGACAGCCTTGTCTTAGCTTGTCTTAGTTTTAGCTCTGCATGTGTGTGTGAGAACTAGCTATTGCGATGGGTACTGCATGTGCAGAGGCAACGCAGACCCAGAGAAATGTGATTGACAGGAAGTGCCATTTTGTGGTGGTGGATGGGCAAACGCAGGCGTGTCTGTGCGTTTGGACGGCATTTAGGGGCGTACATATTTAAGCCAGTGTGGCAGCATACGCAGCCATCCCGTAAGCTGTACACAGGAAGCAGGCAAAATCCTGCGTCAGGTCAGGTCAACCACTATTATTCTAATGAGTCCGATGGTTCTCGATGTTAATGATGTTTACGCTATCTTGCGTGCTTATCAGGCTGTGAGTAAAGGTTGATGGGTAGCATAGTATGCGGCTGGGCATCTGCATCTTGTGCTGCGGTCTCCGTGCGTATGCATTGGTTAGCGGATTCTCGCAGCGGACGGGTGCGTGCATCTACTAGCATGCGTTCCTTGCTGAATCACGCCCACAGTTTCTGTGTCTGTGACTGACGAGCTGTGATTCTCTCCTATAATAACTATACAAGTGGACCCTAAAAAACCTCAAAAGAGGAACATTACTGTTTCCTCTCCATCGTCAGAGGAATTAATAATTAAAAGAAAAGAAAAATATTTACTTCAAAAAGATTGGAAGATGATTTTCAGTCAGAGTCTGAGGATAGAACGCATATAGGAGTCTTTGAATCCGTGCCTAAGATAGGCAAACATAATAATAAAATATTTTTTACCCAAAGTAAATTAGGGAACAATAAAACACTTCCCCATAGGAACGTCTATTCAGGCAAAGCAGTTCTATTCACTGGTATTGCCCATAGCATGCAAACTAAAACTGCTCAGAGCAGACAGAGCAGCCCTGCCCATAGCAGGCATTGTTCACTAGCCTGTAGTAGGCAAAATTTAGATACCCATACACAGCCAGAGGGGGCTCCCAATATAAATATGGTACATCTAGGTCTATCTTGTGCACAACCCTCAGCGATGTGGTTTGGAAATCAGAGAAGGTAGTTAGATCATCAAAAAGAGGCAAGCTCTGCAAACTACAGATGGCAAGAGTAGCTCTAGCTGAAGAATCCCTCCCAAACTTTATTCTTCCCATTGGGTATTAGCTGATAAATCTGAGGTTTTTAAATTGGTGTTTAGGGCAGCACTGGTCAAGGAAGATGAACAAGTCCTCAGGAGCCATACTGGGTTACCTGACATTTGACATCGACCCAGACATCTGACATTGACCCAGCTTTAGGAGTTTTAATGGGCGATAGAGATTTTACTGACTCTCAGTGGTGGATCTACATTTTTGGGCCCCTGAAGCTTGAACTGTTATTGGGCACCTTTTTGCAACCTGCAACAATAGGGCAACATCCAACAAGGTCCAAAGGGCCTTGCAAGGACCTTGAGGCCCAAATGGCGGAGATGTAGAAGCCCCAATGAGAGTGAGAAACTGTGGACATATAGATGTAGAAACCCCCCAGAGAGTGAGAGTGTAGATAGATAGATATAGAATCTCCCCAGAGAGTGATAGATAGATAGATGTAGAAACTCCCCAGAGAGTGAGAAACTGTGGATAGATACACAGTCAGATAGTTAGATAGATAGATAGATCGATAGATGTAGAAACCCCCAGAGAGTGAGAGACTGTAGATATATATATATATATATATATATATGTAGAAACCCCTCAGAGAGTGAAAGACTGTAGATAGATAGATAGATAGATAGATAGATAGATAGATAGTTGCAGAAACCTCCAGAGAGTGAGAGACTGTAGATAGATAGATATATGTAGAAACCCCTCAGAGAGTGAAAGACTGTAGATAGATAGATGAATACATAGATAGATAGAAAGATAAATAGATAGATGTAAAACAAACCCAGAGAGAGAGACTGTAGGTCAGGAATGTGCAGTCAGGGGAGGCAGAGCTGCCCCTCTCATACTCCTGAGATTTGATATAAAAATTATTAAAATAATACAAAGACATGCCCCCCTGTGTGCCCCAGCATCTTCCTGACATGCCCCATCATCAGCAGCCTGCTGTCCCACATGTTCGCTGTGTGCCCCCAGCATTTCCCTGACATGCACCATCACCAGCACCAGCAGCCTGCTTCCTCACATGTCCCCATGTGTGCCTCCAGCATCTCACTGATATGCCCCATTACTGGCAGCCTGCTTCCCCACGTATTCCCTTGTGTGGCCCAACATCTCCCTGACATGTCCCCACACTGGCAGCCTGCTTCCAAACATGCCTATCAGCTCTTACCTTACTCTGTTCTACTGTCCACTGTGTGTGATGCAACTTGCAAGCAGTCTCTGTCCTCATTAACTATACCGTGCTGCAGCTGCCGGACCCCGGCCCATGTTAAATGTAATGAGAGTGGTTACATTGTCTGATCAAGTGAAGGGGGGATCTATCCACTACCCAGACTCAGCACTGCACAGCAATGTACACTGTACTCATGATACCCACAAGTCGAGGGTAATGGGTCTCTCACACACGCACACGCACACACACTCACACACATATGCAACTGGCACTGTGTATACCCAATACTACTGTACCTGCAGTAACCCTGTGTCTTCCTGCACTTGTTCCTGCCGACTAATCTTGTTAGGTTATTCTATGTGTGGACTGATATCCAACGCGTACTGCTGACATCTGTAGCAACATTCATAGGTTCTACCAATAAACTTAACTTACCCTTCATAAATACCCAGATGGCAGCATGTTTCCTCCACTATGGGAACATTCATGTTCAAACTTACAGGAATTGATACACAGAATGGAAGTTGTTATAATCAATTTAGAAGCCACAGTCATGAGCCGTTCTGCTGCAGCATGGGGGGTACGGGACTTACCTGTCCGAGAGCTCTGGTGGGGTCTGTCTGGTGGGGGTGCAGGGTGCAGGCTGCTGGCGGTTAGCGCGGGGTGCAGGCAGGTCCTTGAGAGGCACCGCTGGGTCTCTGGCATCTTGCAGCTGCTGTGGCTGGGAGTCGGCACAAACATTGCTAAGTGCTGGGCGTCGCCATCTTGGATCTGGTCACAAGTCAGGAAAGAGCCAATCCAGTCTGCATGTGTCACAATGGGCTCTGACAGCCAATCCTGCACAAGCCTCAAGTACATAAGGGCTTCCTGGGAGTCCTTAGGTTGCCAGTGCAACGTCTTACACAGCTAGTCTGTGTGCTAGTTCTCTGTGCTCCCTTATCTCGTTTGTATCCAGTGTGCAATATCCAGTTGTTTCATTGTTACCTGCTCCGATTCATTGTGCCCCTTCCAGCTGGTCAGTCATCTCAGTTCTGGTATCCTAACCACTTCTGCGCTACATTACAGAGTCTCCCCTCACCAGTGACCTTAGTCAACACCGATACTTGGTTCCTGAACCCCAGCATCTCCAGGAACCATGCTCAAAATACCCGACGGGGGTCTGGTTTCACCCTTTCCCTGGATCTCTGCCCTCTGCATCATCCTGTGATTACTGAAACATTCATGAACAAATACCCCTTATGTCCAGCTTCATTCCAATATCAGGAAACTGCTCGCAAGGACTTCCCTGCACCTAGTCCCACTCTGGACGCGAAAGCCACCAACCATGGCATGGCATCTTTATTCTAGTTGTCCATACAGTACATGATAATAGCACTATTATTGGGTCATATATTTTATATACGAGTATTTATGTATTTCTAAATTGAGAGCTAACTTACCTGGAGGCACCCCAAGATCCTCCAAAGTGGCACTACAAAGATCAGCATTCCCTCCAGCAACTGATCCCACAAATGCCTCACAGAAAGTGTTACACAGAATGGAAGCTGCTAAATTAATTTAACACCCCCCGCCACAGGTGCATGATAGAGAGTGGTTAATCTAGACAATAAAAACACTGATTTCCCCAGCACACTGAAAATATTTTGCAAAAGTGATTTACATCCTACATGATAATAGTAATGCAAAGATCTTAGTTGCATCCATTTGCAAATCTATAGTAAGCCACAAGCCATTGCAAGGAGGTCTCTGTTCTGGTGGTCCCTACACTGCATGATAATAGCACTATTAATGGGTCATATATTTTTGTGTTTCTTACCTGGAGGCACCCCAAGATCCTACAAACTGGAACTACAGGAATCGGCATACCCTACAGCCACTGTTCCATACAGGCCTCACAGAAATTGATACACAGAATGAAAGTTGCACAAGTCAATTTATAAGCCCACCACAAGGTGCATGAAAGAGAGGGATTAGTCTAGACATTAAAAAAACAGTTTTCGCCATCACACTGAAAATAGGCCAGCAAAAGTGATTTACAGTACATCCTACAGTACATGATAATAATAATGTAGATACCTTAGCTGCATACATTTGCAAATATATGTTATGCCACCAGATATGGCACAGCATCTCTGTTCTGGTGGTCCCTACACTAGATAATAGCGTGTAGTGTTTTTGTCTAGACTAAGTCCTCCCTTTATGCACCTGTGATTGTAAGTAGCTGTGGAATATATATGTGCTATGTACAGTAAATAACTAGTAATAAATAAATAATATCTTGGACACCTAGCAATAACCCTCTGTCTTATCATGAGCACAGGTGGAAATCCTGCACATTCCAGGGCATCAAAGGAGAGGCTAAAATTTATGTGTAAACTCCTCATCTTTCTCTAACCAATTTCATCCTTTATATAAATCATCAACAATCAAAATTACACAGATAATAAAAAAAATTACATTGTGTTCAAGGCCATGCATATTTGAAAGGGAGGACCCAGCAAAGATTTAGGCTTTGCTAGAGCCTCATTGACTGAAACAAATCATAGCTTTTAAGCACTTAATACATTTATTACAGAAACCATACCCATTGAGATCTGAA
The DNA here is from genome assembly GCA_031769625.1 of Taudactylus pleione. NCBI lineage: Eukaryota > Metazoa > Chordata > Amphibia > Anura > Myobatrachidae > Taudactylus > Taudactylus pleione. The sequence continues at coordinate 1,177,732 of JAUIMM010000300.1, forward strand.
ACCGGGGGAACATAAAATAAATCTCTAATATTTTCAGTGTTAATCCTTTGTTAAATAGCAAACAGTAGCAAGATACTGTAGCCTTTTGGTGGCATTTGCACTAGAATTTTGGCTCTTTGTCACCTGTTAATAGACCCCTAATTATTGTATCGGACATACAGAACAATAGATCTAGTACTATGCACTTGGTCTAGAGGACATTGTCAAGAATAATAACTTTGAGGTAGTTTTTTTGAAAAGCAAATTAGAACTGTAGTTTCAGGTTTCTTATATATACTGTATGAGCTCATTGCTTACGATCACGGAAACAACTGAAGTACTCTATCCACTAAAGAAAAAGTTAAAAGTGCTATTACAAACTAGAAATCAATAAACCTGATTAAGTATATATATTAAATCAATGTTCCATTCTTTGTGCAACTGCTGTTTTTTCTAGTAGTGTTGTCTTTTAGATATACATTATGGAATATGCTGCATATACAGTACATTGCTATTAGCAGTGTAATTACGTTGATACCATGTACAATAAGTTTATTTAAATGTAAATTACCATGGAAACATGTTTTTAAGTTGTGTACTTTTACATTTAGTTATATAATAAATTATTCAGAAATTTGTTACCCAGAAAACCAGAAAGATAAAAAAACTGTTACTCCTCTTCCCACCTTTCCTCTCACAGGCCTGGTAGCCCTTGCTCACCCTTCTGCCCCTTACACTCTGTGCTCCCCACACCCTAAGTTCACAGGATGCACTGTATTGATGTCCCTGGAGACATCTTCCATGTAACGGTCTTGTCTTGGTCTATTTCTCTCTCTCTCTCTTTCTTCCCTCTCCTTACTAATGTCCCCTGTCTTCTTTTCCCATCTTCTCTTACCGTAGCTCTGATTCCTCCTTGTCCCTCCTCTCCTCCTTGTCTCCCTTTTTTACTACTGGTTCATTGCGACTCTGGTTTTAGTAGACTCATTTTGCTTACCATATCCTTTTCCCCCCATGACGCTTAAAATAGTCTCTCTTAACATCAATGCCCTCAATTCTCCTCATAAACGTAACATGGCTCTGTAATATTTTGAACGTCAACATGCTCACGTGGTTCTGCTCCAAGACACACACTTCTTACACATACATACCCAGGCGTGGCTAATCCCCAGACATTCTATGTTACCCAAAAGGGCCATGATTCTGTTTAATAACTCCTCACCTCTCATAATAGAATCTACCCCTGCAGACTCGCTAGGGTGCTACCTTTTTCTATTGGGCAATGTCAACGAAACACCAATCAGTATAACCAATATACAGTACATGCTCTCAATGTGGCCAAAGGGGGTAATTTTCTAGCGTTTTCTCAAAACTATCTAGTCTATTTAAGGGTTGCATTATTTTGGGAGGGGACTACAATGCGGTTCTCAAACCCTCCATTGTTAGGTCTGTTGGATCTCTACCTACACCTTCACAATCTAGAGAATCTTGTTAGCTCCTTGCTTTACTGAAGTCCCACAATCTGAGTCCTGGAGTGTGTTTTAACCCACAGCCTGAGACTATTCACACTATTCAGCCCCCCATGGGGTTTTTTCATTCACAGGCATGCTCTTAGTGGATCATTCTAACACCCCTGCCACCTGTGCCTTGGAAATCTCTTCTGTCTCTTGGTTGGACAACTCTGCAGTCTCCTTGGAGATTGAGTTTCCTTCTCTTCTAGCCCACAAGCATCATTGGCATGTTGATGATTTGCTTCATAAAACAAATGATCGAGATCGCCTCTCCAGGGCTACTCAAGAATTCCAGACTCACAATGACCTCAATCAAATTTCTAATTCAATTAACTGGGAGGCATTTGAGGTGATGATACAGAAAACGAGCAGAGCTGGCTGAGATCACATCAATTGAATTGCACATTGTCGATGTCATAGACAAAAAGTTCCTTCACTAAATTCAGCTCCTTAAGAGTTGACTTAACCAACTCCTTTCCTCTAAGGCTTCATGTACTCTATACTGACTCCAACAACGCTATTACAAACATGGCAACCAAGATGGCTCCATCCTAGCATGGAAGCTCAGGTCCAAATGCACCAGGAACTGGATTATTTCTATTAATGACTCAATGGGTGCCTCATTATATGACCCTCAGGCCAAAGCACATAGGTTCAGATAATTGTATGTCTCTATCTACAATGTCTGTAAGCAATCCCCCACTTCTACTCCCTCTCTAGCAGTGATCCGAGAATACCTTTCATCTTGTTGGTTACCCTACCTCTCTTCCTCACAGATGCTGTCCGAAGAAGTCAATTACTCCAGAGAAACTCAACGCCACCATAAAATCCATTAAATTCTTGACTGCTCTGAGCCCTGATGGCTATACCAACTCTTACTATAAAAGGCTGCAGTCTTCCACCTGTCCTATACTTCTTGACCTCTATAACACATTTCTTCAAGGCCATAAATTCTATGGTGCCACCAATAGAGCAGAGATTGTTGTCATCCCCAAGGAATGTCACGATCCCTCTTCCTGTGCAAACTACTGTATACTGTAGGCCAATTTCTCTTCTCAATGTTGAGCTAAACATTTTTGCAAAAGCACTGGACTCAAGATTAGCAGCTGTGATCCCCTCCTTGGTACTTCCTGATCAAGTTGGGTTTATCCTGGGTCACCAGGCATCTGATAATACCAGCAAAGCCATTGATATTATCCATTAGCTAACAAGAGATTGCTCTCTGCTCTGGTGGCAGCCCTCAACATGGAAAAGGCCTTTGATAGGGTAGACTGGTGCTTCATGCATCTCACCCTTCAAGCCTTTGTTTTTTGTGAGAATTTTTTTTGTGGCCTGTTCTCACTGTACTTTAGTCCCTCAGCCTCATTTCTCGCTAATGGGTTTGCCTCCTCTCCCATCACTATTCACAATGGCATGAGGCAGGGATGCCTCTTATTTCCCCTCCTCTTCATCCTAATTGTCACAATCCTGGCTAGTTTTTTACATTTTGAGACTTACCTCTGCCAGTTGCTCCATGGATCTGTGATTCCCCTGGGAGATCTGCTCTGGTTGAATCATGCTGGCTGTGACAACCCTGTGTTTGCAGACTGCTCTCCTCCCCTCACTGATTAATCACCTGGACTCTGCCCTGTCTGTGATCATTGCTAGTCTTAATTGGAATCACAGGTGTGGTCCTGTTTCTCAAGGGCTGCAGAGATGATTACTCCCTCTGCATGTTGTGCCTTGCTCCACTCTGAATGCCACTGCCAGACCACCTGTCTGTATCCACCAATCGCTGCCAGACTCTAGGTATATAGATCCTCCTCTAATAGCACTCAGTGCTTGAACATCTCATTACGTCCCGTGGTGTACAACTTGTGCTATAGCTGTACCACTGAGCACCAGTATGTCCCAGGCTCCTACTGGCTCCTAGACCAGTGCTATCCATAAGCCTGCTGCGTTCAGCTATCCACGCTACCAGCCTCTCACCTACGGCTCCCAGGCCGCTCCAAGTAGCTTCCACGCTGCCAGCTTCTCCACACGGCTCCCAGGCCGCTCCAAGTAGCTTCCATGCTACCATCTCTCACCCACGGCTCCCAGGCCGCACCAAGTAGCTTCCATGCTACCAGCTTCTCCACACGGCTCCCAGGCCGCACCAAGTAGCTTCCACACTACCATCTCTCACCCACGGCTCCCAGGCAGCACCAAGCAGCTTCCACGCTACCAGCTTCTCCACACGGCTCCCAGGCCGCACCAAGTAGCTTCCACGCTACCAGCTTCACCACACGGCTCCCAGGCCGCACCAAGTAGCTTCCACACTACCATCTCTCACCCACGGCTCCCAGGCCGCACCAAGTAGCTTCCACGCTACCTGCATCTGCCCACGGCTATCCAGCCGCTCCACATAGCCATCCAGCTACTAGCGTCTACCCACGGCTATCCAGCCGCTCCATGTAGCCACCCAGCTACCAGCGTCTACCCACGGCTATCCAGCCTCTCCACGTAGCTACCCAGCTACCAGCGTCTACCCACGGCTATCCAGCCACTCCACGTAGCCACCCAGCTACCAGCGTCTACCCACGGCTGTCCAGCCGCTCCACGTAGCCACCCAGCTACCAGTGTCTACCTATGGCTATCCAGCCGCTCCACGTAGCCACCCAGCTTCCCAAGCCACAACAAGTAGCTTCCACGCTACCATCCATCTGCAAGCTCATCTACTGGTACCCCGACCAGCTCAGTCAGCCTACCTGCTGGTCCCAGTCCGGTCCCTCCAAGTTCCTTCTGGTCTCACTCCAACGCTTCAAGTTTCCAGTTCTAGTCACTCATCACCAAAGGCAGTTCTCACTGCTACCCAATTCTTATATTAAAAGAGCTATTCATGTTATCCATGGTTCCAGCCCAGCCGGCCTCCAGTGTTTCCAGTTCATCACCTGAGACAGGTTACTCACTAGCACCACCTGTGACAGTATGTTCAAGCCTAACGATGGTGACGGATCAAGCACCTAATCCTGGATCAAGTGCTTTCCGTAACCTAATCACTCGCTTGGATTCACAGGAGGCGGTACAGCATCAAGTACTACAGCTTCTGCAAATTCTGACAACCCGGCTAGATGATACCCAAATCTTACCTGAACCCCTAACTACTTTCCATCAACTGCTGGAACAGCTACAGGCTCTACTAAGCAAAATCTTTCTTATCATTCCTGAATTTCTTAAAGCTACCTCTGTCTCAACTAAAAACTCTGTCTTGGAATCTCTAAGAACCAAAGATTCTTCCATGCCAAGTAAAGTGAGACATCGAAGTTACCCGCACTCCAAGCTCTCTGTAGCTGAACGCCAGCGGTGTAAAGATTTACATCTCTGTCGTTATTGTGGAGATTCTGACCACTTTATCAAAGGCTGTCCCCTTTGCAATTCCAGCAGTATAACAATGTGTCAACGTCTCAATGCCTATTCCGGTCCCGTCCTGGATTCTGCCTGCTCTGGTCCCAACCCGGATTCTGCCTGCTCTGGTAGGGGACTCCAGTTGGCAACCCCAGGAGGGGTCTCCAGAGTCTCAACCCCAGGAGGGCCCTCAAGTCTCGTAACCCAAGAAGGGGTTTTGAGTCACTCACCCCAGGAGGAAGTCTCTGTCCTCGCATCCCAAAAGGGGGGTTCATGTTCCATACCCCAAAAGGAAAAGTCGAGTCAGCTTCCCCAGAAGGGGATTTGGGTCCCATACTCCAACAGGGAGTGTCAAGTTCTGTACTCCAGGAGGGGACCTTGAGTCTCTCACCCCAGGAGAGGGTTACAAGAATTATGCCCCAGGAGGGGGTCTCAAGTCTCGCACCCCAGGAGGGGGTCTCAAGTCTCGCACCCCAGGAGGGGGTCTCAAGTCTCGCACCCCAGGAGGGGGTCTCAAGTCTCGCACCCCAGGAAGGGGTCTCAAGTCTCGCGCCCCAGGAGGGGGTCTCAGGTCTTGCGCCCCAGGAGGGGGTCTCAAGTCTCGCACCCCAGGAGGGGGTCTCAAGTCTCACACCCCAGGAAGGGGTCTCAGGTTTCGCGCTCCAGGAGGGGGTCTCAAGTCTCGCACCCCAGGAGGGGGTCTCAAGTCTCGCACCCCAGGACGGGGTCTCAAGTCTCGCACCCCAGAAAGGGGTCTCAAGTCTCACACCCCACGAGGGGGTCTCAAGTCTCGCACCCCAGGAGGGGGTCTCAAGTCTCGCACCCCAGGAAGGGGTCTCAAGTCTCGCACTCCAGGAATGGGTCTCAAGTCTCGTGCCCCAGGAGGGGGTCTCAGGTCTCGTGTCCCAGGAGGGGTTCTCTGGTCTCGTGCCCCAGGTTGGGGTCTCAGGTCTCGCACCCCAGGAGGGGGTCTCAGGTCTTGCACCACAGGAGGGGGTCTCAAGTCTCGCACCCCAGGAGGGGGTCTCAAGTCTCGCACCCCAGGAAGGGGTCTCAAGTCTCGCGCCCCAGGAGGGGGTCTCAGGTCTTGTGCCCCAGGAGGGGGTCTCAAGTCTCGCACCCCAGGAGGGGGTCTCAAGTCTCACACCCCAGGAAGGGGTCTCAGGTTTCGCACTCCAGGAGGGGGTCTCAAGTCTCGCACCCCAGGAGGGGGTCTCAAGTCTCGCACCCCAGGACGGGGTCTCAAGTCTCGCACCCCAGAAAGGGGTCTCAAGTCTCACACCCCAGGAGGGGGTCTCAAGTCTCGCACCCCAGGAGGGGGTCTCAAGTCTCGCACCAAAGGAGGGGGTCTCAAGTCTCGCATCCCAGGAAGGGGTCTCAAGTCTCGCGCCCCAGGAGGGGGTCTCAGGTCTTGCACCCCAGGAGGGGGTCTCAAGTCTCGCACCCCAGGAGGGGGTCTCAAGTCTCACACCCCAGGAAGGGGTCTCAAGTCTCGCACCCCAGGAATGGGTCTCAAGTCTCGTGCCCAAGGAGGGGGTCTCAGGTCTCGTGTCCCAGGAGGGGTTCTCAGGTCTCGTGCCCCAGGAGGGGGTCTCAGGTCTCGCACCCCAGGAGGGGGTCTCAGGTCTTGCACCACAGGAGGGGGTCTCAAGTCTCGCACCCCAGGAGGGGGTCTCAAGTCTCGCACCCCAGGAAGGGGTCTCAAGTCTCGCGCCCCAGGAGGGGGTCTCAGGTCTTGTGCCCCAGGAGGGGGTCTCAAGTCTCGCACCCCAGGAGGGGGTCTCAAGTCTCGCACCCCAGGAAGGGGTCTCAGGTTTCGCGCTCCAGGAGGGGGTCTCAAGTCTCGCACCCCAGGAGGGGGTCTCAAGTCTCGCACCCCAGGACGGGGTCTCAAGTCTCGCACCCCAGAAAGGGGTCTCAAGTCTCACACCCCAGGAGGGGGTCTCAAGTCTCGCACCCCAGGAGGGGGTCTCAAGTCTCGCACCCCAGGAAGGGGTCTCAAGTCTCGCACCCCAGGAAGGGGTCTCAAGTCTCGCACCCCAGGAGGGGGTCTCAGGTCTCGTGTCCCAGGAGGGGGTCTCAGGTCTCACACCCCAGGAGGGGGTCTCAGGTCTCGCACCACAGGAGGGGGTCTCAAGTCTCGCACCCCAGGAGGGGTCTCAAGTCTCGCACCCCAGGAAGGTGTCTCAAGTCTCGTGCCCCAGGAGGGGGTCTCAGGTCTTGTGCCCCAGGAGGGGGTCTCAAGTCTCACGTCCCAGGAGGGGGTCTCAAGTCTCACACCCCAGGAGGGGGTCTCAAGTCTCACACCCCAGCAAGGGGTCTCAAGTCTCATACTCCAAGAGGGGTTTCAAGTCTCGCACCCCAGCAAGGGGCCTCAAGTATCGCACCCCAGGAGGTGGTCTCAAGTCTCATGCCCCAGGAGTGGGTTCCAGGTTCCAGTTCCCAGGAAGAAGTGTCATGTACTACTAATCCTGATCATGGCTCCTGTTCAGCATCTCCCGAAAATATCGTTCCAGAGGATGACAGTTTCTTTAGCCTGTTCTCAGCCTAGAATGTTGAAGCTGCTGTCTCTGGCTCCTCAGTACTCCTTCAAGTTCCTTTAGTTAGTCCAAGTACCGAACAGCTATCAACTTCACAATCCTCGAACACACAAACTTCATCGGATACTCCAGGATGCATATACTTCGATGGGGACTTATCGCAATACTTTGCATTACTGAAGCATTATGCTGCAATCATGGAAGCAGATCCAGCTTGTGGTATCACTCCTACCAACTTTACTAAATACCTTTTCGCTTCCTTTAGAGGTAAAGCATTGGACTGGGCCAACCCTTTCATCGAGTCAAAAGATCCTGAGCTTCTAAGTATAAAAACTTTCAGTGAAGCTGTTATTAAAGAATTTGCTCTTCAACCTGTCAACCGAAATTCAAGTGAAATTCTCAGTTCTGAAAATCAGTCCAAGCAGTCTGTTGATTCTACTAAGGAATCATCCCCTGCTGAGTCCTCCACTTCCCTGAAATTCGAACAAGGTCAAGTTTTCAAGGGCCAACGTGCTGAGGGCCTGATTCAGAGCCGAACGCTCTGACCAGAGCGCTCGCTCTGAATCAGGGCCCTCCTCCATGAAAATGGAGAGTCCTCCTGGACGCTCGCATAGCTGTGGGTGACCCCCTTTGGTGCAAGACCCGGAGCGACGGAGAGCCCATCGCTATCCGGGTCTCGTGCATGCGCACGACGGAGCTCCCTCCGTCGTGCGCATGCGCAGTGGGGCAACATCAACCCGCTTGCGAGCGTGCTGTGCTCGCGAGCGGGTCTGAATGACCCCCTGAATTCGAAGCATCCAAGGAGAGTGGTTCTATAGAATTGGCATCCCTGAACATGAGATGTGCGTCCACCTCCTTGTCCTCTTCATACTGTGGTACCACCCAGAAAACCATCAAAAATGGTTATATTTCGCTTAGTTCCTATCATTGGTCAAGTCCTACTAAACCTTCCATTTTATCGTTAGATACTGACTCGGAGTCTGAACTCGATCCTGCATATGATAATTCTCCATTCCCTGAAAACCATCTGTCATTTGACCCTGTCCTTCCCAGTCATGTATTTCCACGGGAGTTACTAGAGGTCTCATGTCCGTTGGCTGGCGCAAAACGTTCTCGCAGCAGAAAGAAGAATCGACAAAGGTCTTGAATCATCCCCTTTGAAGAATTTCCACTCCTGGTATCCCAATAAATGTAAGAATTTAGAAGACGTCTAAAGAGATGTTTCAAGAGAGATGGTGTCCCTATTTTTGAAGCTCCTGTAATGTCATGCTTGGAAGAAAGTTCTTCAGTTTCCGGGGTGTCTAATTTTTTCGTGTTCTCCTATGTATTTGTTTGGGTGTTCAGAGTCCACCCATGAAGAGGGGGGTACTGTCACAATCCTGGCTAGTTTTTTACCTTTTGAGACTTACCTCTGCCAGCTGCTCCATGGATCTGTGTTTGTATTCCCCTGGGAGATCTGCTCTGGCTGAATCATGCTGGCTGTGACAACCCTGTGTGTGCAGACTGCTCTCCTCACCACACTGATTAATCACCTGGACTCTGCCCTGTCTGTGAGCATTGCTAGTCTTAATTGGAATCACAGGTGTGGTCCTGTTTCTCAAGGGCTGCAGAGATGATTACTCCCTCTGCATGTTGTGCCTTGCTCCACTCTGAATGCCACTGCCAGACCACCTGTCTGTATCCACCAATCACTGCCAGACTCTAGGTATATAGATCCTCCTCTAATAGCACTCAGTGCTTGAACATCTCATTATGTCCCGTGGTGTACACCTTGTGCTATAGCTGTACCACTGAGTACCGGTATGTCCCAGGCTCCTGCTGGTTCCTAGACCAGTGCTATCCGTAAACCTGCTTCGTTCAGCTATCCACGCTACCAGCCTCTCACCTACGGCTCCCAGGCCGCTTCAAGTAGCTTCCATGCTACCAGCTTCTCCACACGGCTCCCAGGCCACACCAAGTAGCTTCCACACTACCATCTCTCACCCACGACTCCCAGGCCGCACCAAGTAGCTTCCACGCTACCAGCTTCTCCACACGGCTCCCAGGCCGCACCAAGTAGCTTCCACGCTACCAGCTTCTCCACACGGCTCCCAGGCCGCACCATGTAGCTTCCATGCTACCATCTCTCACCCACGGCTCCCAGGCTGCACCAAGTAGCTTCCATGCTACCGGCTTCTCCACACAGCTCCCAGGCCGCACCAAGTAGCTTCCATGCTACCAGCTTCTCCACACGGCTCCCAGGCCGCACCAAGTAGCTTCCACGCTAACATCTTTCTCCCATGGCTCCCAGGCCGCACCAAGTAGCTTCCACGCTACCCTTGTCTGCCCACGGCTATCCAGCCGCTCCACGTAGCCATCCAGCTACCAGCATCCACCCATGGCTATCCAGCCACTCCATGTAGCCACCCAGCTACCAGCATCTACCCACAGCTATCCAGCCACTCCACGTAGCCACCCAGCTACCAGCGTCTACCCACGGCTATCCAGCCACTCCACGTAGCCACCCAGCTACCAGCGTCTACCCACGGCTATCCAGCCACTCCACGTAGCCACCCAGCTACCAGCGTCTACCCACGGCTATCCAGCCGCTCCACGTAGCCACCCAGCTACCAGCATCTACCCACGGCTATCCAGCCGCTCCATGTAGCCACCCAGCTACCAACGTCTACCCACGGCTTCCCAAGCCACAACAAGTAGCTTCCACGCTACCATCCATCTGCAAGCTCAACTACTGGTACCCCGACCAGCTCAGTCAGCCTACCTGCCGGTCCCAGTCCGGTCCCTCCAAGTTCCTTCTGGCCTCACTCCAACGCTTCAAGTTTCCAGTTCCAGTCACTCATCACCAAAGGCAGTTCTCACTGCTACCCAATTCTTATATTAAAAGAGCTATTCATGTTATCCATGGTTCCAGTCCAGCCAGCCTCCAGTGTTTCCAGTTCATCACCTGAGACAGGTAACTCACTAGCACCACCTGTGACACTAATAATGGAGCTTCTTGTCGCTAGACTGCGTCTGAACCCTGTGATATCTGGAATTCGAGATGGCTCTGCTTATCATAGATTGGCTCTGTATGTTTATAACATCAACTTTACAATTAATAATCCCCTTGCCTCACTCCTCCGCCTTCTCTCGGAATTAGAATTTTATGGCAAGCTGTCTAACTTTAAAATAAACTCAGATAAAATGGAGGCACTTCCAGTACATGTTGTACCCTCTATACTTTCAATCCTCAAGTCCACATTCAATTTCCAGTGGCACATCTCCTATGAAATATCTGGGTATGCACCCCACACCATCTTATAGCTCCTGTTTTATGACAAATGCCTCCCCACTGCTCACCTCCTTCAAAAGAGACCTTACAGCCTAGTCTGGCCTTTTCATTTCTTGGATCGGTAGAGTGAATAATGTAAATATGAATATTCTATTACCGCTTTCTTTACCTCTGTCAAACTTCCCGCCCTTCGTATTCCCTCCCTTTTTGTGATTCATCTCCATTGTACTATAATGAGATTCATTTGGGCAGGTCAGAGACCCAGAGTGCGCTTTCATGTTCTGTGTAAAGTAAACACTCTAGAAACGGACTAACTTGTTTTCAGAAATATTACTTAACCACTCATCTCACCCAAGCTGTCCTTCCCCATGCTGTCCCACACCTCAACTCTGAGTAGATATGGAAGCTGATTCCATAGGCTTTCTTTCTAGCTATGCCCTTGTTTGGATCAAATCTGCCCAGAGGCTCCCTGTCTCTCAGCTACTGTACCTCCCACCCTACAATTCACCCTATCTGTATAGGACTTAATAACCTCCCTCTTATGTCCTCTCTCAGCACAGGAGGTCTAAATTTTCAATCCTTGGATCAAGCACAATATCCAGTTCCTCCGGAACCTCTCACCTTTAGCCATGTTTTCAGAGTTCTCCGCCCTGTGGTGTAGATTTGGCCTTCCCTCTAAATGTTTCTACCAATACCTTCATCTTCATAATTTATTTTCCTCTCAATTTGATTCTGCTGTAGACCACGATATACTCCTTTGGAGACGTTTTGTCTTCTGCACATGAATTCCTGCAGCATCATATCATCTCTCGATGGCCTCTTGATTTCTCACAATAAACCACTCAAGGAGCCCCATGAGCTGGCCTGGGAGAAAGAGTTGGGGATTGATCTGATGCCAGGTGACTGGGAAAGCATTAGGCAAAATGCTGCCAGAGCATCTATATGTGTGAGAATGAAAGAAAACACATACAAACTAATGTATCATTGGCACCTAGTACCTTGCCGTCTGCATGCTATTTCCCTCCTTTCCTCTAATGAATGCTGGATTGGCTGTGATGAGGAGGGTACCCTTGGTCACATATTGTGGTTCTGCCCAAATAAGTAAGAGATTTTGGGTGTTGGTCCACAGCTTTATTATCTCCCTCACTGGTATTACCTTGCTGCAATGCCCTTTCTCCTTCTTGCCTAGATCCATTTTTGACACACCCATACATACACTACAACTAGTCAATCACATCCTTAACACTGCCAATTGCACTATTGCTGCCCATTGCAAACATCTGGGTACACCCCCATTCCCTGGCCTACACAACTCCATCTGGAACACCTATCACCTTGAATACATTTATAGCATTTTACTTAAGCATCCTGTCAAATTTGCCACTATTTAGGCCCCATGGCTCACCAACAATGAGACCATTTTTCACCTCATCCTCCAGCTGATTATTAGGTACACAATTGCTCTCCTAAGTTCTTGAAGAAGTTCTTAACAAAGTAATTCTTTCCCATTTCCCTTCATCCCTTTCCCCCTCTTACCTTACTACTTCTCCCCCTATGCCTTCCCTCTTCACAACTCCTCTCCACTTTTCTCCTCCCTTCCACCTCCTATCCTTTTATCCTGACTGTTCCTCTCCTCTCTTCCCCACCTTCTCTTATTCTTCCTTTGTTCTTTCTTTTGAGTACAACTTATCTGTACAGATATCTGTTTTACTAATACCCCTTTCAGACATATAAGACCCGGGAAATTTCCTCCTCAGACCCGGGAATTTCTCCTGGATATTTGGTTAAGACCCCCCTTTCACACTACAGCTTCTACCCGGGAATTTCCCGGGAAGCACCATTCAGACAAGAGCAAGGTTTTTCAGAGTTTTACACTGAAAATCACAGTTTTGTAATTTTAAGTGGATGTTATGCTGGCACACATTAATGAGGTCATACAAAGGGCTTGGTATAGAGGGACTGGGAGGGACACCCATAAGGCATTGCTGTATTACCAAGCATCTGTGTAGCCACTGAGATATAGCTGAAGCTGCTCACACTGTTCTTAATCGTACAGTGTGAGATCCTGAGGAGAAGGGAGCATATTGTGGTGGAGAGGGCATCCAAGCACCGGAGGAGAGCCTTGGTAATGTCCAGCATCTCGTCCATATTGAGAGTGACCGGAGGGTCATCTCGCACAATATGGTCTTGAGATCGACAACATGGAAAGGCTTTCTGGGCTACAGTACAGGGGTTTACAGAGAACCAATGGATTGCAAATTTTAGGATGTTGCAAAGCACCTTTAATTACATCCTGGAACTCCTGACCCCGTCACTTACCAGGCACACTACTCGATGGAGACAGCCCATAGCCCCGAGCAGGAGACTTGCGATTGTCTTGTGGTGGTATGCTACCCCTGGTGAGTACCGCACAATATCCTGCTTGTTTGGTGTAGGCATCTCCACGGTTTGTGTTTTGGTGCATTAAGTGACCCAGGCCATCCTGGATACCTTGTATCACCGGTTAATTGCCCTACCCAAAGGGCAGCGACTGGATGAGACAGTGTCCGGGTTCCTGCGCCGCTGTTACCCACAGTGTGCTGGGGCAATTGATGGCACCCACATCCCCATAATTGCTCCCACAGACAGCCCAGCAGACTACTATAACAGAAAGGGATGGCATTCCATCATTCTGCAAGACGTCGTTGACCATCGGTTTGGTAAGCCACATTTATTACTTTTAATTTGATATATATTGTGACCTGCATGTAAAGTAAAGGATGTAAAATGTTGTGTGTTTAAAAAGTCTATATGTATAGTTGTAACTGGATCTTATATACGCTTTCTATCAGAAATAATAACCAGTATAATAATAGATGCAGTATTAGATATAAATAGTGTACATTTCTGTAATATGTTTTTCCTACATTTCTTCTATATTCTAGTGTATTTTAAAGTTACGGGTATATTCACTAAAGTAAGAGTTATTTGAAGTGGCGATGTTGGCCATAGCAACCAATCAGATTCTATTTCACATGGCCTATATGTATAGTTTTAACCGGATATTATCTTGCTCTCACATCTTCACACATTGGCTGGCCTGGTCCTTCTCATGACACTCGTGTGCTGGCCAATTCTGATTTGTACAAGATTGCGGAGGAGAGGCAGAATGGTTGGCTGTTCCTCGTGAGGTAACTATACACACATTTATGTCATACTTATTATTGCTAAACAGATATGTATTATCTTCCATACCCAACCACGACATGATTTTTGGGATGTCACCTGCAATTTGCTGTAATATACCCTATATGCATATATGCAGTAAATGCATTTGCATTTAATGTGATCCATGCTGTATCAGGCATGTCTGGCAAATACCCCCTGCCAAATTGTAATCAATGTGTATACCTACAAATAGAGGAAAGTACTGTAGATATGCCTGTACCAAGTGTATTATAACACTGTTACCTGTAAAGCCTTTAATAATAACTGTAATATGTGTTTCCATTTTGCTTGTGGATGGAGTAGAGGTACCAGTCCACATCATTGGGGATGATGCGTATTCATTACGAAGGTGGTTGATGAAAGGGTACAGCCAACAGGTTGAGCTTTCGAACAAGCAGATCGCCTATACCCATACCCTCAGCTCATAGAATTGTTGTGGAAAATGCATTCGGTCGACTGAATCAGGGGCGTATCTATAATGGGTGCAATGTGTGCAGGGCACATGGGCCCCCGGGTCCAGGGGGGCCCCACACCGCACACACTACACCCATCATTTTTTTTAAACTTACTTGTACGAGGTCCCACGTCGGGTGTCACTGCTGCTCAGAACACCGGAAAAATGGCCGCCGTGGCCATTTTACCGGTGTTCTGCGCATGCGCAGTAGACTCCGAGCACTAGAGTGTGCCCGGAGTCTACAGAACGCTGAAAAAATGGCCGCCACAGCAATTTTCCGGCATTCTGCGCTTGCACAGTAGAGTGTGCCCGGAGTCTACTAATGCTCCAGTGGCTGGCCAGCTGCGTCAGTTAGCTGCCAGCCACCAGGGAGAGAGGAGGGGGCCCCGCACGAGGAGTGCACACGGGCCTCCTCCTCTCTTAAAACGCCCCTGGACTGAAGGGACGTTGGCGCTGCTTGTTAAAAAGAAACGATGTGGACATTCGGCTCATTACTGATGTTGTAGCGGCATGCTGTATCTTGCATAACATCTGTGAGATACAACAAGAAGAATACCTGACAGAGTGGGACATCGTGGAGGAGCCTGCTGGGAGTGATCCTTCCACTCTTTCATCAACCTCACTTGCTTATCGAACCAATGACCTAGAATTTATTAGAAGCACCATTTCATAATTAATTCTATGGTGTAATTGTAACAGATAAAAAGACACCATTTTTGAAATGTTCCAAAAAACTTTAGTTTTAATAAAGATCTTTTGTTTAAGTTGCATACGAAGTTTGAAAGCCTTACTTCCATATTTCTTACATAGGAAATAATGTTGCACAAAATACAACACAATTGAAAACCAAACAAAAGTATAAAAATAAATAAAAGTGCACATTTACTTCAGAACTCAAAGTACTCCATATGTATGTATGGATTGATATTGTTGAAGGTCATATTATGAGCATAGACAATGTGAACATTGTTAAGTGCGCATATAGCTGTGAGGCGTTAAACAACCCTTTAAAATGAAACAAATAGGACCAGAATTTTTTGTTATATCCTTGTTTACACCAACTCAATATCCTTAAAGAAATAACTTGACAAAAGCAGTAACCATAACATTTTCAACATAATCATATGGGATATGTCTAGTTAACATCACTAGATATATTTGATTGCCACAGTTACATATTTCTGTATACTGTAAACTCTGTGTTTTTGTCAGGAGTAAGTTCCTGTGACAGAGTATTAGCTGGCAAAGTATCTTTAAATTGACCTTCGATTACATTATCTAATGTACTATCTGTAAATGTTGAGGCTGACTGAGGTGTTTGCGGATGCTTGGATATATGGGATGTAGTTTGGCCAAATGCTGTGGGGGGCTTTGCTTGTTGCGCATACTGGGATGTGTGCCCAAATGCTGTGGGGGACTTTACTTGTTGCGCATACTGGGATGTTGTTTGGCCAAATGCTGTGGGGGGCTTTGCTTGTTGCTCATACTTGTATGTAGTTTGCCCAAATGCTGTGGGGAAATTAACTTGCTGGTCATACTGTGATGTATGCTCAAATGAGGTGGGAGACTGAGGTTGTTGCACATACTGGGATGGTTCCCCAAATGAGTTTAGATAATTGTGTTTGTTTGAAGGGGATTGTGCTCAAGATTTGAGAAAAAAATTTGCGGTTATCGCGACTAAGCCTTTCCTGCATAGCCATCGTTTCCGTTAGTAAATTACTATGCATTTCTCTCTCATTGGCCATGAACCGCTGCAGTCTGGCATCCTCTTGTGTCTGCCATTCCGAATCTAGGTCGCGTAGTTGTTCACATAGAATATTTGTCATGGCTTTGGTAGCAACCTCAATTTTGCTCTTCTTCTTTTTACGCGGTGGCACTGTGAAAACTGAAAGTAAAAGAGAGACAACATTGAGCAACAGATGTTAAAAATATTTGAAACACAAAATAATAAATGGACCAAACAAAAAAAGCAGCACGTCTCGTTGCATGCGGTGACCATCCTCCACTACAAGGTGAACGCAGAAACAATACGGTTTCATTCAAACACCCTGTACCTGTATAATATAAAAGTATTAAAGTAATGCTTTAATTAGCCCAATAGACAAAATATTAATTTACTTTTACAAGAGAAAATATACTAGACATTGAACTAGAACATTACATAGATTAATGCAGCAGAACATAAGTTAATTGAATTAAACTTACTGTTACCGCATAGGGTGGGCCTTTCTCTCTGGGTCTGTGGCTCAGTTCAGAATGTTGCCTTTGCGATGGTGAGGTCACATCTGTGCCAGTGCTTGGTCTAATGATCATGGTTTTAGATGAGTCCTCATCTGGGTCATCATTAAATAGGACCTGCGATAATGCTGGGCACTGCTGGCTGCTCTCAGGAGTTGTTGAAGGCGTGCCTGTCGTTGATGTAGCCAGTCTACCAGCATCACTTGATGAAGATAGAGCAATGGGTTTGCATAGTGCTGTATGCCCAAAAACGGAACTGTATAAATCATATAAGGGCCACTCCATCCTTCCCACACCACTGTGATTACGATTGTGGTCATGAACCTTTGTATATTGCTGCTTTAGGCTCTTTAGTTTATTAAGGACTTGCTGATGTGTCTTCACAATACCCCGGCTGGCCAGGATTTTGGCAATGTTGCCATAGATCAGGACATCCTTAACGGTGCCTGTGATTTGATTTCATTTCCTCTTCTCCCCTCACATGTAAGAGCTCACGGACCTCCTCCTCCTTCCAGTATGACATGATCCGCAACCACCTGTACACACCTGGCACCCCTCTCCTCTCCAAACACCTGGTACTGCACTCTCTCCCCTGTCAGCACCAAATTCACCTTGTAGTGTTGCGGGCCTATCTGCAGCATGTATGGCAGCTGTTCCAGCACCTAAACCTGCCTTGTAGCACCACACTGCCTTGTAGCGCTATGTGTGGCGTCTATGGCGTCTGCCCTCCACTGTCCGGTTGCTGCTGCTGATGTCATCAACAGGCAGCCGCGTCCGGCCAATCAGGAGGCTGGAGTTCTCTTCTGAACTCCAGCTTTCCGGCTCTCTCCCATAGTTCCGAGGAGCAGCCGGGCGGACAGGACGGCGGCGGATGCAGGATCGGGGATTAAGGTAAGTTTTTTTTTTTTTGTGCAAGCGGCATTACAGGGGCATTATATGGGGGTACTACTACAGGGTCATAACTATGGGAGAACTACTGCAGGGGCATTATATGGGGGCACTACCATATGATTTCCTTCCTTTCAAATCAAGGGGGTAACGTCGGCGTATCTAAATATATTTTGGGGTAAAAGGTAAAAAAGTTCCCTGACCCCTGTACTAGCCTTCTAGATAAAATTCCTGATCCTAAAAATGTGCAGGACACCGAGAAAGATCCAGCAGTGAAGGGGTCAATGCATGAAAATATCAAAGAAAAACAGATAAATTGGCATTTTAATGCAACACCGGATATAAAGTTTATTTCTGGCTGACCATGTTCACTCCAATATACCTAATCATTTTAGTATCCCCATCCCAAGCATTGGTCTTAAACTCACGAACTATAAACACTTTGTCCTGACCTTGTGGTGTAATGAGACAGGCAATCTTAAGTACCTTACTATTAGCTGGCCATCTTCTTTATATGAAAGAAAAACTTCAAGAAAAGATCATATGTGCAAACCAGATGCTGATGTTACTGGAAGGTTATATTTATAATGAGGTAAAATTGATATGACATCTCACCCACCAGTGTCGTGTGAGGTGCTTAACATAACAGCATGTGCAACCTGCTCAGAGCACACAATAGATAAAGACCACTGTATGCTACATACTAATGTTTTATGCCAGCAAGGGAAGTTCACAAACAAACGCTGCATAGAAAATGCTACAAGGAAATATTCTGTAGAGAGCACACAATTTCATTTTAGTATACTGATGAATTATTACTGACTATTTCTGGATCTCTGTATTTATAATATTTATTTTTTTTCAAAAAAAATGGTGTTATACTGTAGTATAGTATTCAACCGTATTTTGTTATGAAAATCTAAGTATCTATGTTGAATGATTTTGCTATACTACACTAAATGGATGTCATTTATGAAGAATAAGCTACAAAAATTAAAAAAGCATATGCATACTGTAACTGTAAGTGGAGTATTCTCACACATACAGTATACTGGCAAAGCACCAAGGGTGAATTTAGGGCAAGGGGCTGGTGGGGCACATGCCCCGGGTGATGGAGGAAGGGGTACACCAGCAAGGGAGGTGGATCTGCAGCAGCCATGTTCCCAGATAGGATGGGATGCTGAGAGTATTTTAAAAATGTGGTGTGAGGGAAAGGAGAGTGAGGGGGGAGGGTGCGGTCAGCAAAACAATGGAGATAATGAAGGCAATAATAATAATAATAATAATAATAATAATTGCAAATTAGTTAATTATATTACTTATACATTGGGGTTTTACTGTGATACTGAAATACATGTAGACAAAAGTGATTGGACACTGACAGCAAATAGATTAACAAGATTTTATTGACGTCAGTACTTTGTATGTACACCATGTGCAGTGATTACTGCAGTCACCCTTCTTGGCAAACTGTGCACAAGTTCCTGGGATACAGCATGCGGTATGCTTTGCTGTCCTGCCTTAAGTACAATGACCAACTGTGACACTGAAGGTTGAGTCGGCCTAGAATGCACCAGTCGCTTCAGTTCATCCCAGAGGTTCTCAATGGGGTTAAGATCTGGAGCGTAATGCAGTAATACTTACCGCTGGACATCGCCATTGTACAGATCGCATATGCACTAACATATGCGATCTGTACAGCAAAGGACAGCTCTTCCGATAAGAGCTGTCGTTTGCGATCTCTCATGCACAGTGGACTTCCGGGTTTATGACACGGGAGTCCATCTGCGCATGCGCAGTGACAGGATGGCCGCGGGCATGCTGGGAGGGATCCGATATGATCCCTCATACCAGCGTGATGCGGTAGAAGCGCATAGGTTTCTATAGGGTAACACCAGCAATAGCTGGCGTTACCCTCCGCATCGCAGCCCGGCGGCCAGGAGATTGCTGCATACGGAAAATGTGGTAAACAGGGGTTTTACTGCATTTTCCGTTTGGTGCATCCCGCCCCTAGACTCTGAGCTGGCCAGTCCATCTGGGTTTCCGAATTTTCTGTACACCAGTCCAGCGTCGCCATGGAAACATGACAGGTGGCATTGTCATCCTGATAAAAACATTTATTGTTTCCGTAGAACCGCAAATGCATGGGCCTCCCTACCAAGTGTTCTTGTTGAAATTGCCAAATTAGTGGCCATTTGGAACTCATGTGCGAGGTGTCCATTTTGAGAAATGGTAATTATTGATGAGAGAATGGTATTGTAAAGCGATCAAAAATACTCTGTATAATATGGCGGCCACTAATGCTCTCTATATTAGATGGCAGTCACTGATGCCCACTGTATTACAGATGTGTCCTCATACATCTATCCTCTGTGAACTACAAGTTGTGTTACACATAACACTTGAGCACTGTGCTTCTCGGTAGCGCCGAACATCTTTGTGCGCAACTTTAAATGTGTCTAAGGGATGCAAATATGACACACCAGCAGCTTATGCTGATAAAAATGATATCTGGCATGCCTATATTTTGTGTGCGACTGAGGTTATATCTGAGAAATGCTACGTTACATTGTCAGCAGCTGTGACACTGTAAGGTAGCAATTTGCATGCAGATACAGCTGCCGTCACAGATAGAATATAGGCATGCCGCATAATTGATGATTTTAATCAGCATAAGCTGCTTGTGCATCCTATTCGCATCGCTTTGCGAATATAATGCATTTGAAGGGGAAAAGTTGTACGAAAAGACACTCTGCGCTACCGAGTCACACCACAGTATGTTGCAACTAGAAGGGATGTTTATCGTGCAAGGAGACTAGATGTATGTGGACACATCTGTATAATGTGGTCACTGATTTCCTCTGTATTATATGGCGATCACTGACTGTATTATACAGCAGTCATTGATGCTGTCTTTATTTTATGGCAGTCACTGGTGCTCTCTGTATTTTATCTTTATTACTAATGCTTTCTATATTATATGGTGGTCACTAATGCTCTCTGTAGTTTATGTTGATTACTAATACTCTCTATATTATATGGTGGTCACTGATGCTCTCTATATTATATGGTGGGCACTGATGCTCTCTGTGCAAGAAAGTGAACCAAAAGCACATGTGTATATTTTCTGTGACTAACAACCATCGAAAAAACTCTTTATGGTTCTTGCTTTGATATTAAGACAACTTTCAGCAATATTTCACCAAAATATTCTAGTACCCATCTAAATGTACCCCCAATTTAATTACAGCAATTATTTTTCCACATTTTTTTGCACACACAAATGCAAATATGCATATAACAGCCCTTTGACTCCATTTAAGAACCCTATATACTTTTATTAGGGCTATTAATACACTTCTATATTGATTTCCATTGTCAGTGAGGCTTTTTATGGGGTATAGACTGATTTCCCCAAAATAAACTGTCCTTTTCGCTAATTCCGCCATTCGCTGCATTTGCACATATGCGTTTTTGCCTGTTTTGGAACTGAATAGGGCGAAAACTGCAAACTCGCATTGTGAAAGTACGCAAAAACTGCCTACATACATAGTATCTATGAAGTGTCTGATTCTGCCTATCTCTAATGTTTGAGGTAAAAGGAAGAGGACATGGAGTGAGAGAGCAACCAAAATAGGAAGAGGCTGATTGAGGGAGCAGATCATTTGGATTTAAGGAGACCACTAACTGAACACATTGTTCATATACCAGACTTTAGATATTGCTCCATGTTGGAATCCTATGCGAGACTGAGAAGTACTTCACAAACACCTTGGTTTATGAACTAAATACAACTTGAAGTCTAGCTGATGGACATATGATGTTTTAACTCATGGTGGATATTATTGCAATACTGAGTCAATCAAGGAACAAATTATATTACACTGAGATTCCATTACATACTGTACTGCATGGTGTAGAATTTGTGAACAATTTCCAGTGAGAGACTATGCAACATATTTGGTGATTTCAGGAGTGCCCAACCAACATATTCTTTTTATATCTTTTAATAGCATGCTTACTTGTACTTTAGAAAATGTAGACCCTTTCTTCACCAACCATGTCCCAATCACTTCCTAATACAGGAACTGCCACACTGCCACAGTGTCCTGCCATAGACTCTCCTAGTGACAACCACTAGGAGACTGTCTGTGACAACTACCAAGATCATCTGGGGTACACAGTCTCCAAAGAACAAAGGAAGATGATCAGGTGGCAATGTCTATTGAGGGCAAATTATTCTTGGAAATAATGAACTAGTTTAAAATGACATAAACAGCTGGGTTGTACCTCTTACTTTTAGAAGCCATAGATGTCATCTACCCAGTGGCAGATCTAAATTTTTTGGTCCCTGAAGCTTGAACTGTTATGGTGGCACCTTTGCAACCAGCAACAATAGGGCAATATCCAACAAGGTCCAAAAAGCCTTGCTGCTCTTGCAAGGGCCTTGAGGTCCAAATGGCAGAGATGTAGAAACCCCCCAGAGAGTGAGACACTGTAGATAGATAGATAGATATAAAAACAACCCAGCGAGGGATAGACTGTTGATACATAGATAGATATCTAGATAGATGTAAACCCCCCCTTAAAAAATGAGACACTGTAGATAGATACATAGATATAGAAACCAACCAGAGAGTGAGAGACTGTAGATAAATGTCGAAACCCCCCAGAGAGTGAAATACTGTAGATAGATAGATAGATGTAGGAACCCCCCAGAAAGTGACAAACTGTAGATTACTATATAGATTGATATATGTAGAAATCCCCCAAAGAGAGAGAGACTGTAGATAGATAGATTGGCAGATAGATAGTTAGATGTAAAAAAAACAGAGAATGCAAAGAGTGAGAGACTGTAGATAGCTAGATAAATGTAGAAACCCCCCAGAGAATGAAACACTGTAGATAGATAGATAGATAGATAGATAGATAGATGTAGAAATCCCCCAGAGAGTGAGAGACTGTAGATAGATAGATAGATGTAGAAACCTCCTAGAGAGGGAGATACTGTAAATAAATAGATATATAGATAAATGTAGAAACCCCCCAAGGAGCTAGACACTGTAGATAGATAGAAAGATAGATAGATAGATGCGGAAACCCCACAGAGAGAGAGACTGTAGATAGATAGATGGATAGATGTAGACACCCCCAGAGAGTGAGAGACTGTAGATATATAGATGTAGAAACCCCCCAGACAGTGAGAGACTGTCGATAGACAGATGTAGAAACCCCCAGACAGTGAGACACTGTATATAGATAGATAGATAGATAGATAGACAGATGTAAAAACCCTCCAGAGAGTGAGAGACTGTAGATAGATACTGGATACAAGATAAATGTAGAATCCACCAGAGAGTGAGAGACTGTAGACAGATATATAGATAGATGGAGAAACCCCCCATAGAGTGAGACACTGTAGATATATAGATGTATAAACTACCCAGAGTGTGAGACACTGCAAATAGATAGATAGATAGATAGATAGATGTAGAAACCCCCCAGAGAGTGAGACAATGTAGATAGATAGATAGGTGTACAGATGTAAAAAGCCTCCAGAGAGTGATAGACTGTAGATAGATAGACAGATAAATGTAGAATCCCCACAGAGAGTGAGAGACTGTAGACAGATATATAGATAGATGTAGTTACCTCCCCAGGGAGTGAGACACTGTAGATACAATATATAGATGTAGAAACCCCCAGAGAGTGAGACACTGTAGATACAGTATATAGATGTATAAACCACCCAGAGTGTGAAAACCTGTAAATAGATATATAGATAGATGTAGAAACCCCCCAGAGAGTGAGACACTGTAGATACAGTATATAGATGTAGAAACCCCCCAGAGAGTGAGACACTGTAGATACAGTATATATATGTAGAAACCCCCCAGAGAGTGAGACACTGTAGATACAGTATATAGATGTATAAACCACCCAGAGTGTGAAACACTGTAAATAGATAGATAGATAGATAGATGTAGAAACCCCCCAGAGAGTGAGACAATGTAGATAGATAGATAGGTGTACAGATGTAAAAAGCCTCCAGAGAGTGATAAACTGTAGATAGATAGCCAGATAAATGTAGAATCCCCTCAGAGAGTGAGAGACTGTAGACAGATATATAGATAGATGTAGATACAGTATACAGATGTAGAAACCCCCCAGAGAGAGAGACACTGTAGATACAGTATATAGATGTAGAGACCCCCAGAGATTGAGACACTGTAGATACAGTATATAGATGTAGAAACCCCCCAGAGAGTGAGACACTGTAGATACAGTATATAGATGCAGAAACCCCCCAGAGAGTGAGACAGTGTAGATACAGTATATAGATGTAGAAACCACCCAAAGAGATAGACACTGTAGGTAGATAGATGTAGAAACCCTCCTGAGAGAGAGAGACACTGTAGACAGATCACATACAAAACCAAAATTTACTCACTTCCTCTGTAGGATCCCAGATATTGGTCCTCCTGAGTGGGACTTCTGGAATCCCCCTGAGTTAGGTCTCTCCCCCATGCTGCGTGCTCCTGTCTTTGTGCTGCATGCCATCCCTCAGTCAGCTCAGCTCTCACTTTGTGGTTAGCACTGCAGGGCCAACTACTGGCAGATGGAACAGCAAAAAAGGAGATGGGAGCATCTGGTAGTACCTGACAGTACTGCACTCAGCAGTAACACTGACAGCAGCTCTCTATTCTGCGCCCGGTCGGCTAATAAGAGCCATCCTCTGGTCAGAGCTGTAGAAAGAGTATCTGCCGGCTAGTACTGATGAGTACTCAGAACCCCCCCTTCTACATGCAATGCTGTAGAGCATATTCTAAGGTCAATATATCTCTAAAATAACCTTATTTTAATACACACTTAAAAAACTCAATTGATTTTGTTAAAAAATGCACTATTTACAAAATATTTTGCTTCAGGGCCCCTCCAGGGTTTGGGGTCCTGAAGCTTAAGCTTCATTAGTTTCACAGTAGATCCACCTCTGCACCTACCTAACAAAAGAGAACAAGTACTGATTCTCAATACTTAGACACAATGAGAATGGTCACGTTGTGATATCTTCTATCTTCAAAGAAGCTGAAGACCAGGTTATACTGTATTACAGTTGTGTATGAATCCAGTACCAAGTGCAAAGGTATTTCCTGAAATGAAGTTCTCCTGACAGGTCCAGACCTTAACAATAAACTTCCAGGAGTACTCAGCCACTTCCAAAAATACTCTATTACCTTCATACAGTAGCTGACATTCAACATTACTTCCTTGTGAAGGAGAAAGACAGGATTTTTCTTTTGTATAGATTCTCCACCACCTCTTGGGCTTTTATGATCTAATTCCTTTACCATTTAAGTGAACAGTGAAGAAAGTCTTTTCACTTACAGAAGTGACTTGTATCCTACAAACTGCTTAGGTTTTACTGTTCCCTTTACTATCCATGGTAAAGCCCTCCTCAGAGACCTAACCTTTGAGACATCTGACTGGGATGCCCCAATGGCCTTCAAAAATAGTGGAACAACTCTCTGTCTGCTTTAACTAGCCTTTATATAGCCTGTGGTACAAAAAAGATGATGCATATTTCCTGATGCTTCAGTCAAGGCAATAGATGCTGTTGTCTATCTTAAAACTATGGATATTAAAAGACAATGTCTGATTTATTATAGGCAATGAAAAATTAGCACCACACATGGAGCACACCATACCCAGACTGGAGCTACGTTCTGCAGGATTAGCTGTTGAGTTAGTTGAACTGTTCACATCTGAATTAACCATTGAGCTTCAAGAAAGAGTTGCATATGCAAAGTAAAGTCACAAGAGACTACATTTGCAATGAGACTAGATAATTTCATGTTTCATTCTTATGTCAACAATCGGTTGTTGCAGATCATGAGATCCACTTATTCAAAACAGTAACACTATGGGGTATATTTACTAAAGTGTGGGTTTTTAGAAATGGAATTATTGCTCATAGCAACCAGTCAGATTCTACTTATTATTTATCTAGAACAGGGGTTGTCAATAAGCAGCTCTCCAGCATCCCAGCATGCCTTGCAACAGTTTTAGCATGGCCAAATAGCAAAACAGTGGCAGAGCATGCTGGGATGTATAGTTCTACAACAGCTGGAGGGGTGCTTTTGCCCACCCCTATTCTAGAATATAATAGGTAGAATCTGATTGGTTACTTTGGGCAACACTCCACTTCTGAAAACCTGCACTTTAGTAAATATACCCCTATGTATCTACTGACCATAATCCAGCAGACCATGCTAAAAGAACTGTCACAGCCAGTCTTCTCTAAGACACTAATTGGCTTATGTATCAGAATGGAGAGTCCCTTGAAGTGGCATGTTAAAGCTACTGGATGTCCATCCTCTGATGACTACATTTTATTCTGTGATCTCAGATTACCAATTTAAATTGCACAGATTCAAAAGATTTTCCACTTGTAAATACTTATTGGAACTTTTGCCTGCCTAACCCACATACAGTAACACTCTTCTTTAAGGTTGCCCATCTACAAGCAGGTCAAGACCAAGTTGTTTCATAGACCAGTATTTGAGTTGGTTCTGCTGCTACCTGCTGAAGATTTAATATATGGTATCTATTGATGCCAGACGGTTAGTTTCAAGTCTTCGGGCATCACATTACTTATTGTATTTTGTAAGCTTCATCTAGTGGTCAGCCTCATATCTCAAACTTTCCCTGTAGTTTATTCCATCTAGGCATCCACCAAAGCACCTAAGATGATTGAGAATGAAAAAAGGCAAATTTGCCATTGCATATCGAGAACTGTATGAAGGTACAGCATTTAAATATACTCCTTCTTTGTATCATCATTGTTTTAGCAATTCCATTCAGTTCAATCCAATCCTAGCACAACAATAGCTCACCATTCTTCTGATTCTCACATCTAGCATGTATTCTTGGAAAGTATGAGTGACTTTAAGCTGTCTGTCAAACTATACACAGGCCAAACAGAAAGCTAAAGAGAAGACAGAACAACTATAGTGTTGTCTTGGTAAGTCTAAAGGCCATTACTCACTTCTAATTCTTCTGGATCTTTCTGCTGCATTGGACACTGTTGACCGCTCTCTTCTCATTCAAATACTACAATTCCTAGGTCTTTAAGACACAGCCCTATCATTTTTATCCTACTTATTAAATCACTCTTTCATTGTTCATTTCTCTGATTCCACCTCCTCTTTGCTTCCTCTATCAGTTGGAGTACCGCAAGGCTCAGTCTGCTTTTCTTAATCTATACCACTTCTCTTGGCAAATTTAGCTCTTTCGGATTTCAGTGTTATCTGTATGCGAATGATACTCAAATCTACCTATCCTCTCCAGAAAATAATTGCTTACACATTAGGCTATTACCCAAACTACACCAACATATATCTCTTCCCTTATCTCAAAATATCTCCCAGCTCGACATCTCCAATCAGCACAAGATCTGTATCTCTTATCCCATTCACGGTTACAGGACTTATTTTGAGCTCTGTTGAATGTCTTCCCATGCACAATAAGATTTTCCTCTAGTCTCCAACCCTTCAAGTGTTCCCTGAAAAGTCCCCTCTTCAGACAAGCTTTTAAAATTCCAGAACCACCCACATAACCTCTATAAGCTATCCTACACAATTACATTCATACAGTATTTTCTCTTTCTTCACTTTTACATCCTTCTGACACCAACATTCCTGTGTGACTGAATCATACTGCCCACAAAGAACCTCTGCAATTTGGCTGAACCAATGTACAATATGTAGCACTTATCCTTCTGTATCAATATCTATTTTCCTTTAGATCTTAAGCTTGCAAGCAGGGTCTTCCTACCTCTATGTCTGTCTGTTATTACCCAGTCTTGTTTTATTATTAATTTTGTTCCCGATTGAAAAGCACAACGGAATATGCTGCCGCCATATAAGTCACTGATAATACTAATAATAATGCTAATAATACTACTACTAATAATAATAATTCATGACAAACAACATTATTACATAATAAACACATATCTCCATCTTGCCGCTGTAATAATTTGTATCATCAGCACTACCAGGGAATTTGGCAACAATGATATATATTTGAGGCGATACATCATTTATAGCCTGGGCATGGATAAAATGAAAATATTTTCTATTTGAAAAATACTTTTTTTTCTCTGATGGTACCAGAATAACATAAATACCATCTACTTCCCAAAATACCCGGTGGCACAGGCCGCACTCCTATGTCCAAAGTACGCATCCGCGTACCAATGCCAGTGTCTTCCCAGTAACACTAATCTTGTCTGGCACATCTAGCCAAGGCCTTCCAGCCCTCAAGGCTGCAACATGGCCCAAAGGACGCATCTCATCTCATGGCCCATCGGCCTCAGCTAGCCAAGTTATTCCAGCCCTCAAGGCTGCTACACGGCCCAAAGGATGCATCTCATCTCACGGCCTGTCTGCTTCAGCTAGCCAAGTTATTCCAGCCCTCAAGGCTTCTACACGGCCCAAAGGCCACATCTCATCTCATGGCCCATTGGCCTCAGCTAGCCAAGTTATTCCAGCCCTCAAGGCTGCTTCACGGTCCAAAGGCTGCATCTCATCTCGCGGCCTACCAGCCTATGCTAACTAAGGCTTTCCAACCCTCAAGGCTGCTGCACAGCTAAAGGCTGCT
This sequence comes from Taudactylus pleione, assembly GCA_031769625.1. NCBI lineage: Eukaryota > Metazoa > Chordata > Amphibia > Anura > Myobatrachidae > Taudactylus > Taudactylus pleione. Next base: position 1,205,842 of record JAUIMM010000300.1, read on the forward strand.
TCTCATCTTATGGCCCACAGGCCCATCCAGCCAAGGTAATACAGTTCTCAAAGCTGCTTCTCGGTCGCATCTAGCCAAGAAATACCAGCCCTCCAGGCTGGTATTTTTGCTGGACGTTACCCTCAAAAGTCACACCTGTGGCATAACAATGACATGAGGAAAGCAAGTAATTTTTTTAAACTATTGCTTTATGAATACAAGGGATTACTCATCCAATGTCAAATGAAAACAATGATTGAGATATGAACATGATGCCCACAGTAGCTGCTTAAGTACTTACAGTATTTGATTGACTTCTTTCAAATATGAGCAATAAAATAATTGTCAATTGCATTAGTGTAGCAACATAGAATAACAATGACATTAGCTAAGTTTTAATGCTTGGAGACATTTGTTTTGCTAGCGAGACACACGTATGTGCAAATCTGGGGCTAATGAGTCAATATAAACAAAAGTATAACTATTATCACACTTATTAGATGCTCTCTCACTGTGGAAGCTGCCACAAACAAGCATTTGCTCAATTAGCAAAGTGCACCTCATTTCATTGCACAAATCACCACTATAAATTAACCTTTTTTCACCCTTTCATCATTTCCCTCACTGGTGCACCCCTCCTTACTGTACTGTAGCATGGAACGGCGCACTCCGACCAACTCCTCGCCTTGAACTATGCAAATTACAGTTCCCCTGCAAATGGTGCCAAATTTCTCTGTATACCTATGAACTTTATCAGAAATCTAGGTGCAGTTGCACAAATCAACGCACATTGCAGGACCAAAACTAATATTCCACTGAGCCTTGGCAATTTTGTGTTTTGTAAATTACATCTGTCGAAGCTGGATTATTGGCTGAGACAAGATCAGTTTAAAATTGAATCGCAGCGATGCCGTCTTGCAACTGGCTGCAAGACGCCATCTTGGAAATGAGATCGCAAGACGCCATTTTGCAAATGGCCGCCCAAACGCCATTTTAGATAAACTCACAATTAAGTACATATGGCGATATTACTATTAGCACCATGCGACTGCATCTTTCACCATTTCTCATATACACATTAATACGCACAATTGCGCTGTTAACTAGTCGCATATTAGCGAATGCATAAGACCCTTAATGAAAACGTTGTTTATTAGCTAAATGCGCACACGCATCTGTCCCAAGTTAACTAGCGTCTTTATATCAAACCCCACATACTCACACATTACATATCCACATACAAGGCTCCATAAGCTTTAAGGTATAAGATTTAAGTTTGTTCATTTAGTATAAATGCTGTGAAATAAAGATTATTTGGTAACTAAGGTTTTATACATGCTAAGTAAGCCGTGTTTGGTTTTGTACTGATGTTTACTCTTTCCACAGTATTCCGGTATCATCGGTGTGGAGATCGCATCAAGCATTCTCAACTTCTGGACCGCAGAGACTTCAAGCAACAAAATGTATATTATCTGAACAACTGTTAGGATGTTGCATGAGGTGGGAATCCAGAGACCCCCAATTGTTAGAGGCTGGGTTGGGTCTATTTGAATCAGCCTGTTAAATGCTCTGTAACAGATGCATTCCCCCTTGGGAACCAATGGCATCAGCAACAAACTTCTCTATTGTGTTGTCTATTTCTGGGGGGTATAAATATGTGTGCTCCAACACTGGGACTTAGGGCCTGATTCAGACCCACTCGCGAGCGGCTGTCCGCTCGCAAGTGGGTCGATGGTCTGCACTGAGCATGCGCACGACGGAGGGAGCTCCGTCGTGCGCATGCGCCAGACACGACGAGCGAAGGACTTTCCTTCGCTCGTTGTGTCCGATCAAAGGGGGCGTGCTGTCAATGTTGATTGACAGCACGCCCCCTTTGGTGGGCGTGCCGGGGGCGTGCCTCCCTGACGGGGGCGTTCCCATGGGAACGCCTCCCGTCAGAAGCCGGCCCACTGACATCACTAGTGATGTCAGTGGGAGTGATTTTGGCTCTGATAGAGCCAAAATCACTCCGGAGCTTGCGGTTGAAAACCTCAACCGCAGGCTCCGGCTCGCAATTTCGATGGTCGCGATGGTCACGACCATCGCGGCCATCAAAATGCACGCTCGTATAGCCTGTGGGTGGTGACCCACAGCTATACGAGCGTCCAGGAGGACGCTCCATTAAAATGGAGCCCAGCCCTCATGCAGAGCGTGCGCTCTGCTCAGAGCGTACGGCTCTGAATGAGGGCCTTAGTCTTTGTGCTGAATGCTGATTGACGAGGGGTTTCTTGCTGATGCCTAACATCTGGTCCGGAAGCACTGCGTATGTATACTGTACTGGGGTCTGTATAATTCCTTTGTGCCGAATTGTGTATGGATCAATAGTGTGTAACTGACTGTACTTTTACTTGAATAATACTTTGTGCTTTGGAACCACAGATTCTAAGTCTGAAGTCTTTATTTACTGTATGACTGCGTACGCAAATTAGCGTCATCCTTAGATGGTATAGGCATGATATTAGAAGGTATAGGCAGGATATTAGAAGGTATAGGAAGGAGTGTATAGAGGTTCTAATTCAGTATCGTTAGTTGGGGGCTCGTAGTGAAGTCACTTACCTACTCACACGGTACATACGGTTATCGATATCTCAGCAAATGGTTGAGTGGCCACATGCAGGGTTTACCTGCAGCCGCTTTTTGCTGAAAGATCGCTATCCATTTCCGTGTGAGCCAAGGAAGCTGACTAGAATCCAGGGACAAGAGAGGAAAAAGTTTGTTTTCCTTTGTTGATAGAACCTAACGTTTAAAGGGGTGCCGCAGTATTGAGTACGCGGCTGAGTTGCAGTTTTGCGCACAGCAAAAACGCACTTTTGCGTATGCAGCTAAAAAGTTGTCATATGGTTGTGTGGTAGTCGCATTATTGTGTATGCGACTGGTCGCACAATAGCGTATACGTACTTCCGGTTGTGCTGCCACATGTTCAAATGAAGCGGTTGAGGTTTACATTTTTCTAATTGTTATCAATATCTGAGTTAAAATGTAATTTTTTTTTGCAGGAAAAAGTGTGTAACAGTGAGTATTTGTTGGTAGGGGTAACTTGTTCCCTACAGTTAGAGGTACCGTATGACCTTTAAGGGCTAAGTGCTAGTCGCTCGGTAAGCAGCTTGCCGTTCTATACACAGTAGCAGGTGTACATGTTGTCTTTGTTGTAGAGAGGTGCATGGAAGTAGCCGACATAAACTTTCATAGGTGTGGAAGTTGCTTTACTAAATCTCATCCGGGTGTGGAAGTTGCCTTTTTCAAATCTTATCCAGGTGTGTGGGCGCTGCCATTTAAATCGTCCACAGGTACGTGAAAGTATCTTGATTGTCTTTCACCAGTTTAAATCTTTATTGAAAAGCGTAGGATTTGTCTCAGAATGGGAGCCGCGCAAACAGTAGAGATGTTAGACAATGATGTGCTGCTAATGGAAGCACCGTTTGGATCGGCCCGTCGTATTATGCATACTAAGTACGGTACTTATGCGATAAGGTATTGTGATGTATGGTTTAAAATGACGATGAAGAGTGTTAGACCGTTTCCCAGAATTGGTAGTTTTGATAAAAATGTACTAGATAATGTCCGGGATCACATCAGTCTGATGCGCTCCCGAGAGAAAAATGTCAAATATTATGAATGTTTAAAGTTGTGGCAACATGAAGGGGATGCGTGGCTTAAAAATGCGCAAGCAACGCAAACTAGCATTGCGAGCGCATTGCCAGAGAATACATCCGTGATGCTGAATTGTAATACAGGCGAGCCGCAAAATGGCGCACACGTGCAGCAAGGTAGCGTTGTGGAGAGTATTGCCAGCTCACGCTCACCACCCCCACCTTATGTGGATGGAGGTGCAAGTACAGTTACCAAAAATACCCATAAAAATTTAACAAGCAATTTGTACCATCTCTTAAGCAACCATAAAGAAAATGTTTATGATGTGGATGATGAGCCTATTGTAATGTCTGCCATTTCCCATGCTGTGCAAATGGTAGATGCTGCATCACCACAATCAAGAGTGGTGCCGCCATCTCCATCGGTAACAGCAAGGGAAGTGCTAACACCCTCTGCACCTGTAGAGGAAGTTGATTATACCATACGTAGCAGCAACAGATTAAACCCCCAGCCAGTTAACAAGGTCAAAGGTAGCAGCGCTACCAGTCTGCATCCCATTCGGACAATAACTGTTCCGAATGGAAATGCAGATGCGAGCGGTGTAGTGCCCACGAGGGAAGTAGTAATGCATTGTCCTTGGACAAGAGCAGAACTAAATTCCATCATAAATGATTTCCCTGATCCCAAAAAGGAACTAGCCAAATGTCAAAGATTTTTGAGAAATTTGGGTAGTTCACATGAGACAACTAATAAAGATTGGCATGTGGTGTTAAGTGCCTGTCTGCCACGCAATACAGACGTGACAAAAATTTATCACGGATTGTGTATTGGATGGTGACGTTCCCTTAACAGACCAAGTAAACCAAGTTAACATTTCCCGCATTGTAACTCAATTGGGTATATATTTTTCAGTAGTAGTTAACTGGAACAAAATTTTCACCATTAAGCAAAAGGAGAGTGAATCTGCAGAAGATTATTGCGACCGGGCTCTGCTGGCTATCACCCAGTACACTGGGATAGAAGATATTAAAGATAGCACTCACCACAGGGGAATGATAGTCATGATACTCATGGACGGTCTGAAAGAGAATTTAAAGACCCGGGTTCAGACCTCACAGCCTGGCTGGAGGGGACTCACAATAGATACCCTCATAGAATCTGCCATAGAACATGATAAAAACATCTCAAAGAAGAGAGAGACCCAGAGCAAAAAACTAATGGCTGTCAGTATACAAGCTCTGGAGGGAATGACGGTAACATCACAGCCAACAGACACACTCGCACCTGCACACACACTTACATCTGAACAGTTATATGCCCTCACTAACTCCACGCCAGAACAAACACAGCTCTATTCCACTAACCCAATACAACCACAGGTCCCATACTACTCACAAACTTCATGTCCCCCACAATACCCTTACCCTCCCTATCCTTACCCATATCCACCACCTTTACCCTCTGCTCAAACCTCACAACAACACATGTCTTCACCCAATCCACGAACATGTTTTAATTGTAAACAAACAGGACTCTTAAGTAGAAACTGTAGAGTAAAAAGAGTAGGAACCCCAAATCAGGGAAGACCTGGACATCCCCATAAGGGATATGCACAGAGACCTGCAAATGTCCAGCAGGCACCAGCTCCAATTGTGGCCATAAATGCTTTATTGGAGAATGGTAGCCAGCGCTAGGGGTCAGGTCATACCTGTAGTCTACAGATAGTCAGGTTAACGGGAAGTACTAGGGAAGAACCGGTCATGATGGTTGATGTAGCTGGTACTGAATATCCTTTTCTTGTAGACACAGGGGCAACCAGGTCAGTGATAAAATCTCCCATTAATTTACAGGTGACCAATGAGACAGTACCAACAATGGGTGTAACAGGTAAAGTAGAACATTATCCTTTAACAAAGTCCACAGAGGTTACTATTGGGCCATTGCATACCAGGAATTCTTTCCTTCTGGCTGCTGTGACTCCTACTAACCTGCTGGGTAGGGATCTGTTATGTAAAATGGGATGTGTTATATATTGCACCCCTGATGGTGTAATTTTAGATATCACAGAAAGAGTTGCACACAAGGTGCGAAATATGTTGGACACTCCCCAAAGGATAATGTATCACTCTACAAGTTTAAATGAAAATCCATCTCTGGTATGAAGATGAAATGATGTCCCAAATTCCAGATTCTCTTTGGACTAAGGATGGACAGGACACTGGAGTAATGGCAAACCTAAGCCCTGTAATGGTAAATTTAAAAAGCAGTAGGCAAGCTCCAAAAATTCCCCAGTACCCACTAAAACAGGAGGTAGAGTTAGGGGTTTTTCCAATAATTGAGCGATTATTGCAACAGGGAATTTTAGTTCATACAGCTAGTGTATCCAACAGTCCCAGTGAAGAAGAGTGGTGGGAGGGGTTATAGGTTGGTACAAGACAAGGTGGTAGAGAGCCAATTCCCTGTAGTGCCAAATCCAGCTGTCATTCTGATGCAAAATCTCACCAAATGCAACCCATTTCACTGTCATTGACCTCTGTTCTGCTTTTTCTCTGTGCCTCTCCACCCTGACTGTCAGTATCTATTCGCATTTACATACAGAGGTGTACAATATACATGGACATGATTACCCCAAGGTTCATAGACAGCCCCAGTATCTTCTCCCAGGCATTGCACGACAGTTTACAATCTTTTCAACCTGTCAATGGATCTGTTCTAATTCAATATGTAGACGATTTATTGCTATGTTCTGACTCGTTTATGTCATGTTTGAATGATACTAAACTTTTGTTACTTCATCTCTCGCATACAGGACACAAGGTGGCTAAGGACAAACTACAGCCGTGCCAATCCAGAGTAAAATATTTGGGACACTGCCTAACCCAGGGGTTATGACATCTTACAAATGATAGAATCCAGGCCATATAAAACATGACACTGCCTGCCGCAGAATCAACAGCAAATTCGTACCTTCTTGGGAATGTGTGGATACTGTAGAATGTGGATCCCAGGTTTTTCTATTTTGGCCTTGCCTTTACAGGACTTAGTCTCTTCCTCAAAGCCCAATCGTGTCATACAAACAGAGGGATCAGAGCAGGCTTTCCTTAATCTTAAGGATAGTCTGACAAAAGCTCCTGCATTGGGAATACCTGATTATGAAAAACCTTTTGATTTGTATTGTATGGAAGCCGATGGTTGTGCTGCAGGTGTCCTTACACAAAAACATGGTGATGCCAGTAGGCCCGTAGCATACTACAGTGCCCAATTGGACACTGTAGCAAGATCACTCCCCACTTGTTTGAGAAGTGTAGCAGCTACCGCTCTATTGGTGAGTAAAAGTGAGGATGATGTACTGGGTCATGATATGATTGTCTACACTCCCCATGCTGTATCTGCTCTGTTGAACTCAGCTCAAACCAGACACGTCTCTTCGGCTAGGTTTACCGAATGGGAACTAGCTCTAATAGCACCCGCAAACATCACTGTTAAACGTTGCAGCACGCTGAATCCAGCAACGTATTTACCATATGTACAACATGATGTACAAAGGGTGGAAGGAGGCGAGTTGCTGGCGGGAGGTGAGTTCAGCGGACATAATGATATGCACGATTGTATGAAATATCTGAATCAGACCTTTACTGCTAGACCTCACACACATGACATACCTTTAGAGAATGTGGATGTGACTTTTTAATACGGATGGGAGTTGTCATAGACAAACAGGCACAGGTGAATTATGTACAGGTTATGCTGTTGTAAATGACACAGACATCATAGAAGCTAAACCTCTTGGTCCTCCTCACTCAGTAGCACTAACTAGAGCGTGTGAACTGGCAGCAAGCAAATCTGCTAACATTTACACTGACTCGAGGTACGCATTCGGGGTGGTGCACGATTTTGGGGCTCTATGGCATCTGAGAAATTTTATGACAGCAGCAGGCACACCAGTTGCACATTCCCGACACATAAAACATCTTTTAGAAGCAATCCAACTGCCCAAAGCGGTGGCAGTAATTAAATGTAAAGCCCATACATGTGAGGATGATCCGGTGTCACTGGGCACCAACAGAGCTGATGAAGCTGCAAAATGGGCAGCAGGGTTAAAAATGTTTTCTCCAACTGAAAAAATTATGTCTTTCCAAACAACTGATATGCTGAAATTAATTGAGATGCAAAATTTGTGTTCAAATCAGGAAAAATCCATTTGGAAGTCCAAGGGATGTGGGCAAGAGTTCTCCGGGCTCTGGAGGGATGGACAAGGTAAACCAGTACCCCCCAAGGCATATTACCCCAGCCTGGCTGAGGCAGCACATGGTCTGACTCATCTGGGAAAGCAAGGTATGTGCAAGTTGGTGAGAGCATACTGGTGCGCACCAGGTTTTTCTTCACAAGCAGAAAAGATATCCTGTCTGACATGCTTGAGGAAGAACATAGGGAAAGCGATCCCTACTGAACCGTCCCTCATTCCACCGACTGATGGACCTTTCCAGGTAATACAAATTGATTTCATCCAATTACCACCCTGCAGGAACCTTAAGTATGTATTAGTGTGCACTGACGTATTTTCTAATTGGGTTGAGGCCTACCCAGCGGCCACTAATACTGCTGCGTTTACTGCCAAAAAAATAGTTCAGGAATTTGTATGCAGATACGGTAACCCTAAAATCATCGAGAGTGACAGGGGTACTCATTTCACAGGTGATGTTTTTCAAAATATGTGTAAGCTGATGGGTATTAATAGCTGACTTCATACCCCAACAGCAGCAGAAACTGAAATTGTTGTCCCATGATATGCCTGAAACTAACTGTCATGATGTTGAACCAGGAGAATATGTTATGATCAGAAATTTCTTTCGTTCAGGTTGTTTGACTGATCGGTGGGAAGGTCCGTACCAGGTGCTGTTGACAAGTACTACATCTTTGAAGGTGGCTGAGAGAGATACTTGGGTCCATTCCACTCACTGCTAAAAGGTCAATCAACCGGTGGAGAAACAAGTCAAAGACAAGGCTAATAGCGTGGACCTGTCGCTCGCGAGCTTGTTCCGGGAGGATTGAAAAGGTTGTAATGAGATACCTGAACTAAGAGAAATTTGCAGGTCTTGTTGTGACAATGGACGGGCCTGCCGTGTTCATTTTCATATTCTCTTTAAGAGTGTTCACCATCCTGGTCAGTTCGGGGATATCCAGTGTCTGTGATGGGGGACCGATTGAGGAAATGGGAGCTGATGGCAGTGTTGATGGAGTGGAGTCAGGAGGAGTGCAATGCCAATCAGGGGAGTGTCTGACCAATCTTAGTACTGTTATTATTAAGAGAGCTGTCATTCCGGATACTCGGGGACGGTGTGGAGGTTTATCGTCTGAAGATTCCTGTATTTGTGAGCTTTGTGGGTCCCTAGTTGATGAGAACTGCATCCAACGGTGCCAACCTAAATATAACCCGAACTGGGGTGGGTATCCTTTAGAGGATTACCATAGCATGGTATGCAAAGTGTTAAATCAAACTGATTGCTGGGTGTGTTCACTTGTACCACAGGGACAGCATAATGTAGGGTTGGTGCCATTTCTGCTGAATATCACGGAAATTTTAGAATTACAAAAAGGGAAAACATTGGATGGAAAATTCCTCTCATCCAAACCACCTCATTTCAAACTCTATCAATTCCAAGTAGATAGATCACTTTTGTGTTTAAACATAACCAACCCCAATAAACATGGGAGATGGGAAGTGACGGGGAATAATCAGACGATGACCTTCTCACAAAGAGCTGATAATGAGTCCATAAACCATGATCTGTTACGCTCAATTAAATCTGGTGGGAAACATTTAAGGTATCGGTATACATTGAGTTCCACCAAAGAAATTATTGGTAAGGTGCCAGATGGTTATTGTGTTAAAATAATACAGCCAGAGACTTGCATGGACCAGATGGAAGACCCAGAAATAGGATTGTTTGCAAGAGAAATGTGCTTAATGATAATGATGCATACCATCCCTTATGTTCTCCCTGATAATGTATATTTTATATGTGGAAGAAAAGCGTATAAGTGGCTCTCCCCAAGTTCCGAAGGTTTGTGTTACCTGGGAACAGTAGTCCCAGAAGCTATGACCCTCACACATGTTGAAATGCTTGGTATACATAAAAACACACCGTCACCATATCTTCACACACAATATGAACACAGAGGCAAAAGAAATATGATACCTGGTGACGTGCATAAAACCACTCAGTTAATTAGTGAGACAACTGGCTTTCAAGTTTTAGTCGCACTGGATCCCACCAGGATGGCTCGGGGTGCTTTAAATTTTAGATATATTCAGGAACTTGCTAAATTGATAGATAATATCACCGAGATGTACGATGACACATTCAGGTATAAAGGGAGAGAATTGCAAGCGTACAAGAAAGAACTGGTGCAACACAGGCTAGTGTTAAATTATTTAACTGCTGTTACTGGAGGGTATTGCATAATGTTGGCCACCCAATTTGGAGTGAAATGTTGCACCAATGATACCAGTGACCCCAAGGAGGTGATAGACCGGAAGATGGATGAAATTCTGCAGCTAAAATGGGAGTTTCGTAAGAACCATAATGCTTCAGTGGCTGAAGTAGGGGAGAAGATAGAAGGATGGGTTTCATGGCTGAACCCAGTGAAATGGTTCTCAGGTCTAGGGGAATGGGTTCAGGAAGTGGTCACCAGCATAGGCAAATTCTTGATCCTTATATTGATTGTCATCATAATAATTGGCATATGTGTCCGTTGTGTTCCTATTGTGTTGAAGTGTGGAAAATGTAGAAATAGAGTAAAATGCAAGAACAAAACTATGATGGTGGTCAGTAATGACAATATGAATACCGAGGTAAATATAGAACTGCATTACAACCCTGAAGTAGGAAATACCATCATTTAATGTATCATATTTAGACATGTATAGAATGTATTATTGAAATTTTATTTTTAAAACACCTCAGATAATGTAAAGTCTCAATTCCCCTTCAAAACTGCCTTTATAAGACTGGTGCATCCCCACTCCTTTCACATGATCTTCCAAGATCCACGGTGTGCGTATAATAGTAGTTTTATGTCCCCACCCAGAGACACATTATTGATGGATTAAGAACCACCTTGTGCCATCCCATAATAACACTAAATAGTATATAAATGTAAGCCTAAATTATATTTTAAATCAGATTGTGATAGCATGTTGTTCACTATCAAAGGGTAGACTGTCGAAGCTGGATTATTTAAACTGAGACAAGATCAGTTTAAAATTGAATCGCAGCGACGCCATCTTGGAAATGAGATCGCAAGATGGCATTTTGCGAATGGTCGCCCAAGCACCATTTTAGATAAACTCACAATTAAGTACATATGGCGATATTACTATTAGCACCATGCGATTGCATCTTTCACCATTTCTCATATACACATTAATACGCACAATTGCGCTGTTAACTAGTTGCATATTAGCGAATGCATAAGACCCTGAATGAAAACGCTGTTTATTAGCTAAATGCGCACGCATCTGTCCCAAGTTAACTAGTGTCTTTATATCAAACCCCGCATACTCACACATTACATATCCACATACAAGGCTCCATAAGCTTTAAGGTATAAGATTTAAGTTTGTTCATTTAGTATAAATCCTGTGAAATAAAGATTATTTGGTAACTAAAGTTTTATACATGCTAAGTAAGCCGTGTTTGGTTTTGTACTGATGTGTACTCTTTCCACAGTATTCCGTTATCATCGGTGTGGAGATCGCATCATTCATTCTCAACTTATAGACCGCAGAGACTTCAAGCAACAAAATGTATATTATATGAACAACTGTTAGGATGTTGCATGAGGTGGGAATTCAGAGACCCCCAGTTGTTAGAGGCTGGGTTGGGTCTATTTGAATCAGCCTGTTAAATGCTCTGTAACAGATGCATTCCCCCTTGGGAACCAATGGCATCAGCACAAACTTCTCTATTGTGTTGTCTATTTCTGGGGGGGTATAAATATGTGTGCTCCAACACTGGGACTTAGTCTTCGTGCTGAATGCTGATTGACAAGGGGTTTCTTGCTGATGCCTAACATCTGGTCCGGAAGCGCTGCATATGTATACTGTACTTGGGTCTGTATAATTCCTTTGCGCCGAATTGTGTCTGGATCAATAGCGTGTAACTGGCTGTACTTTTACTTGAATAATACTTTGTGCTTTGGAACCACAGATTCTAAGTCTGAAGTCTTTATTTACTGTATGACTGCGTATGCAAATTAGCGTCATCCTTAGAAGGTATAGGCAGGATATTAGAAGGTATAGGAAGGAGTGTATGGAGGTTCTAATTCAGTATCGTTACATCCAACTAATGATGCATACACACGGTCAGATTCCCTAGTCGATTTGAACGATAACGATATCGATATATCATTATAGTTCAAATTGACCAGTTTCTGGCCCCTTCAAACGACCAAACGATGGTCGATGCGCGGGCACGGATGGTCGATATCAATATAGACCATCCTCCGTGCATGCAGGCCAACCTGGTCGATATCGACCAGGTTAGCCTGTTTACTATAGGGACCTGCGATCATCGATCGTGGGTTGTTATAGTAGTTTGGGGGTTGGTGCATGTTGCTGGGTGCTCGATATCGAACATCCAGCACATGCAGGACGATCAGAAAACAATATCTGATCATTGTCCGTTCGTCCTGTGTGTACGGGCCAATACAGTATATAAAAAAAGACTGTTTCTTGTTGAGTCAATATTATCTTAATAAATAACAACAACTGCAAAATATGCAAATTGGACAATAGTTTTGTAGAAGAAACTAAGACAACTGAAAAAGGGAATTAAAGGTTTAACAGAAGATATCACAAGATATCTAATTTGTTTTTCTATATACAGGTATATTTTGAGTCATTGTCTTGCTGTAATAGCCAACATCTTTACAGTTTGCAGGATTAGTTGATAGATGAACTGATTCTTCTTTCCATCTGGACATTTGCTGCCACTGAAAACCAGAGCATAAAAGATGAACCAGTGTTTAACGATTGGCAAAATGCTTTCTCTTTCGTCAAATGCTCCCAATGTCTTTCTCGAAATGTATCTTTTGTGGTTGTAGCCCAAAAGTTAAATTTTTCATCACTTCACAACACTTTGTTTCAAAACGTTACTTGCTTATCTAATCATTGTGTTTGCTTATTTCAGATAATAACTTTTGTGACTAGGGGGAGATGTACTAAGCTCTGGAAAGTGATAAAGTGGAAAGTGATAAACTACCAGCCACTCAGCTCCTGGCATCTTACAGGTTGTGTTTGAAAAGTGACAGTTCGTAGCTGATTGGTTGGTAGCTTATCATTCTCCACTTTATCACTTTCCAGAGCTTAGTACATCTGCCCCAAAGTCTCAGTAAAGTTTTACTTCTGACAACTTCCATGCAGATAAGTTTGTGAAGGCAATACTTTACTGTAACCCTTTGTATCACTACTACAGCATCAGTTAAACCTCTCTGTGCGTCCCTTGAAGTGATAAGTGGAATCGGCTGTAGATATCTAACAACTGTACAAGTAGTTAGAGTACAGATTTTCTGGGTTATCCAGATCCTTCGTTGACTTCAACAGTTCCACTCAACTTACATTTTTTAATGATGTTTCTGAAAGTAAAAAATTCCATACAGGAAGTATTGAGATATCTTTCATTGTTTCCTATGCTTGATAACAGCCAATTATCTTTATTTTCAAGTCTTCAGTAAGCTGCTTAGAGGAGCTCGTGATTGTTGAGAGTAGACATAAGATCATGTGAGGTTAAAATAAAAAGTATTTATTCAACTCTAGAATTGTCTTTACCTGTTTTAATTAGAGGACTAATGAGTCAATCAAGTTTTGAAGCCTTGCAAGAAAACATTAATGAAGCCCAAACTTTTGCTACATTTATAGTGTTACATTTTATTTTCTGTTGAAGAAAAATTGGTAATTGTGCTTTAAAATATGCAAAATTATAGAAAGTTTAAATTTGAACACTGCAGAGGCTCAGTTACTTCTTGTCACAGATAAATCCAGTGAAACATGCAGAAACTTCTGTGTAAACTATATTTTAGTGGTTAAAGAAACTTAAACTGAAAAACATTTGCATAGACCTGTATATTTACATGATTGAGCAAATATACTTGTAAAGCATTTTAAAATATGAAAAGATTGAAATAATCACATTTTTAGTGATTTTTTTAAAATTAGAATTATAGTTGATGTTGCATGGCATAGGTCTTTACTATCTCCATACCGTCTCACATTATCAATGTCAGGTTTCACTTATCCATGTCTGATCATTAAATTAGAACTGCTTATAAAACTGCTGAGTCAGCCATTTACAATTGCTCCGTGAAGGACGCAATCCTTACAAAGCTGTATCAGGTGGGCTATCAGTCCTTTGAGGAGACACTTGCTATTATCCTTTCTTTGGGCACAGGTGCCTTGATGGGTAAGACTGTCATGGAACCTGCTTCCAGCCTTCTCCCCTTGAATCCTGATTGGAGGACAGCTTCTATGTAGACAAATACTTGCCTACGGGTTATTCAATCTGTTTATTTTGAGAAGTTTAATCCATTTCCCCACTGGTGCACAGTCGTTGACACTGGGGAGCATGAAGTAGTCAACTAACTTGATGAATTTATTTTTGTAGGGCCTGCTGGCTCACCTGAGTGCACCCTGCACCCTTCTCCTTTTTTTTTAGTGCAGGCTTTGTTTGCAATATTTGATTTTCCAATTGTGCATTACCTCAAGCCCTGGGTTGACCATTTTGGGGCTGGTTAACAGTAGGTAACAGTAGTTAACATTGTTGTGTATTTCCCTACTATAGCGTTATTTCCCTGGCTGATCCAGCCTGGTGCCGCTTTTTAGAAAATAGGGGGAACCACATAACATTTTTACCCCTATTTTCAGACTGAGAGGTCCAGGGCTGGTTATGTTTTTTTTCTTGAGGGGGGAAGGGGTTACATTTTTTTAACCATTCAAAAACAGGTCTATTTTTTCGGTGGGTTTGCTGATTGTTTTATGGCAGTGTACCACCCGGCGCTATATAAATTTGGCATTTTAAATCTACTGTATTCTATTATTTTTATGGTCTAAAACATTGATGATTCTTTCATATTTAAATTTGTTCTATTCTATACTATTTTAAAATGTGCTTTCTCAGCAGTTTTGTGGGAGATTTGGCCATAGTATATTGTCGGCTTGCAAAACTGGCTGGAATTAAAATCTGCCGTTTTGTAAATTTTACCAGAATTTGTCTATTTGGGTTGTGAGTCACTAATTTTTGTACTGGGCTTCAAAGTTCCTGATTACTTCAGACACATTTGTTTTTACAGGGTATAGTGGTTTTCATTGGTTGAGATTCAGGGGACATTTCTGGGATGTCTAATGGATTGATTGTGGATGGCTACTTTAAGCTTTGGTCTTCCCATTGTGATTGCCCTCACTTAGGCCCATATTCAATTAGAAGCGAAAAGCCGAGAAAAAGTATCGCTAATTGCGACTTTTTGCCAGGCGGAAACTTTTCTCCGTATTCAATTGCAAACACTTTTCGTGTACGTAAAAATGCAATGCAATGTAATAGGCGAAAAAGATTCGCCACTGAATAGGTGGAGAAAAAAAGTGCAACATCGCTATTATGGGGTGCAAAGGTGGGGAAACCACCCAGCACCCTTGGGACAGCCCCCCAAAGGATAACTGTGTCAAAAAAACTAAAAAACAATAAGGAACACCCCAGAAAAGCACTTTGAAATGGGGCAAAAAAGTGCAAAGTGGGGGTACAGACATAAAAAGTAGCGAAATAGACTTTTGGGGGGTTTGCAAGTATGGGTGAGGTGTTTTTTTGATTGCAGGTGTTTGCTTAATGTGCGTTTTTTAAATTTCTTATAATTTCACTTTGGCAACTTTTAAATATGCTTGCGCCCATTTTCAAGTACCCCAAATTTGACTGGACTACTTATTTTCTCCTACAAATACTCCTTTATGCCATTCTTCACCACTTGTGCAAAGACGCTAATTAGTGGCAACTGTGAAAACTTAAGTACCCTAAAATGTTTCATTAGGGCTAATCGGGCACTACTACATTGATCCACAATGTTTCCGCATCTTTTTGGGAGGTTCAGGCTGATTTCCCCGATTCAGATACCACTTTTCACCTGTTCTGGCTTTGCATGTCTCCGTTTTTGTGTCTTTTGGGATTGAATAGGGCGAATATGCAAAACTAATTGAATACGGGCCTTAAACTGGAATAACCTCTGTATGAGAATGTCCCTTGGCTTATATCATTCCATTGTTCCGGACATTGATCTTCTGATGGAGATATGGAATGCTGTAAAATAGTCTGTTCTAAAAATGTTCTGCATCGGTTTTGTCATTGTAGATAGAACTGGTAGCAGTTGACAAAGCTAATCAGATGGTTAATGTTTTTGTGTCAAATTTTGTTGGATAATTGATGTGTCATGGTCAATCATCTCCACATTCAGTTCTGGGACTTCCATCTCGACCACCAGGGCCGGAATAAGGTTTGTGGGGGGGTCCCAGGGCAACTAAATTGTGGGGACCTCCTTCAAGCCACACAGAGCACCCGCAGGGGGAGGAGACTCATGGCACCATTACGCAGAAGCAATTTTACTACCTATTGTTAATTTACTCAGGCAAAACAAAGCTACAGCTGCAAATATGAAGAATTACAAAAATAAATCCTTTTATAATTAACTAAATCGGCACTGCAGAACCAGGTCATAGAATATGCAGAATGCTGTCCCTGTGACGCACTGCTTGGAGGAATAGCCAGCGCAGTACTTATACTGTTAGCTCTGCAGTTACGATACAGGTAATGTCCATTGATCTGCTTTTAATACTACCTTATCACAGTGTTCCCTATCATAAAAATATCGCAGAAAGACCATGATCTACTACCCCTTTCCTCTAGCCACCCTGAGCCTACCCCAAACCACATGGAACCTATTGCTCCGCCGCTAACTTACCTGAGTGAAGGCGTGCGGGCGTGACCTCCCAGCAGAGCTGCTCCCTGGTCCTCTCATCAGCGTCGCGGACATAATGTGTCATATGGCACCAATGAGAGGACCCGGGAGCCGCTCTGTGCTATATGCAGGGGCACTGACTGTGATGCTGCATACAGTAACACCGGATCGCGGCAGTGAGCCTCAATCCGGGAACAGGTGCCACTGGACACTTGTTCTTGGCAGGGTCACACTGACCCTGTGTGGGGGCCCCTCCATGTGTGGGGGCCCAGGGATGACGCCCCTGTCACCCCCCCTTAATCCAGCCCTGTCTACCACATTCAAGTGGCTTCCCTTTTTAAGCTCCTTTTAACATTAGTTATCAGGCAATGACTGTTGTCTCCCCATTTCATGCCACTTTTACTCATCCCCTCTCCAACATGTGTGCTAGTTATGTTGTTGTGCAATCACAATGGATGTGATAATTGGAATAATACTTGTATCCAGTGTCGGCTCCAGAGGTGGGGCTGCAGCACAGTTCAAAATTCAAATAGGGGAGCCACACCAACTGCCACCCCAACTGCTGCCAAACATCACTGGCCAGGACTCACTGGCAGTTGGTGTGGCTCCCCTATTTCAATTTTGGACTGTGCTGCAGCCCCACCTCTGGAGCCGCCATTGCTTGTGTTCCTTAGTTAGCTCTGTTCTGGCTGTCCTTTCTCTGCCACTATAGTCTCTCAACCAAACCTCTATGAGAATTATAATGTAACAATAATGATCTCCGGTGCTAAAAGGATAATGAAATGAACATGTTCCTCCTGACTGTTAAGAGTGAATGAGGAAGTGTCTGGAAGCCGTGAAATGCGTTACAGAACATAAGTGACATTTGTTTACTGTTATCCTATATTTTTGTTTTATATTTTAGCTTTATTTTTACCATACTTTTTATCCATTCACCTATGTAATTTTGTTGTCTTCAATAGTGAGATATATATTTTTTTTAATTAATATTATGTGTCTCCAGGATGATACATAGATATTATTCATTATTTTTGATTTGCTGTATACTAATTAATAAATGACAATGTTGATTACAATATTATTTGGGCATTCCTAATTTATAAGTAGCTCACAAATGTAAGGGATTTGTTGTTACCAACCATACAGTGTCATAGACACAAATTATTACATATCCTCGACACAGTCAAGAACCTGTTCATTTCATTACCCTATCACTGCCAGATATTACTATTGATACATTATTGGTTAGATTGTTGTATTGCTCGACGTGGCCCTAAGAAAAATTACGTTTCCAGAAAAGTGGAACTGGAAGGTACAGAATAATACCCACACAAGGTCCCTCTCAGAAAACAGGTAGGAAAAAACTTCTGCCTTCACTACACCTTATTTCATTTAAATATTTTCATCCTGAAAAACAAAATCTAATTTTCACGAGTGTTGAAAAGAAGACCTGCTCTTCTTTCTAATACCCTTTTTACACCAGAGAAAAACCCTGAGCTATTGCTGGGTCTACCTGGGTCACAGTTCAGTGTAAAAGGGTCCCTGAAAAATAACACGGGTCAAGTGACCCGGCAATCCAACCCAGGTAGCTACTGGGGTCCGTTCCAGGATGGACCTGGGTAATGGTGCAGTGTAAACGGTTCAACCCGGGTTATCCGACCTGGGTCATGCCTAAAATGAGCTGATTGGTGGCTGTGGAGCAGTCACCTCCCACTTTTTATGATGTCACAAGTTTAGCAGGACAGACCCAGGTTCAGTGTGAACGGGGCTGACCTGAGAATAACCCAGATCGATAGTGCTCTGTAAACAGTGTCTGACCTGGGTTGGAACCATGTCGGAAAATCCAGGTCTGACCCGGGTTATTGGAGGAAAAGAGGTATAACTTGCACTAAACAAGGAGCATAACCAATCTGCTCACCTCCTCTCATCTAACAATGCAAACATTTACACTCTCTTAGATGCAGCCATCTTGGCCTGCAAATCAATGACCTTAGAAAAAATATTGGCACATTTGCGCATATAAAACTTAGTTCTCTATTTTGTGCAAAGTAGACATGTCATATCGCAAACAAAACAGCCTTTGTACTGCACTTCGTTACCTTCATGAAGTTTAATTTTAATAAATCTATATACTGTATACATGTTTTACATGTACATGTGCGCCAAACCATTACATTTGTTGTCATTGAACTGCATGTGAATATTAACAATACAAATAAATCATATTTAAAACTATAAATATATATATTTTTCCATATGCTTGTTAAGGATCCCAAAAGCATCTTAAAAACCTGAAATGACAAGATCACAGGATCAAATTTACAACTCTATGAAGCATCAGTTGTTTCTATGGTTTGAGGACAAAGGGCAATCAAATAATAATATGCCTGAAGATTCTACCTGCTTACAGAAAACCATTGGAAATGTGTAATGGGAACGGATTATGATGAAAGCAACGGACTTATTATAACTTATAACTTGCTCTAAGAAACTCATCTGTGTTAGAGAATAGAATGGGAATATAATTATCCTCAGGCAATTGCCCAACACCTGGTGAATATTGCTTAATTAACTTCTATCCATTTTCCATTTTAAAGAAGTTTAAACTTGCTGTTCTGCTTATTCCTATGGTTTTTGTGAGGCTTGGAAAGAGCTTGTGTATAAATATTAATGTCTCAGCATTGCAGCGCTCAATTACATCCTGAATGCTTTTAGATACTTACCTGTAGTTCAAAGAAGTGTTTCAGAATCAAGGATGACAGACAGAAAGGATTTTTTTGTAGCTCCTGAGTACAAATGTTTGCTTGGTTGAAACATTTTCCAATTGTCTTGACAATATACTGTATTTCTCTGTCTTGACACAAATGCAGGGACAGCAAAAAAAATAAAAAATAAAAACCATTTGAATCACCCCTGCAGAAAAATAATTGAGCACAAATCAGGAAAATAAGTTCAGACTCCCATGCATAGTCATTTAAATCATTCCAGTGAAAGTATGCAGCAGCTACAATTGATTAATTATTGATCTCGTTTTAAAAGACCAAAGAGAGCAGTGCATTTATTTTTATTTAGGTTGAAAAACTTAGATAAGTTGTTATTTTAAGCCTCGACGAGCAACTTTGTTCTGTTCTAAATTGTTATTGTGCACAATTTGGCATTCACTAGTGGGGAATCATAAATTGATTCTGCTTATCTTTAAATGTCAATGCTCATTACTATTTACCTAGTTGCAAATTAATTCTGGTGTGTCACAAACAGTTCAACATGTCTTTGCTGGTAACAGAGAATGGCATTTGTTTTGGGATTTTTTTATTCTGTAAAGCTTTACAATGCTAATAAACTCACAGCTGACTTTATAATCTATCAAATATGGCTGTTGTCTCGCTAAGCAAAACACTTTGCAGTCATGCTGTGTTTCCAAAGAGTGAGTACTGTGGTTGATGGACAGTAATACTCCTATGTACTATACAGTGGGGATGATTTCGACAGGAACATAAAACTTTAATGAATACAGAATGTGCAGTTTTATAGTGCATTGCAAGTGTTTGCATGGGCATGGATTGTTTATTATTAATATCATACTTTCCTTATATTTGGAGCCATTTGGGAAAACATTTATTTAAAAAACAAATGCATCTGAGCGGTACACTAAAATCTACCTACAGAAGCAACGGCATGTAATCTAGATTGGATTTCCTGTTTATGCCAAGCATATTGCAGACACCAATAACATGGTACAGGCAGCAGACACAACTGTATTATTGAATTTCAAATAACATTGGTCAGGAACAATGTCCTAGTGACTTTTGGGACTTCAGTAGCAAAAAAATGATTGTAATCTGCCACTTTCTTAGAAGCTTGTAGCTAATTCTTTATTTCATGGCTTTGCAATGGCAGAAATCTAATTTTGAGAGTTCTTGTCAAAATCATGTATCAACTTTAGGTCACAGAGGAGTTGTGGATAGGAATCACATGAAGCACCCTTACCTCCTCCAATCCTAAGGGGTCTATTTACTAAGCAGTGTTAGGAGACAGAGTGAAAAGTGATAAGAAAGTGATAAGGTGCCAGCCAATCAGCTCCCAACTGTCATCTAACAGGCTGTGTTTGAAAAATGACAGTTGGGAACTGATTGACTAACACTTTATCACTTTTCACTCTGTCTCCTAACACTGCTTAGAAAATAGACCCTTAATAAATGTGAAGAGGAATAGACAGGATTCCATAGTAAGCTTTGCTGGGGGAGATGCACAAAGCCTTGGAGAGTGATAAAGTACCAACCAAATAGCTCATAACTGTCATTTTTCAAACACAGCCTGTAAACTGGCAGTTAGGAACTGATTGGTTGGTACTTTATCACTTTCCACTTTATCACTCTCCAAGGCTTAGTACATCTACCCCCCATTAAGTAGTAACTTTTCTATTTAAAGGTAATTTGATCCTATACTTACAGATGTGTCCTCTTATGTTGTTTCTCAAGTCGCACCATACAGGCTTCTGTCATGAGAATAGTGTGGCGTGGCATGGTCAGGCACATTGAGACTTGACAATATCCATGGCATGCAATGCAGAGATTCACCGCTGGGTGGCCAATGCTCCACAGATTAAAACTACAGTGGTGAATAATACAGCAGTGGATGGATATGGCACTACAGAATACAATAGTACAGTAAGCCCTGACAATCACATACTGTACACTACTGCACAGTGTAAACAGTTTCTTTAATACAGTACACAGTACTGTAGTAATTCTGCATGGCAGGCTAGTTTATAAAAAACTTCCTGTGCCATTATGGCAATTTCAGCAGTGATGTGCGACACTCACACAGTGATGGTGTGCCTCAGAAATTAGTAGTGGGGTTTTAGCAGTGTTGTATGAAATCATCACTGAACCAGAAATCTCAGCTAAGAAAGAGGTGTCTTTGGATTAAAAACTGACTGTGCGTCTTCTGTAGCACACTTGCGGAAATGTCACCACTGCTGTGCTGCTAGGAGTTTGTATAACATGTCACTAATTGGTACACATCAGTAAGTGCCAGTCACTGTGGTACTGTAGACAGTGGTGTGTAGTGCTCACACAGTGATGACATGCCTTAGAAATAAGTAGTGGGGCTTGAGCAGTGGTGTATGAAACCATGCTTGAACTACAAGTCTCAGCCCAGAAAGAGGTATCTTGAATACAAACTGACTGCGTGTTTTATGCAGCACACTTGCAGCAATGTAGGCACTGCTGTGCCTCTAGGAGCTTGGTGCTAATTATTACACATCAGTAAGTGCCGGTCACTGTGGCACTGTAGACAGTGATGTGCAGTGCTCACAGTGTTGGCATGTCTGAGAAATAAACAGTGGGGTTTGAAGGGTGCTCAATGAAATCATCACTGAACTAGAAGTCTCAGCCCAGAAAGAGGTGTCTTTGGATTACAACTGTGCATTTTCTGCAGCACACTTGTGGCAATGGAGCTTGACTCTAATTGTTACACAGAAGTGGCGGTCACTGCGGCACTGTATACAGTGATGTGCGGCACTCACACAGTGATGGCATGCCTTAGAAATGAGCAGTGGAGTTTGAAGGGTGCTGTGTGAAATCATCACTGAACTACAAGTCTCATCCCAGAAAGAGGTGTCTTTGAATTACAAACTGACTATGCATCTTCTGCAGCAAACTTGCAGCAAATTCCACAGTGTGGCAAATTCCGCCGTACCATGACATGACTTAGAAATTATTAGTGTGGTTTAAATGCTGTGAAATGTATAAAACCATCACTCAACTACAAGTTATAGGAAAGAAAGAGTTTGACTACCTCACAGCATTTATACACTGAAATTCACACACATGCACACACACTCACACACACTGACACAAAGTAAAATATGGCCTGCACATGCATACGCTCCAGTGCACTAATATCTGCCGTCATACATCCTACTATATGTCCTGTACCCTACATCCTGCTCTGTTTATACAGGATACAAAATGGCTTTGAGGAAGCTGACTTATTCACGGAGAGCTGTAAATCCTTGTGCAGTGGTGGGATCAGCCACCCATTAATAACATTGAGAAGCGCTGGGCTTTTATGATGGCCTGAAATTATATCCAGTCCCAAGTAGGCTGGGATCATTTGATACAATCACTCCAACAATGGAGCGATTTAATAAGGCGAGATCCCCAACACCTACAAAGGCTGAGGCTGCACCTTGTGCATAGTAAGTACAGTATTACTATGCAGTTACTGTGTGACATAACGTGAATGAGCTCTTTGTGACGTGTGACATAAACTGTAGAGTTACATGAATAAGTGTCACTACTGTGTGGCATAATGTGACATCAATTGTTAACCACCAATGGTTGATGATCAAAGGAACAAAGCCAAATGATGTAGGGATGGCCATAGACCATCGATATTTTTGAAACATTGATGGTTGCCGGCCAATGTTAACTAGTTTTGCTAGGCCCGCTACATATCCAGTATTAAAACAGGGATGACCTTTGGTGGATGGAACCATCGATGGTTCAAAGCTGATGGTTTCATATCATTGATATTGTCCACCAATGGTACCATCGATTGTCACCATTCACGGGTAACATACAAATGGTCATCCCTAAGAACCACTACTGTGTGACATAACATGAATAAGGTGCACTACTGGGACATAATGTGAATAAGGTATGCTACTCTGTGACATAACGTGAATAAAAGGCACTACTATGTGACAAAGTGGTAGATGTATTATAGCGGCATGGATCATGCCACTATAACTCTTCCTGCTTCACATATTTACCAAGAAAAAGCAGGAAGCACTACCAATGAGATCCCTGTCTGATTACACAGCCTAGTGCTGATGCACTGTGCCTCACCTCCCGGCCGGCCCCACTGGGCATGCATGGGATGTCGCAAGTATCTAAAGATTCCGCGCGCAGCCACCAGAGTTGGCAGCTGCCATAGCAGGGACAGTGCTGTCACAGCTGTGGTCATAGGGCAATGACAATTGGAGCTGTTGATATCGATAGCTGCTGCTGTCAGAACAAAATGGTTCACAGCAATCGATGGCACTGAGCCAAACAATGTATTTTTTATTTCCTCTCTATGTGCTGGGGCATGGAGTTTAGATCTGTCCCCTACATGACCTGAAAAGGCCCGTATCAACACCCTAATCGACCTGCTGCACATCCAGTATTAAAACAGGGATGACCATTGGTGGATGAAACCATTGATGGTTCACAGCTAATGGTTTCATATTATTGTTATTATCCTTCAATAGTACCATCGATGTGTCTGGAGTCAGACAGCACAGAGGCCATCGTGTACCCCTCCCCTGCCCTGTCACAGATAGTGTATAACGGAGTGTGTACTGTATAATGTAAGGGCACTACAAATGGAGTAAAGAATTGTAGTACAGTAGGGGTTTATTTTTATTCAATTGTTTTCAGGCAAACATAAGTATACATTGTACTGTTTTTTTTTTTGGTACTTCAGCGCCAGATGAGACAGCAGCAGGCAGAGGCGGGGGAGGCAGTAGGGCCTGCACAACCAAGTAAGTTCTGTACAGTACAGTAAATTGTGTTTATAAGCTGGGCCAATGTTTTGGATTTTCATCATGTACTTTAGAGCAATTTTTTTTCTATGTCTGTGCTAATGTGTTTGGTTCCATGAGTTTTGTTTTTTAAATTGTGTTGAGGCAAAATTACATTATAGTATTTGTTTCACAGTAGTACATCGACGGCACATCCACTGTCTACCCTCTTCGGAGGAGGGGGAGGAGGATGGGGCCCGACAAACCTCCCCAGCCAAGTAAGTACTGGCTGTACTCTACTTACTTTACTCCAAAGGCTCCACTGCTCCATAAATCTCCAACCTGGTCTCCTTACACACTCCCTCACTTAAATGTACAGTTTACATTAGGCTGGAATTCCCCTCACTCATGGCCGTTCATCTCTCCCAGTGGCTCTACTTCTGCTACTTGTGCCATCACTATTGGAGTCAGGTCCACACTTCTCTGATTACTTCTTTGCTTACTGTACTGTACCTTGCTTCCCAGCCGTATAGTGTTCTGAGAATTATGGTACTAATTTTTAATTGTGCTATTTTTAAGTTTTGGTTACTGTAATGTAAACTTGTGGTGCCTTGTGTACATGTTTCAAATTGTTTAGAGACAAATATATATGTTTGTTTACTTTCACAGGCCCAGAACCACACCACTGCCATAAGGAGAAGGAGACAGAGGTTGAGGATGTGGCAGCTGAGCCTTACAGCCCTCCCCAGCCAAGTAAGTACTGTACAGTATATACTTTTATTCCTTTTTGGAATCTCTCTGTTCCTCCTGTTATGTACCTCCTGTACTCCAAAGACTACACTGCTCCTTACATCTCCAACCTTGCCTCCTTACACACTCCCTCTCGCCATTTCTGGATGGCCAATGACCGGCGGCTCGCTTCTCTTCAATTGTGCAGTTTACAGTAGCCTAGAGATCCCCTCAC
Source organism: Taudactylus pleione (assembly GCA_031769625.1). NCBI lineage: Eukaryota > Metazoa > Chordata > Amphibia > Anura > Myobatrachidae > Taudactylus > Taudactylus pleione. The sequence continues at coordinate 1,230,921 of JAUIMM010000300.1, forward strand.
TCATGGTCTCTTTGGTCTCTATGGGCATCTGTTAGTTCTACTCCAAATTGGGAACATTCACTACAGGGCAGTTTTTAATAAGTTAGTACATTAGACTGCATGTTTCACTAATTCATCCTTTGTGACAGCATGCACTTCCAAACTAAAGTGTTCATCTGATGATAGTATAGTATGAATACTGTATATCCCTTTTTTCACTGGAGTATTGATAATAGTCGGGTTTATTGAGGGGTATATGTTAGGAGTAGCATAGAGATGTATGAGTCCCCTTTTTTTTAGTCATGAGATACTGGTGGTCTGTTAATCATGGATTCAGTACTCTCTGCTATTTATGGTATGAAGATTGTCTTACTGCTTATATGTTGGCAATGGAAAGTAGAAATGGATTGTTACTGCTGCTCTCTGGTATCTGTCCTGAACAATCTACTTTCAGTCTTAAATACTGACCTCTCCTTTGCCTATGCAAGATTATAGCTGGACTCAAAAACTGTAAAAGGGCTTACTTGTGATGCTGTCGGGGAGAGTGTTAACAGACCTGCATCCAAATTCACCCAATAATAAAACTGCTGCTATTCAAGGAAGGGTACCTGCTTAAACTTCTTGATGGCTGGCTCTAATATTCTCAAGGTGACTGGTGATATTTTTCACCCTGTAGCTCTCTCTCTCCCCAACCTCACAGATACTCCCCCAGGTTCCAAGACTCTACTCCTGCTATATTGTCCACCTCTGCAGGTGGGGCTTATGCCTTCTGTAGGGAGACCTCTCCTCTGTAATTACACCCTTATGTGTCTTCAGCTGTTTTCGACAGATGGAGCTCTAAGGAGGAAGGTCTCTCTTGCTTCAGTCCCAACTCCTTAATGACCCTGACTGTAACTTTGCAATTCGGTGGATCCAGGGAAGTAAGTCTGGTCAGTTATGCTGCCAGTCACTGCCACTCAGCTGGATGACTTCTTCTCACGGTCTTCCAACTCCCAACTGCTTCTATTTTGCCTCCTTTTATAGCCCATGGCAGTCTCTGTTCACATGGAGAGCTGGCACGAGTGCTTCTAAAAAGACCTGGAAAGTGGACATCTTGTGTTTACCTCTTAAATTTATGTATATTCACAAGTAAATAAACATCACCTCCCACATATACTAATAGTAGATAGACCACAGGAGTTACTAGCCAACAAAGCAATTAGGAAATCCTCTACTAAGTATAAAAAGCTTCCTTTGTTTGTCCTATCTTTCCTAAAAACTGAATGAGATATGGCTACCATATATGTTGGGCAGATGGAAGGATGACTGACTAGCCTTTGCAGGCATAACCAATAGGCACCTGGATAAACCATGTTGCAATGCAAGGGGTGCAAATTAAAATACTTCTGAATGCAGGGTAAATAGTGGCTGCTTGTGCATGTAGCCCACAAAAAATGCTGTATAGCTTTATTTTTACTTTGCACTTCACATTTGAGTTGGGACATGCCTCTCTCACATCTAAATCTCTCTGCACATTTCAATTCTGTGCCACCTGCAGTGCAACATGGTTTTGCTAAGCTGAAAAGTTACTTGCTTTATTCTCTTTGCTTCCACCTCATAATCAGCCCCTAAATATGTAGACACTGTACTGAGCCAAAGTAAAACAAAATCAATATACTGCCGGTAATAGCCTCAGAGGCTTCAAAGAGATTCATTTTGATTCTTAAACTGGGTACACACTAACATGATATGTGTACCCAGCATGGGCACAGCAGATGGGACGATGTGATGAATGACCAGCAGGCATGTGTGAAATGGGGTGTACACACTATGCTATCCGCACTATGGGCCATATTCAATTAGCATCTAAAAGCCGTTTTTTGATTAAAAGATTCGCTGGTGACATCATTTCGCCAGTGGAAACTTATCCCTGTTTTCAATTGTTGCGACTTTTTGCCGGTGCAAAAACGCAATGCAATGTACCAGGCAGAAAAGTTTTGCCTATAAATAGCTGGCGGAAAAAAGTGCAGAATTGCGGTTTTGGGGTGCAAAGGTGGGGAAACCACCCTGCACTCTTAGGACAGGTCTCCATAGGTAAGCTGGGAAGGTTACACTGGGGATACCCTACACCGTGGTGGACAGGGGGCATGCTAAGGAAAAGCTAATGGCCAGTGAGCATGTTAGGAAAAAGCTGGTGGGCGGGAGGGCATGTGAGGAAAAGCAGGGGTGCAAGTGAGGGAAATGGTAGTGGGCAAAAGGGACTGGGAGTGAAAAACTGGTGGACATAGTGCATGTTAGAAAAAAGCTGGTGTTCAGAGGGCATCTAAGGAAAAAAGCTGTTGGGCACAGGGACATATGAGGAAAAAGCTGGTGGAGATTTTTAGGTATGCATTTTTTTTCTCTCTGATTTATAATAGACACTTTATGTATTATACACATTTCACAATACCTTTGAATAAAAGCATAATACATAGGCAAGGGACTTTATTTTTTTTTAATTTTACATTTGGAAACCCATCTGCCTCTTGAAATCCTGTGTTGCCCATGGGCAGCAATGGAGCCTGGTGAGTGTTCTGCCTCATCAGTGTATCTACACTGAAACCATATCAGCCAGCCAGGGGAAGGTAAGAATTCTTATCATTTGAGACTGTAGGAATTAGAAACAAACACAATGCCGATTGACACATTATACTTTTTAATAACATCACCTGTATAAAATGTTTTACATTTTATTGGTCAGGAGCCTCACAAATTAGTTGCCCGGGGGTCCCTACAAACCTCAATCTGACACTGCATTTAAATTACTTGTGTATACAAATTATGCTGGCACCACCAGAAGCCCTGTAATGGGATGATTGTTATTACAGGCGCTAAAATCCTACATATGTATGTATCCAGGGCTAAGAGGAGGCAGCAGAAGACTTTACTACACTACATACACATCACTTGAAACCCAAATACTAAAAAAAAGAGAACACTTAAAAACAATCATACCAAATACGGCCATAATACAAGAAACACTTACTCAGCTGGTCACTAAAACGTTTTCGACAAGCCTTTCCAAATGGTAATGCTGTTTTTGTTAATATTTTAGTTTTAATTCTGTCCCTCTTAAGGACATAAATAGACAGATTATATTTTATGTACAAATTGCTCTGTTTTATTATGAAAGAACAAGCATTTTTATGTGCTGCGGATGTTGTTATTTAGATTTCCATTACTCTCGTTCCTAATTAAGATAAAGACACAGTAAGTTATCTCAGCTCTGCAGCTCAAAATGTTGTCTGGTTTAGAAAATAACACAAAATAATAGAAATTCAGCGTTCATACAGTGCTACAAAATATCTTTTAATGTTCTACTGTAAGATTTGTAATCAGCTGACTGCTGGTTAAAACGATTACTCTAAGCTGTAAAAATGTAATCCCCAAGGTATTTTTTTAACTTGACCTTTAGAGAAAGAAAAGTTAAGATAAAAAAAGTCTAGAAACGTGCCATGACATAAAAATAGTCACAAAATTTTTGATTGAAATCTTTACAGCACCAAGTAAAATTTCAATGTGGACTTTAGCGAGAATAATGCAGAAATGCCAATATCTATACACTTTTAATTACCAGGAACATTATGATAACAAATAAACCATATTAAGGTCTAACAGACCTTATTAAAAAAAAAAATAACCATTAAACCGCAATCATGTCAGTTACTTGTATATTGTAGTGGGCTTACAAAAAAAACAAATGGAATTTAGAGTGGGGCACCCCACTCTAAATTCCATTTGTATTTTTGTATTTCTATGTTGTTTTGGGGGGAGGGTGATACACCAGGAAGTTAACGAAGAGGGCAGCTAGTTTATTGCGCAGAGGTGTGGTTCATATTTTTTGTGCAAATTGTAATGGGATTGTCTACTAAAATTCATCTTGTTTAATGCCAATGGACATTGGGCCTGATTCAGACCCGCTCGCAAGCGCTATGCGCTCGCAAGTGGGTCGATTGTGGGGCACTGCGCATGCAACACATGCGTGCGCAAGCCCCGTAGTGAGTGAGAAATTCACTCGCTCCCGGGCTCGCTACAAATGGAGCGGATGTCGATGTTGAGTGACAGCTCGCCCCGTTTTGTAGGCGGGGAGGGGGAAGGAACGCCTGCTGTTTGTGGGCGGCCCTACTGACATCATTCTATTAGAGCACGAAGCTCACTGGGGCTTGCGGGAATGAGACCCTACCACAAGGGTCTCATCGCAAGCCCGATGGTCGTGACCATCACCTGGCCGCTCACAAAGGCTGTGGGTGGTCACCCACAGCTTAGCGAGCGGCCAGGAGGCCGGGTAATAAAAAAAAAGCAGCTGCCCTGATTCAGAGCGAGCCCTCGCTTTTTGTGAGCGCCTCTGAATCAGGCCCATTGTACATTGTCAATTCTGCAAATAATATCCATATAAAAGGCACTTTCTGGGGGTTGTTGAGTTAAGGGGGGTATCCACTTAATGATTTTTATGAACGATTGAACGATAACAATTGTTTGATCGTTCAATCATTTGCAGATCGTTCAGAAATCGTTTACAAATCTATTGCAAGAATGTCTAAAATGACCAGCGAAGCGCGTGCCCGCTGGTCGTTTAGACATCTATGATCTCTCCAACATGCTGGTCAACCTGACGATCTCATCAAGTTCAGCATGTGCGGGGATGAGGGATGTGCCTGGACTGAACGAGTGAGTCTAGGCACATCACTAGAAATACAAACGAGAGCACGACTGCAATGTCGCAATCGTGTTCTCGTTTGTATATCTATGGGTAGATACCCACCTTTAGAGACTTACTTGGCAACTGTTTGGTGATGTGTGGTGGGTTAAAAAGCCTCTTTGCTGGAGTGCGGGGGTATCATTCGAATAGCCCTAGGTCAGTTGGCACTTGGGCTGGTTTTCCTAGGGGAATGAGGCATGCAAAAAAGTGTGTGGTCCCACCCTTTTGGGTATAACCAGCTCTAGTGCTTCTATCACTAGGGCTCTTTGCTATACCCCTGGTGGTGCTGGGTATGAAGGTAATTGTTAATATTAACAATGTTATATATTTTATTTGCAGGGGAGCTACTGGCCATAGTAAGTCTGCGTGCGGCATGATTGCTCTTGGAGAATATAGAGTTTTGTTCATATTCCAGTCAATACGTTTATATCTCTAATTATCTCTAGTTCATGTAAATGGCCAAATTTATCACTCCCCTCTCAGACGGTGCAGTACATTACTAGCACAGTACTGTAGGTGTTGCTTTCACAATCTTCCAGAAATGCTTTTACAAAAGTATAGTAGGCAAGTATCTGTTGTATACCATTCCTCATAGTCTGCAGTGTGCATTAAACAACGTATTAATGAGGACGTGTAAACCACATGTTTTCTCTCGCTCACAAAACAATTGTTACTAAAGAAGGGAATATTTTGATCATTACTCAAATAAATGCTTTTAACATAGTAGAATGTGACTATTTAGCAGGTTATATTTGCATAATGTGATTCACATTTTGTAGCCTGTATACTTTGTACCGCTGTGCTTCCTGTAATATTTAATAAGGTCTGTGTTTTAATTACTGCCTGTTATAAAATATATGGGCTGGTGGCCCATCTAATGTAAATGTCAGTGGTAATGGAGGAGTTTCCCTGTTGTTTTACAAGGAAACTCCAGTCAAACGCACTTCACCTCTATAAAGCTTAAAAACCCCCACAGTGTAGCCTCATATGTACTGTATGTCCATTACTGTTTCGCCAAAAAGAGTCAGACTTTTCGCAGAAAAGGGTCAGTCTGGTTACCTGTAGCAAGAATGGACATTTGTAACAAGAAAACTTTATTTATCAGGTGTAAAATACAACAACATGTAAATAGGTGAAGTACCTAAATAGCAACAAATTGAAACATAGGGCCTGGTTCCGAGTTGGATGCAGCAGCAATGTCGGATGCAGTATGTAATGTTTTTTGTCTGCGCACGCATCTGAGTCGCATCATGCATGTGTCTCGATTTTGATCGTACAGTGTTGCAATACAGCTTTAGACATATGGGGGTCTATTCACTGAGCCTTGATTGGAGAAAAAGTGAACGGAGATAAGGTACCAGCCAATCAGCTCCCAACTGCCATGTCACAGGCTGTGTTTGAAAGATGACAGTTAGGAGCTGATTGGCTGGTACCTTAGCTCCGTTCACTTCATCTCCATCCAAGGTTTAGTAAATAGACTCCATGGTCACAGAAGTGATTTGGAAATTGATTGAGCATTCCTGGGAGGTGACTGTGAGGTAACAGGGCGTGACGGACATGTTACATTTTATAGGAGTGTATCGGTCACTGGGTGTGATAGCCAAGGTAGTTTCTAGACTATATGGTTCCCAGTGCAAACAGTCAAAATGCGCCCTCCCCCCCCAGGGATATTTTCAAAAGTGAACACATCTTTTCACACCAAGCAGAAGACATTACCTTTGTAAAGGCATGCGCTGGAAAAGGGGCATGTTCTGACAACCAGGGGGCATGGCTTCAAAGGAAATTACTACCTTACAACCCAGTTTTGCACCCTGCAACCCCACAGATTGACCTATGATGTCACACCCCCACGTTGCCATAGGTCACGGCATGGGCAACGTCTGAGCCAATTGGCAGAGCCTAGCGCTGCCCTGACACAAGGGTGTGACTGGCAGTGCTGCTGTTGTAGCCAGTCACGCTGCTCCCCCGTTCCCCCACTGTGGTGGCCAGTATCAGCAGGGGTCGGAGTACCCCGAGTGAGTGCACTCTAGAAACGGCCCTACCTGTAGCCTACCGAGACTCTGAATCAATCACATCGGATGCCATATTCAGACAGATAACCTGTACGTGACACAGGTCTGGTGTAAGTTAAAATGATGCGTCCAGTGGTGCAACTAAATATACACCAAGCATTATTGCTGTGTCTGAAAACACTCAGAGTGGGAGCATCTTAGTCCTTGCACACTCAGATTTGTGTAAATCAGGGAAGGGCTTTGTAGCAACATTAGCATTAAGTCATAACCACGATGTCAGCAAAAGACGCAGAGACAGTCGTGGCTGCATCCGTCTCAGAAACAGGCCTAGGGTTTTATTCACAGTCAAATGCAGGTTCAAGTGCAAATTCTGCTTTTTCCAAGTTTAACACAAACTTCAATAACACATCTCTGACGTAATCTCACAGACACATCTTCCTCCTCCTCTATCACGAATCGTACAAAGATCTTCCACTCGCTGTGACCAAACAAAAACGACTACGGCAGTCCTACCGCAGGTTCAGAGCACATCGATGTATGAGCTTCACAATAACCAGCATAGCATTGCCACGTATATCTATGGGACAGAAAAACAGAGGCAGTCTCATTATTTTTCAATCAGCCCTTGTATATAGCTATATAGGGATATTATCCAAGTGAGCCATAAATATAAGAATATGTTTACTATTATAAACAATAAAAAAAGATTATACTCATAAATCGTAATGGAAATATGGTTATAATACACCTAAGTGCCTATGCTACAAAATCTTTAAATATATATGTAGACAGACTGAAAAAGGGAATATATAATAGTCCCAATGTCATATATAAATAAACTAAAAGTCTCAAAGTTCAAATGATGACAGCCTCCATTTAATAACCACTCAAATTAGCAGCTTGATATTACTGTGCCCGGATGATGAATAGTCTCTGATTAGGAGAAACTTGCAGTCTTGCAGAGTGATTCGTATAATAACTACAGATGTAATAAGTTGTAGAGACTGTGGAAGAGCCGGTGTAGGAGCAGATATAGTGAACGGCAGAGGCTATGATGTAGCTGATGACTAAACGGTGGTGGGTAGTCAGTGTGACTGCTGCACTCCAACTGTCTGGGTATGATGAGCAGCTAAGGCTCCGATGTAGCCAATGAATCAGCTATGCTGAATAGTGAGTGTGGCCGCTGCACTCTAATTGGCTAGGAGATGGCCATATAGATTATGTGCTCTTTAGAGTGTGAGACCAAATCTCCAGCTGGCTAAGTAATTCGGAGATCACTGAGCCATGATCAAATTTGATCAGCCTGTATCTGGAAGGTGCTCTCAAACTTTGAATGTGTTTCTTTACCCAAAGGTAATTTTGTTAGAAGATGTTCCCTTCTTAATCATTCTGTGATACACCACTGTTGTGAGGTATCGAACAGTGGTCCTCCTGCACTCCGAGCTGTAGCTGCAGAGGAGCCATGTCTGCAGAAAGGACAGAAGATTTCTGTAGCAACCGGGCTTGGCAAGAACACACGAGATTGGAGCAAGGGATGAAAGAGCTTCACTGGGGCTTCCACGTGACCAGCCAGTTATTACAACTAGTCCTAGTTGTAATAGCTATAGGTTGTAAAGATACATAAATGAATGTGATATTTTTCCATTTTAATTTTCTAAGCATAATCTTTTTGCCAGTTATACTTGAAGTCTGTGAAATAACATATTGTATTTTTTAAGAGTAAAAGATTAACTAAAAGTTTAAATCTTAATTAAATCTTAATTGATTGCCTTGTCTTAAAGGATTTTCCAAAGTCAGAACCAGAAAAAAAACTGTAAATATATAAAACAAACCTAGCCTTTCTGTGTGTGTCATTTACTGTGTCAGGGGGTGGGAACTCTTGCCTCTCTGCTATGGGAAAAGGGACGAAGTAACAGAGCAGTTGAGGCCGGAGTGTAAGTGGATTCACCAACAACTCAACACCATCTGGTAACACCACAACTGTGAGAAATTCCAACAGGCAATAGCACCCTTTATGTTATTCAGGGGTTAAAAATTGCATCATCTACCGTCCTATGCATGGTTGCATTTGTGTGTGTGTGTTTCATTCTAAGATGTGCATCATCTCCCTGATGGTCTGTATAATACAGTACATCTTCCTGCATTGCAAACGTATCCACTGCTCACACTAAACTACTGAGTTTAGGGGTAAATTTACTAAAGTCAGAGTTTTTAGAAGTGGAGATGTTGCCCAGAGCAACCAATCAGAATCCAGCTATTATATTCTAGAAGGTGCTAGTTAAATGTTAAGTAGAATCTGATTGGTTGCTATGGGCAACATCTTCACTTCTAAAATCTCTCACTTTAGTAAATTTACCCCTTAGAGTCTTTTTCCCCATGTTTCTACTACAGGCGTCCTCCGTGAATACAACAGCAAACACACACTGGGCCTGATGCAGAGTTAGGAATAGAGTAAGATAGAGCAAGTAACTGTGCATTTTGGTAAAACCATGCTGCACTACAGAGGGCAGATTTAAAATGTTTAGAGAGATTTAGATTCGGTGTATCCAAACTGAAATGTAAATTGCAGTGTAAAAATAAAGCTGTCCAGCATTTGTAGACTACATGCAAAAACAGCCGGTATTTACCCTTCATTAAAAAAAATGTATGTATTTGCGCCCATTGCATTGCTACATGGTTTGTCCTGATGCACAGTTACTTGATATTTCTTACTGTATTTCCAACTTTGAATCAGGCCCTCAGTCGCATGCAATGTTGATGGAGTTGAGCAATTTTTTGCTACTGCTCAAAAATTCATATAGGGCATGCTTTACACAGAATGTATGCACAAAGCCGCTGTTGTTATTGAGACACACAGTATCAGACACATCTTCTAAAAGTGCTGGGCATTTCTGGGCAGTGACTGGGAGGTGGCTAAACAGACGCACAGAGATGGCCTGTCTGTTAGGCATATTATGGGTGTGTCACTGAAGTGTTTACGTGCTCAGATGCTCCATTGTTCAATTTGGAGGTCGAAGTCAGACGGTAAATTTTCACCTGCCATAGGTTACGATAGTGCGAACAATGTTGACGCCTAAAGATGCACCAGGAGGTATTACAGCACATACAGAGGCTTACAATGGATGTCTCTGTCCCTGCACATTTATACGAATGGATGTACACCAGGAAAGCACTTTTTAGTGTCATTTGAATAATGGATGGACACCAGGAAAGTACTTTTTAGCGTCATTTGAATAATGGATGGACACCAGGAAAGCACTTTTTAGCATCTTTTGAATAATGGATGGACACCAGGAAAGCACTTTTTAGTGTCATTTGAATAATGGATGGACACCATGAAAGCACTTTTTAGCGTCTTTTGAATAATGGATGGACACCATGAAAGCACTTTTTAGCGTCTTTTGAATAATGGATGGACACCATGAAAGCACTTTTTAGCGTCTTTTGAATAATGGATGTACACCAGGGAAGTACTTTCTAGCATCATTTTAATAATGGATGGACACCAGGGAAGCACTTTGTAGTGGCATTTTAATAGAGTCACAGGTGGGCACAGAACCATAGAGAGCTGGCCCGGCCCCTGTTACTCTTGGGGGGGTCATGGCCTAATTGAGGGAGGTGTGGCCATGCCCCCTTATTTGCTGTGCTGCGCTAAAGTGGGGGGCACTGTGAGCCCCTCAGCCAGGGGCAAATTCAGGGGAGGGCACAATTAGTGTGATCGCTCCCCCCACCCTCGCACAGGCAGAGGAGACTGCTGCTGCTTGACAGCAGCAATCTCCCTGGTCCCACTGCAGCCCAGCACACAGCAGCGTGTGCTGGGCTACTGACAGGTAAGAGGGAGGGCGGGCATCGCGGGACTCCTCCAGCAAGCCAAGGCCCAGGTAATTAGTATTCTCCCTACCCCACTTTTCAGCGCCCCTGGGCGGGTCGGCGACCGCAAAAGGATGCAGCCACGTCAGCATCCACCCCATTGTGTCTTATTCTCACCTCCTTTTCAGTGACCTATGTAATGTTTCAGTCACTCATTTCATCATTGTAGGTTTTTTTGCCTTCATCACATGCACCATTATTTCACTTAAAGTGTCCTATTTACTGTACCAAATCCCAGAACTTTATTTCATACACCTGTGCAGCTCTCATTGTTTCCATCATGACATTCTCTATAACTTATAGCCCTACTATCACTCTTCTGACACCCTTCCGCTGTTATCTGCCTCTGTGTTATCGTCTCCCTCACAATTCCTGCTTACTCCATTATTAGGAACAACGTTTTACAACATCCACAGTAATCGTCTTTAATTAAATGTGTCTCTTATCTCATAAACAGTCCACATACTAACCTTTAAAATGATATTGAATAGAGATCATGGAGAGCATGAAGGATTAAAAGGGATTTACGAAGTGTCAGTAGTGCATCACGTAGACCAAAATTAAAGAATTAAGTCTGAAAGTCCTTACCTCAAGTATTCACTAGAACTAACACAGTATGAAGCTAATTAAAAGCTTTGTAGAGACATAAAGCCGCATGCTTTGTCCACTAATGCACCATGAAAATATCAAATTAAAAAATGTTTCATGGTGGCTCATTGAAGACTATTTTAATGAAGTGTGCAGGCTAAAATATGCTTTAATTCAATGACCTTTGTATGAGATATGTATCTTGTACAGATTACGTCTACAAAATCAGAGCATAATAGGAAAATGCCAGACCCTTGTTAGGTCTTTCTGTACCAAACCTAGGAATTGGATCAGTGGGATTTTTATAACAATGGTTTAATCAGCAAACATTCACGGAGAAGAATGATATGTCACCCAGTGTCTTTTAATTACTAACTTGGCTGAAAAGAGTTTATAGACTATATGAGCATAAAGTAATGCGTTACAAAATAAAAAAAAATTATATTTAATGTAACAATGTAAATAAAATATTTGCATCCAGATAACATAACTTATTCAATTTGTATTATAAACTAGATTATATTAGTGGTGAAAAAAGAAGAGTCTGAGATGTCACTGGCTCACTGACCACGCAAGGATCATGGCCCCAATTCATACTGCTTTGTGACATTTGAAAGGGATGTTGTCAGCATCCTGGTGGTCGGGATGTTAGCGGTCAGAATACTGCCACTGGAATCCCGACAGTCAGAATGCCAACACTACTAGGTAAGTACCCTAATGGTAACCCTTACCCCTACCCCTACTTCCCCGGTGCCTAAACCTAACCCTTCCCCCTTAGTGCCTAACCCTTACCCCCTACCCCTACCCCTAACCTTCCTTCCCCGGTGCCTAAACCTAACCTCCCCCTCCCCGTACTCTAAACCTAACTTTCCCCCCTTAGTGCCTAACCCTAACCCCTAACCCTTCCTTAACCCCTGATACTTGCCTTCAGGATGCCGGTGGTCAGGATACTGGAGCCGGTATTTTGACCATCGACATTCCGCACGCCGGGATGCTGACTATATCCCACAAAATTTGCCCTACAGTGCCGGATTACTTACTACAAACCCGCTGGCAGGAGGGGGGGTGGGGTCCTGCAAAGAGATTGCACACAAGACCCCCTGATAAAATGCCTCTGTCAAGAATACAAGGCCTTATTCACAGTTGAATGCTAGGCTGATTTTCAAATGGTTGCAATCAAGCTCACTGTGAGGATTCACTCGCAATTGATTGACAGGAAGAGACCATTTTGGGAGTGGTTACAGGGAGTTCCAGCCAAAACGCGGGCGTGTCGGGGCCGTTTCCTGAGTGTGTACTAGCCAGCACCTGTGAATGCCCTCGCAGAGAACAAAGCTCCAGCGTCTCAGTTACCGCGACCATTCTGAGTAATGATAGACTCACATGAGAAGTCAATGTTTTTGGGATCTTTGGGCCTGATTCAGAGCTGAACGCTCTGACCTGAGCGCTCGCTCTGAATCAGGGCCCTCCTCCATAAAAATGGAGCGGCCTCCTGGCCGCTCATATAGCTGTGGGTGACCACCCACAGCATATGCGAGCGGCCAAAAAGATGGTCGCGATGGTCTTGACCATCGCGACCATCGGACTTGCGATGGAGACCCTGCGGTAGGGTCTCGCTGCCGCAAGCCCTGGAGTGATTTTGGGTCTATCAGAGCCAAAATCACTCCCACTGACATCACTAGTGATGTCAGTGGGGCCGGCTTCAGACGGTAGGCGGTCCCATGGGAACGCCTCCGTCTGGCAGGCACGCGCCCGGCACGCCCACCAAAGGTGGCGTGCTGTCAATCAACATCGACAGCACGCCCCCTTTGGTGCGAGACCCGGAGCGATGGAAAGCCCGTCGATCCCCGGGTCTCACGCATGCGCACGATGGAGCTCCCTCCGTCGGGCGCATGCGCAGTGGGGAACATCGACCCGCTTGCGAGCATCCTGACGCTCACGAGCGGGTCTGAATGACCCCCTTTGTTCAATGCTGTGTTTGTGTAAGCAGTTGTGGGCAGCTGCAAGAGCACCGGTGGCTGTCTCAATAGAAATTCCGCTGGCTGATGCATTAGCATATTTTAGCAATTGCTACGCGGCAAAATGCGCATATGCGTTTGCATCAGCATAGAACTCTGAATCAGGCCCATATTGCACAAGAAAGAAATCTGTATAAAGTGGCTGTACAGTATGTGACTTAGTGGGAGAGATGAACTATGCCTTGGAGAGAGATAAAGTGTAGAGTGATAAAGTATCAGCCAATCAGCTCCTAACTGTCATGTTAGATGCTGTGTTTGAAAAATGACAGTTAGGAGCTTATTGATTGGTACTTTATCACTCTCCACTTCTATCACGCTCCAAGGCTTAGTGCATCTCCTCCAATATCTATAACTTTAAATTGTGCCCAGTAATTAGTGGATTGATGGATTATTCTGATGCAATTGGTGATTAAGATAATTGTAAATAGAACTTTGAGAGGACAAATAAATAAATAATTTGTTAAAGCTTGGTAGGATTCAAGCGATTCAAAGGTTTCAAAACATCAACCACTTTAACTGACAAATTATTTTTCTAAAAAACGCTCAGAAATTGTAATTTTTTTCTAAGTGAATTAGGTGAAGAATCTGTATTTCAACTTATTTAAAATGATTTAATAAAAAAAAAAGTAAAACACCCCCATTGGAGCATCGCATCACCACCAGCGGAACATCGCGACCATAGCGACTTCCCTTTTCACAGCGGCTTCAGACACCAGGTACACTTTAGGGTGTGTGGGGGGAGTATAATTTACTTTTTCCCAGCGGTTGCTAATCTCTGCAGCCGCTGTTGTGCTGACTGATCAGCAGTGATCGGCAGCATGGCAGACACTGGGGGAGGGTGCAGGAAAGCAGAGGGACCAGAAGGTCCATCTGAGAGCAGCAGCTGCGGGAAGATTCTCTTACTGCAGCCGCCCACACTGTTTATCTGACTGGTTAAAATATTGCGACCAGATCAGATAACGCACTGCCTGGTGGTCGGAAAAATGCAACCATGCCAGGCAAATGGTTAAGGGGCTCATTATAAATGTGGTCTCATAAGGTCTAGAGCCATTTTTAATAAAATGCTAACAAAATCTGAAGCGTATTATTATAGCCCACTGAGAACACTCAGAGTCTCTACTACACACTGATATATCATCATTATTTGCCAATCTACTTGATTAATTAATCCTAATTCCCCAACCAAGGCAGCAGTGGTGAAGGAGGGAGTTATAGTTTGAGGGACACATAGAAATGTGCCTTGCTGGAGCCTCTGGCATTATTTCCAAGCCTGTCAGTATAAATACTGTGCTGTTTGTTGGCTTTTTAGTTTAGTTTAATAAAATGTATTTAAAAAAAAAAAAGGAATTCAGTAAAAATAAGTCAAAAGGCTATATCATACTTCCCAACATACGGGATCTTAAATTAGAAACACCTTGCGCCTAAAAAAGGGGTGTGGCCTCATGGAAAGGGGCATGACCTCGTGACATGTCTCTGTTTTCATCACACTGGGGGCTTGTGCATGGCATCGATGCTATGCAGAGCAGTGGTCAGATAGTGCTCCCCCCAACTTCTCCCCAACACAGGAAACTGTGGCCTGTAGGTGGGACAGTGCCCAGAAAGTGGGACTGTCAGCCCAGAGGGTATGCCATATGCCAACATATGTTTATTTACAGAAATAATATTCATGGGCTTACAGCTATTATGGTTATTTGGATCAACTGTCAGCCAGAGACTCCTTCAATAGAATAATCTACTGGATGAATCTACAAGAAGATAATTTAATACTATTTCTTCTTCAGGGTCCATAGGGCTCCACAAGGAAACATTGGGGTGTAGGTGGGACCTGGAGGACCGGATACCAACAGCAAAGCTTTTCAATTCCAGGATGCTCTGGTCCTTCCCCTTATACCTCCCCACAGCCTGAGGGCTCTTCAGTTTTGTTGGTGTCCGGCAGGAGCTGGACCACCATTATAACAGGGGGCTGCATTAAGCCCAAGCTTTAATTTTATGATTACATTATAATTTTTTACCAAACGGGCGAGCAGCACCAGACTGTTCTCTGGAAGTCTGTGCTGCCACCCCATCACCCCTCCGCAGCACTGTGACAACAAGCCTGTGCTAGGTGGGGCTCCGAGGGGGACTAGCTAGCAGGCTCCCGTGGAACCCAGACTGCAGCCCGGAATCCAGGGGACAGGTAAAGCGGAACCCTGTTCGCGGGGACCAGCGGCTTAGTGCAGTCTTGCCTCCGGTCTCAGGAGACAGACCGGTGGCGCTGATGTGGACACTGGCTCGCCCACTACTCCACTAGACCACCAGGTCATAACGATATTGGTGCAGAGGCCAGGGGAACCGGTGGTTAACGTCAGCCAGGGGATAAGGTGCTCTTCCTGCAGCCCCAGCTCAAGGCGCCTTTCCACTGCGGTCTTGGTGTTCCCTGAGCTGCTCCTCCTTCACCCTCTGCCCCCTCAGAGATGTGCAGCAATGATTTTAGGCAAGTAGGTCTCTGGGAAATGCTGGAAGCAGTCTCCCTGTGTACCTCTCCAACGGGCCAGGCTATATCCTACCAGCCACTGTGGTCTGTGTAGTTGATTTTAGTGCCCATTGCAGACATGTAATGTTTTTTTCTGCATTTGTATGAGACTTGTGCTAGCGCTAATCTCTAATTTCTATACTGTCAGTTTATACTTGTCCCTTTTTTCTACTATAACCTGACATACTAAGGTTTTGGGGATTCATTGTACCTCACATCTGCTATTTAAGTGTAAGGACTATCAAATACTAAATAGCGTGTTTGCACACTATATAGTTCCAAAGAATAACAAGCAGCCTGATGCTGCTCCTCCTGCTCTGATATCTTGTAAGTCCTGTTCTGTGGGCTTAGCCACAGAGGACCTCATTCAGGATGGTCTCTGTATTAATTGTTACACAACCCCAGGTCCATCAGCCCAAGTGTCTCTCTCTCAGGACCCACCCTGGGCTGCCTTTTCACAAATGCTGACAAAACTTGTGGATCAAGTAGCAGTCCCCGTGGTAGATCCACCTGGGATAGGATGGCCACAGCCGGTACCCCCTGCAAATCCTTTACCTCCCCATGGATAGATATACTGTCTACCTCAGTACAGAGTTTGGATAATACCTCTATGGTTTTTCAGCAAATGCTGCAAAAAGATTAACCTTTACCTACTAAGCCTAGTAAACGTACTATGATATTTTCCCAATCCACACAGTTATCTGATTCTGAGATATCATCTGGGGAGGCAGAAGATGCAGATCTCTCTCACTCTGACTCAGTCTCAGGAGAAGTTTAGCCACCCTCTAAACTAAATATATCTGCTCTTGTGAGAGCTGTTAAAACTATTCTACAAATAGAAGATGAACCCGCTCCTAAGAAAGAACATGCAGTTTTTAAGTGACAAAAGGTTGTTTTACCAGAGTTTCCTCACTATGACCAGCTATCTGCTCACATGAGTGAAGCTTGGAATATGCCCGGTAAAAGGTTTAAAATTCCAAAATGGTTCAGTTCCTTTTATCTACTTCCTACAAGATTGTACTAAATGGGAAGTTCCCCCAACGGTGGATTCTCATGTAACACGTCTGGTTAAAAATGCCACCTTGCCCATTCATACTGCAATCTCTTTGACGGAAACTACAGATAGACATATAGAAGCTTGTCATAAATCTATATACTCTCTTACAGGAGCTATTACTCATCCTGCTAGGGCTATGGCAAAAGCCATTGAGAGTTGGGCAGAGGCCCTTGAAGAGACTTTTCCCCCTGATGCTTTGAAGGAACAGCTATCCTACATATCTCACATTAGAGATGCAGCACCCTACTTAAGTGAAGCAGCTATGGATATGGCTCTCCTGGCCTCCAGGATATCTGCCACTTCGGTAGTGGCCCACCGTATTCTTTGGCTACGTTCCTGGAAAGCAGATTCAGAATCAAATCAGGATCTAGAGTCTCTGCCTTATGTAGGAGTCATCCTATGGTCCAGAATTGGATAAAATTGTGACTGCTTTGGCGACTAACAAGATGGCCTTCCTGCCCTTTGCATATAACACAAACCCGCGGACATCATTCTTTCAGTTCTTTCCCCCTCAAGGCGAAGCCAAGGATCAGTCCTTTCCACGGCAACAGACATTAGCCAAGGCTTCCAAGCCTAAGGCCAAAAAAGTCTGGGCTACTAGACGTCCACCTGCCAAGTCTGAGGACAAGCTTGCAGCCTGATGGGGTGGGCCTCTCCCTGGGGGCTCCCAGGGTGAGCGGACAACTTTTTCAATTTGCCCAAATTTGACATCAAACCATGTCAGATGCCTGGGTAAGAGAAGTGGTCTCCCACGGATACGCCTTCTCCTTCAGTCCTTACTGAATTCAGGAGTAATAATTTGGGTCCCCTCCTAACAATGGGGCAAGGGCTATTATTCTACCCATTTCTTAGTTCAGAAGCCTAATGGGTCTCTTTGGCCTATCCTAAATCTCAAGTCTCTGAACAAGTTTATCAGAGTGCCCAGGTTTCATATGGAAACCCTCCATTGTATTATCCTAGCTATGGAAGCTGGAGATTTTATGGTGTCTCTATACATTCAGTACGCTTACCTACATGTACATATAGCGCCTTCTTATAAATGATATCTTCGGTTTGCTACACTGCAACAACATTACCAATTCCAGTCTCTGCCGTTTGGCCTCTCAACGGCCCCTCGGGTCTTTACCAAAATCATGGCAGTTATGGCAGTCTCTCCTTGTCATCAAGGGATCAGACTGCTCCTGTACTTAGATGATCTCTTCCTGTTGGCAAGCTCTGCAGAGACTCTTCACAGCCATCTGCAGGTAACCATTGCCTTTCTACAAATGTACGGTTGGTTGATCAAATGGAAAAAGTCTTCCCTGATACCCTCTCAAAGGATGGTACATTTGGGAACCCTCCTGGACTCTCAAGTTCAGAGAATCTTCATAACGGTGGACAAGATCTCAGCACTACAGCACAGACTATGCAGACTGCTTCACAATCACAGAGTGTCGATTCACTCTGCAATGTAGACCTTGGGATCAATGGTGTCCACCTTCGACATAGTAGAGTTAGCCCAGTTTCACTCCAGACCCCTCCAAAACCTGATACTCTCCAGGTGGAATGGGCTACCCCATCGGCTCAAATCCTAAATGATGAGCCTCCCCCCAGAGGTTCGCCTATCCCTAGCCTGATGACAACAGACTTCCCATTTGAACCAAAGTTGTCCCTTTTGGATTCCAGCCAGGTCTCTCCTCACTACAGATGAAAGGACCCCAACACGCCCTTCATAGATACATTGTCAGTGAAATGGAACTTCCATTTAGCATGTCTCTTCCATCCAATATCCCTGCTTCCTCAAGTGCTTCAAAAGTTCAGACAGGAGGGAGGCACATCATGTTAATAGCTCCGGCCTGGCCCAGACATCACTGGTACTCCGATCTTCAAAGCCTCTCCATAGACATTCCTCTTCAGATTCCTCTATAAGTAGACCTGTTGTCTCAGGGTTCATGTCTATATCCAGACCTAGCCCATTTGTCTTTAACAGCTTGGCTCTTAAGACATCCCTCCTAATGGCTAAGGGATTTTCCAGCTCTGTGGTCCAGACATGCTAAAAGCACATAAACCAGCTTCAGCCAGAATTTACCACAGAATATGGCATACATATTTCCAAAGGTATGCTCCAAGAAACTATGGGGGTCATTCAGACCCGCTCGTGAGCAGCAGTATGTTCGCAAGCGGGACGATGTTCCCCACTGCGCATGTGCACGACGGAGGGAGCTCCGTCGTGCGCATGCTCGAGACCCGGGGAGCGACAGGCTTTCCATCGCTCCGGGTCTTGCACCAAAGGGGGCGTGCTGTCGATGTTGATTGACAGCACGCCACCTTTGGTGTGCGTGCCGGGGGCG